>JARYHS010008074.1:326512974-327112974 GCA_031002005.1 Vandiemenella viatica | reverse complement strand
TTTAAGCTTTCACAAGTGCTCTAGTTTTTTTTTTTTTTTTTTTTTTTTTTTTTCTCCCATAACCGACTTTGGTCTTTAAAACATCTTACTAAAATACATTGCTCTCATATACTTAGAAGCAAGGAAATTCTAAGAATTCATAAAGGAACAATTGTGGAATGTATAATCTCTGGTTTTCTGTATTTAGTGTTGTATACTAAACTAAGATATATTTCATCACTGTTTAAGTTTTGTTTACTAAGTTAGTTTAAAGCTTTAAATTGTCAACTAAATTCTTATGACTATTGTTAGTGAGATGAAATATTCATATTTACATTTAAAAGTCATACTTTTAAATTTTCCTATCATCGTCGATTACTTCTCATTTCTCTGCTGTAAGCTTTACTAATTTAGAATTAGTTTAAATGACAGAATAATAAAATTAAACTTTTTGGTATAATTTATTTAACAACTTAAATTTTATATTTAACTAAATAAATAAGTACTAGATGTTATAGTACTTGTAGCATAACGAGTTTGATGGGAGAAATTAGTAGTCATGGAAACGACTGCAGTAACAACCATAGAGCGAGCGAAGTAATAGGTGTGTGCATTTGAGTTGAATATAAACTGTTACTGCGAGCAAAGGACCTTGTATCTTTGGATCCTTAGCCATTGAATGCTACTTTAATAAATTGCAAGAAGTCATATAAAAGTTTGTTGTTATTTGCATAGAAGAAATTAAGTTAAGAAGTTTGAAGATTAAATTTCTGACCGAGTTTAAATGGGACATGTGTCACCCTCGCGACTGTGATTTAAGCTATAAAGAAACGAAAAGTCTGATAGCTACACAAATAGACAATACAGTAAGAAGAAAACTAAATAAATACAATACCATGTGAAAATTTCGTGAATAAAATGAATAGGTAGGTTAGAAGTTTGTAATGGGATGAAGGAAGAACTGCCTAATTTGTTTCAATTGTTTATTTGCTTAGTGTAATAGGTACATATTAAACGTCGATGCGAGTGAAGCAGTTTATTAATATCTCTGTGATATGTACTACTGCTATCTTGCAGCTAGGTTGTGAACTGTCTCATTCACGTGACTTTCACAGTTATTACTTTTGCCCTTTAAGGGTCAGATTCCAAAAATTTTGTTCTTAAGAAATTATGTGACCAAAGCAGGGACTTTAATATGTTAGCTCATTTATATATTTCAGTTAGATATTAAAGGAGATAAATGGCTCACGATAAGAGAAAATATGTTATGGAAATAACAATAATAATTTTTAAAAAAAAAACCTTTTTTAAAATATGTGACCATGGTGGTGATCTTAATCTTTAAAACGATACATCATTTATTTATATTGGTTAGATATCAACGGAGATAAAAGGCTTGTGACACAAAAATGCGTTGTAGAAATACTGATACTATGCCCTTTATGGGTGAAATTCAGAAAAATGTCTTTCTTATAATATGATCTGACACAAGCGGAGACCTTAATCTCTAAAATTAATGCCTTGTTTTTCAATTTCAAGGGCGATAACTATCTCGTGAAAAAAAAAGGGTTGTGGACATTGTGATAATTTTGCCCTTTAAGGATCGAATTCCGAAAAATTCCTTTCTTAAAATATGTTGTGACCACAGCGGAGATATTAAAATGAGGTCTTTAAAATGAAACATCATTTATCTGTATTGGTTAGATATCAAGGGAGTTTATAAATGGCTCATGACACAAAAAACACATTATAGAAATTTTGTTACTTTTGCTCTTTAAGGGTCAAAGTAGGAAAAATTCCTTTCTTAAAATAAGATTTTATGAACTATGAGACCTTAATCTCTACAGTAGTACCTCATTTCTCAGTTTTGATTAGATATAATGGGAGATAAAATAGCTCCTAACAAAAAAAAAAAAAAAAAAAAAAGTTATGGAAATAATGATAATATTGCCCTTTAAAAGTCGAATTCCGGAAAATTCCTTTCTTAAATTATGACATGACCATGGAAGGGACCTTACCCTTTAAAATTATACCTCACTTTCCTATATCGCTTAGATATCGAAGGAGATAAATGGCTCATGACACAAAAACGCGTTCCAGAAATATTGATACTTTTGCCTTTTAAGGGTCATATTCCGTAACATTTCTGTCTTAATATATGTTGTTACAAAGTGAAGAGCTTAATGTTTAAAATGATACTTCATTTATCTATTTCAGTTAGAAATGTAGGAATATAAATGGTTTGTGGTACAATAAATAGCATTTTAGAAATATTGACATATTTGCCCTTCAAGGGTTGAATTCCGAAAAATTCTTTTCTTATAATATGATGGGATCAAAGTGGAGTCCTTGAGCTTTAAAAAGATACCTCATTCATACATTTTGCTTAGATATCAATGGAGATATTGGCTTGTGACAAAAAAACTTATAGAAATAATAATTTGGACTATCATTACATACATTATCTGATCAAAAGTATCTGAACACCTTTATGTAATTCAGAATTGAATGCTAGATGTCACAACAGGCAGACATGCCAGTAAGGAGGCATGGAGTATTGTTTTGTCTGTAGAGAAGCAATAAGAGCAAAATGAGTCAGTCAAAACGGCTCAGTTACTTAGAATGTGGTCCAGTCATTGGAAGCCATCCTAGTTAAGAATCCATAAGAGATGTTTCAACTCTTCTAAATCTGTTCAAGTTGACTTTTGGTTTCATGGTTGTGAAATGGAAATGCAAAGGAACAGCTACAACTAAACCCAGACCAGCCCTCCTTTAACAATGGACAGGGGCTGTCGAGCATTGCAGAGGGTGGTTGTAAAAAATCACAATAAATCAGCACAAGGCATCACTAATAAGTTTCAGATTGATAGCAGCACTCCAGCTGTTTGCCGGGTGTCGGATGTTGAAAATAATGGGGTACAAAGTTCCAAATGCTGTTCATAAACCAAATTTTTCTGTAATCTGTGGTAAGCGTTGCTTGAGGTGGTGTAAAGGTCAACGTCAGTGGACAATGGATGACTGGAAACGAGTAACTTGAAGTGATAAATTACCTTATAAATTGTGGCAGTCAGATTGAACTGTGGGTTTGGCGAATCCTTGTAGAACGTAAACTGTTAAGTAGTGCAAATAGTGCAGTACAGAAGAGGTGGTCTATGGTATGGCAGAGCTTATCATGGCTATTGTGTGGCCCTCTATAGCACCTAAGAAAATTCTGAATGCGGAAGGATATGAACACATTTTAAACCATTCTGTACTGTGTTTGGTACATGACCAGTTTGGAGACAATGATCGTTTGTATCAGCATGACATTGCACTCTGTCATAAAGCTGCATCTGTGAAGCAATTGTTTGTGGACAATAACATTCCTGAAATAGACTGGCCTCCCCAAAGTCCCAACATGAATGGGATGAATTAGAGCATCGACTTTATTCCAGACCACAGCAGCCAATATCACTACCTTCTCTGGTTCCAGCTCTGTAGGAGGAATGAGCTGCCAGTCCTGCACAGACATTCAGACACTCCAGCAGAGCTAAGACCATCATAAAGGCAAAGAATAGATCCTTTCCATATTAATGTCTAATAAAAGGGAACACCAGGTTAGGAGCAGAATCAGATCAGTGTTTGGATACTTTTGATCAAATAGTGTATTGAAGACATTTTTAATACTAAAGTTTCTTTTGGGAGGTAGTAGAAACTGTTGGAAACAATCATGCCCGTTGTACATATAGGCTCCTACAAGATCATTGGGAATGGTCTGGATTTCAGTGAGTCTAGCAGTGGTTTTATTGAGGCTGTATTGGAGAGGGAAAACAGGAACTAAGTGAGGCTCACCTATGGTTTTTTATAATTTGTTTTAGGGGTAGGAAACTATTGGAGCTGGTAGGAAAGCTTAAGCCCTTCAGTCTCAGCTTATGGAGATGGAAAGGGAAGATGGTATTTTTATTGACGAGGGTTAAAAGTATGGTTGGGAGCAGGTAGTAGGTACTAGGGTAAATGTGATAAACAGGATGAAGAATCCAGACAGTTCATAAATTGTGTAGAGAAATAGGTTTAACCTGTCACCAGAGTCATGAGAGGAAGGACTTATATACATATAAGAGTAGTTAAGATGTAGCAGGTTTCAGAATTAAAGCCATGCAAGAAGTAAATTAAAAAAAAGAAGAGTTCTACAAGTAGGTAGTAGTGGGAGAGGTGTTGGGTATTTTATGTAAGAATAGATAGCCACAGTGCAATATCAGGACAGGCAATAGATGAAATATGTATCTTATTCCTCTTTACATGTGTTGAGCTGTATTTTGTTGATACTTAATGGTGCTAAAGGGTGCCTGAAGCCTCCAGGCATATTCTAGGGCAATAGGGGAATATACTAGTAGTTCATTGGTGAATAAATTGAAATTTCCCCTGGAAGATGCCCGAAAACTTAGGTCAAAATATTGACAGTTAAACATCAACTAAATACAGCTCAACACCCAGACAAATGGATAAGGTGTGAATGTACAGCTGTGAAAACAATTAAAAGTTGTGTAATAGAGTAGGTTCACTTTGTAGTGGTTTCACTAAGGAATATTGAGTTGTGATTGTGGGAGAGGATGAAACTTTGTTATTGTTAATGATTTATTCAAATACACATGACATTTATTACAGTTTACACCACATAAAAAGCATACACTTCATTCTTTTTCTGAGCAAGTAAGTAATTAAACAACAACAAGTATAACTTCACCTCAACTGCTGCAACTGGTCAACAACAACTTTTTGACATCAACTGGCCAGCTGGTACAATAACTTTGACAGCAACTGCAGATAGCTGACCTGAGCTCTCACTGAAATATATACACACAAGCGGCACTGCATTCATGATATACTCAGCATTTGACTCCAAAACATTATTGATGGAAGTGTATTGCAATCTAACGCGCCTCCTTGCATTTCTTTCAAGAGACTTATATTAATTTACAATAGCTTTACATAATGACTTAGTAAATATATCAGCATGTACATAACAATCTAAATTTTGACATTTTCATTCTTACAGAAATTTAGTTTCAAGCTATTCATACTGAATTTCTTTGACAACAGTTTCTTGATCTTTTTTATTTTAAACCATACAATGCTTTGTTCAACTGACAAAGTGTATCAGCACCATCCTCATACCCTCTTGGCTGATTTATGTAGACCTATGATAAAACTTTTTGATTTAAGAAATATAGTTTCTACATCAATTTGTTCTATAACTAAACCAATTTGACAACAATAGTCCAATGCTTGTTTACAATACTTTGAATTGTTGCAATTAATCATCTCTTAAAATTTCCTGGACTATTTGCACTACAAAAGTTTACATAAATAAATTTGCTACAGACGTAATCATTAAATCTATCTGGCATTTTTTGTTCTCTACCTGACCTTCTCAACTTATGTTCTTGATCGTATTTATCATTGTTTAAAACTCCTTAAACATCTCCTTCTTTCCTTGTCTCTTTTACAGATTTATTTTCGTTATTCGTATTCATCACTAGAACATTCACACTCTGTATCATAACCCTTTAAGCCAATATACTTAACATCACTCTCTATAATATCAATATGTCTTTAGAAAACAGTTTTATTGTTAACTAATATCATGTAACTGACTTCACTATAACCTAATTTAGTTCCCTCATCAGTTTTACGATCACATTTTGATTTTCACATTTATTCTGACACTTGTATACGAACTCTACTACCATATAACTTTAGATGTTAATATGATTTTCTTTTTCCTAATAAAATTTCATAGGGAGTCTTCTTTTCAACAGTATTAGCCAATGTTCTATTTTTAAGATATGCAGCCACACAGACTACTTCAAGCCAGAAACACCTATCTACTTTTCCTTTGGCTAGCAAACACTGTTACATATCCATGATTTATCTATTGTAACATTCAACCGTACCGTTTAATTTATGTACAAAGGGAGGGCAAGCATTTAAAACAATTCCCTTTTTTTACAAACTGATAAACATCTTAATTTAAATATTCTTTTCCATTGTCACAGCTCAGTTTCTTAATAGTTTCACCTGTCAAATTTTCAATTTCATTTACATATGAGACTAAACAATCATAAACTTGATTTTTAAATTTAATAGTCTAAATACGAGCTGCTTGACTCTAATCATCAATAACAGTTAAAAAGAATCTCTCCTCATTCATATCGAGAGTTGAGTAAGGCCCATTTAAATCAGTATGTGTGATTTCTAAAATCTCTTATTCTTCGATTCTGTTATTTTCAAAACATAAATTATGCATTTTATTTTTAATCCAAACTTTACATTTTATATATTCTGACTCTAAATTTTGTTGTAATCCAACTGCTAATTGATTTTTGTAAAAAGTATTTAATTAGTTAAAATTTGTTTGACCCAGGATGTGATACCATCTCTCTTCTTAACCAACTTCAAAAAAAGAAATTTTTTAGTGCATAGGGTATACCTCAAAAGTGGTCCCTTTTATTTTCTGCTGTCATCAGTCTTTAGACAGCTTTGATGCAATCCTCCATCCCTTCCTATCCTGTGCTAACCTCTTCATTTCTACATATCCCTTACAACCCACATTCTCAATTATATGCTTTATATATTCTAATCTCTGTCTTCCTCTACAGTTCTTACCTTCCACTATTCCCTCCACTAACAAAATAACCAATCCAGCATGTCTCAAAATATGACCTACCAGCCTGTCTCCTCTTCCTGTAAGCTTCTTCCATAAACTTGTTTTCTCACCCATCATTTCCAAAACTTGTTCATTTCTTACTTTATCTGTCCACCTAATTTTCAGCATTCTTCTGTAGCACCACATTTCAAATGCTTCAAGTTTCTTTCTTTCTGGTATTCCTAAAGTACATGTTTCGCTACCGTAAAGTGCTGTGCTCCACACATAGAATTTTAAAAAGTTCTTTCTCATTCCTAGATCAATATTTGAAACTAAAAGGTTTCTCTTTTTCATGAAGGCTCTTTTTGCTAGTGCTATTCTGCTTTTAACATCATTCCTGCTTCAGCCATCGGTTGTAATTTTGCTTCCCAAGTAACAGAACTCGCTCACTTCTCCTATTACATCTGATCCTATTTTTATATTTAATCTGCTAGTATTGGTATCATTTCTGCTACATTTCATCACTTTTGTCTTACTTTGATTTATATTCAGTCCAAAATCTTCATTCAGTATTTTGTTCATGCCATTCAATAACTTCTCAATATCCTCAGCCCTCTCTGCTAACAAGACAATGTCATCAGCAAATCGTAGCATACTGATTTTTTCTCCCTGAACACTTATGCCACATGGAAATTTTTCTTTGACTTTCTTCATTGCTTCTTCTACATACAAGTTGAATATTAACGGGGATAGACTACAATCTTATCTCACACCGTTTTTAACTAATGCATGTCTCTCGTGATTCTCTACTTTTATTACAGCCACTTGATTCTTATATAGTTTATAAAGTATTCTTCTATCTCGATACATTATACCTGACTTCTTTAAAATTTTGAACATCTTGTCCCACCTAACATTATCAAAAGCTTTTTCTAAATCAACAAATGCCATAAAAGTATCATTGTTTTTCTTGATCTTCCCTTCAAGTATTAATCTTAAAGTCAGAATTGCTTCCCTTGTACCGCGATTTTTCCTAAACCCAAACTGATCTTCACCTACTATCTCTTCTACTACCCTTTCCATCCTTCTGTATATTATTCTGGTCAGTAATTTTGAAGCATGTAATGTTAGACTAATGGTGGGATAATTCTCACATTTGTCGGCTTGTGCTTTCTTTGGAAGTGTGAAGATGATATTTTTGTTAAAATCAGTTGGAATTTCTCGTTTCATAAGTTTTTGATATCAGCATGAATAATCTTTCGATTCCTTCCTCTCCTAGAGATTTAAGAAGTTCTGCAGGGATCTCATCAATTCCAACTGCCTTATTTGCTTTCAAGTTATTCAGAGCTTTATTAAATTCTGTCCTCAAAACAGGATCTCCTAAGTCATCAATGTCAACATCGCCTTCCTTTTCCAATACACTATTGTTCAAGTCATCCCCAACATTCAGTTTCTCAATGTATTCCTTCCTTTTGTTAGCTCTATCTTCTGATCTTAAAAGAGGTTTCGCATTGGCAGCTTTAATGTTCATACCTGTTTTCGTCATTTCTCCATATGAATTTCATTAAAAAAACAGCCCCTTCTACTCCTTTACACCCCTTAATTTTTATACAAACACACATTTTTTATCTGATTTCGATGAAACTTTGGACATTTGTGGTCAAAAAAAAAAGAGAAAGATACTGTCAACTTTTGGTTTGAAAAAACTGAACTCCTCTCGCCCTATCCACCCACTTAAATTTTGTCAATGTTCTTTAGTAAAAGCTACAGTCGACACTGTTTGACCGATTACCACCAAAGTTGGCATATCCTTATAATTTTTCATGGAGAAGGTTTCTCACCAAAAACAAATATAAAACCACCACTCTCTCTCTTTTCTCCCCTTAATTTTATACAAACCTACATTTCTTATCTGATTTTGATTGAACTTTGCACTGGTATACATCAAAATAAAGAGAAAAATCCTGTCAACATTTGGTCTGCCTAAGCTCAAGCTCTCTCCCTCCTTCCACCCCCTTAATTTTTGTCAATGTTCTTTACAAATAGCTGCAGTCGACACCGTTTGACAGATAACCTGAAAGTTGGCACTTATATGTATTTTTTCACGAAGAAGGTTTCTGACCAATAAATCCAATAACCACCCCCTCTCCGCATAAACCGCTTAATTTTCAAACAAACCCACAGTTTTTATCTGGTTTAGATAGAACTTAGCACACTTTTACTATAAAACAAAGAGATAAATAATGTCAACTTTTGGTTTGCAAAAACTGTACCCCTCTCCCATTTCCACCCCCTTGACTTTTGACAATTTTCTTTTTAAAAAGCTACAGTTGACACCATTTGACCGATCTTTATGAAAGTTGGCACATATATGTATTTTTTATGGAGAAGAAATCCCGCCAAAAAACTACTCTAGCTCCTGTTTTACACCCCTTAATTTTTGTACAAACCTACATTTTAATCCAATTTTGGTGGAACTTTATATGTGTATACTTAGAAACAAAGAGAAAATGAAAACTACTGTCCATATTTCTTTCACAAAAACACAAACCCTATCCTCCTTTCTACCCCATTAATTACTGTCAATGTTCTTTATATAAAGCTAAAGTTTCAATCTGATTTTGAAGGAAGTATGCACATGTATACTTCAAAACAAATAGAAAAATACTGTCTACATTTGATTTAATGAAGCCAAACCCCTCTCCCCCCTTTCCATCACCTTAATCTATACAAAGCTACAGTTTCTATCGGATTCTGAAATAAATGTGCACACATATACCTTAAAATATACAGAACTATTGTGTTTAAATGTGGTTGCAGAAGCCCAACCCCTCTTCCTTCCTACTCCCACCCCTCCTAATTTCAAATGTTCTTTATAGATATGCACAATTTTTATCAGATTTCTATGGAACACTACACATGTATACTTAAAAATAAAGAGAAACTTAGTATCTACATTCTGTTTACAAAACCCAATCGCTCACTCCCTTACCCCATTTATTTTTTGCAAATATTCTTTACGCAAAGTTACAGTTTTTATCTGTTTTCGATGGATCTTTGCACATGTAAACTTTAAAACAAAGAAAAAAATACTGTACACACTAGCTTTATAACAACCAAACTACTCTTCACCTCTGCACCCTTTAATTGTTTTTTTTATACATACCTACAGTTTTTATCTGATATTGATAGAAATTTACACATGTACACTTTAAATCAATCAGAAAAGACTGTCTACGTTTGGTATACAAAAGCCCTATCTCTGTTCCCCTTAATTTTTACCCCTTTTCATTTCCAATGTTCTTTACAAAAATCCACAGTTTTAAATGTCGTCAAAATCAATTAAGCTGTTTTTAAGTTATGCTAGAATATTCATAAAATAAATGTGTCCTAATGTCTCAACATGTACCTCAGATTTCAACTTGGACCCCAAGCTATCACGTTGTGAACACCAATTAAAAATCTATATTTTCTGTGTGATGCCGGAACAAACAGGTATATTCCAAATACAGATTTGTGTATGTGGTATGTATTAATGTCCAGATGTTACAAGTTTCAGTTATTGAGCTGCAGCCTAAATTGATGTTAAAGTAGGTCGAAAGACAGCCTGGACCAAAATTTAACCTGAGATTCCTTAACACAGCATCCATTTCACCTTGTTCTGAAAATTGTTGTGGTATATGAAGACTGTTATTTTTTTAAAAATAATTGTTTAAAAAACATAAAAACAGCCTTCAAAAACAGCACTAAAAATTTTAAAATTATTTTATATCTTGACAACAAATCTTCTAGGGTTTTCAGCCTGATTTTATTATAAAGCGACAAGCTTTCGGCTACTAGCTCAGTAGCCATCTTCAGGTCGATTATGTATTGGCGATCTTGCCTTGATGGATACCAGGTATACTGAGCTAGTAGCTGAAAGCTTGTCGCTTTATAATAAAATCCGGCTACAAACCCTAGAAGATTTGTTGTCATTTATTCGCCGGGAAACCCTGCATTCGCATATATTTTATATCTTGCTTAGAAGAAAATAAATCTAAATGGACAATATTTTACATTACTGTTATTGAAATTTTTACATTAATTAGTTATTTTTGGAGTCGGTACCAACCAAAGCAATTTTTTTTTTCAAAAACTGCTTTACATCTTTTTTTAACATTGAGGTCTTTAGAGACGGGAAAGGATGGGGGGCAAGGATGATGGCAAGGAATGGGAAGGAATTCGGCCATGGCCTTTTGAAGGAAGCATCCCGGCATTTGCCTGGAGTGATTTGGGGAATCCATGGAAAATCCAAATCTGGATGCCCGGATGGGGATTCGAACCACCGTCCTCCCGAATGCGAGGCGAGAACGCTAACCGTTACACCGCCCCGCTCGGTCCAAAGCAAGTAAAACAAAAAGATAAAAACAATAATACATAAAAATCACGTTACTACTTACCTACAATTAATGTTAGAAACATGTTTCAACAAAACTCAATCATACAGATGATATGCTGATATTATACTAACTGTAAAGCATTTACTGCATGATGCAGCCTACCAACTGACACCGTAGCGGCAGAGATATGCCTGGACAACCAACAAGGCCAAGCCACAGATTAAAATACTGTCTAATTTGTTTCCCTAAACTGTCTCCCACAGTAACAATACCTCCCTCACTATGTGCTGTAAAATATTTGGAATTTTTGTTCGTACTCCCCGTTTCTCCTCTAACACCAAATACAGTTCAGTAATTCGATCTTCGCGCTGAGACAGCGGGCACTGACTCCAAAAATAAATAATTATGTAAAAATTTCAATAACAGTAATGTAAAATATCGTCCTTTTAGATTTACTTTCTTCTAAGCAAGATAAAAAATTATTTTAAAATTTTCAGTGTGCTTTTTTTGAAGGCAGTTTTTATGTTTTTTAAACAATTATTTTATTCAGTCATACTACTCTTGTTACTCACGATATTTCCATTAACTTGATTCTTAAAAATGCTAATTTTCATTTTTTACATCCTACCTTCTTTTAAAGCAATTGCAATTAGCCCATTACCTTTATCAAAAACTTTTGAAACATTTCCTATGGATACAGTGTTGTGTTTGTCTGTTATCCTTGCATAACTAATCAAATTTCTATTCATGTCCTGAACATAAAATACATTTTTCTTGTTAATTGGAATGATTTTATTGTAAAATATAAAATAATTGATTATATTTGCTAGTTTAGTTGCTTTCAAAATTTTACCATCTGCAGTTTTTACTTCTACTGGTTGTTTTAAAGCTATGCACTTGGAAAAATACTCTTCATTATCTACAACATAATCTGTACTACCACTATCCAATAACAATTCAATTTTTATTTGTTCATTGTTACCTGCATTGGTTTCATTTTGGGCCACCATTGTGCTAATCTCTGTTACAAAACTATTCATACAACATTCATTCTGCTGGTAAACTTGGCTATGCCGATATTGATCATTTCTTGATATGTGTTGCTTACGTCCATTCCATTGTCGGTTATTGTGACCTCCACGATGACGGATATATCTTGAACTGTGCTGCTTACATCCATCCCATTGCGCATTGTTGTGATCTACACTTTGCTCAGTGGGGTATTTGATCTTAAAAGCTGGCCAAAATTCGAAATTTTAAAATTAATAAGTATCATAAATTCTTATACGTAAATAAAGGTTTCAGTCATTAATGGTAGAATAGATGGCACCAAGCATCACTCCGAGTTACAGGGCCGTTTGGAAAGTAGCATTTATTTACATTGCACGTCGCTTACAAATAACCTCCGATGCAAGAGCACACTTTATTCCTGTGCTGGACGTTAACAGTCATAGACGGGCGTAAATCGACAATCGAGGATGAATGTAACGGTATTTACTGTAGTTTAGTCCCATTAATTTAAATTTCAGTTGATGTTAGTGTGTGCTCTTGGTGTGTGTTTTACAACGTAACAATTTAACTTAAAAATGCTGTTTATAATTGTTGCTTTGTGTTTTTGTTTGTTTGTCAGGACTTGTGTTCTGTTTCATGCGCATAAATAAAGTATGGCCTGTTTACTAACTAAAGGAAAAGAAAAAACGTGCACAGTGCACATGTATGCCCATTCCTGATCTACGTGTTTCTGAAAATGCGGGTTTGTCCATTTCTGCAGAACCTGACGAGGCCGCTTCTGTGAAGATTGTATCCAGGGAACACGTGTTTGGAGTAATGAAAGAATGTGGTGAACTGTTGATAGATAACAGGTTTATTTACATGTAAAATAGACTTTTGGAATTATTGAATGGCTCAGAAAAGGAACGTAGAACTTTAACACGGAAGCTGCGTTACTTTAAGTTTGAATTTAAGAAAAAATGGGCAGCGTCTCACCTTATGTAAGAAAGCTTCATTAATAACAATCAAGAATGATTAAATGGGACTGTTGAATTACCTCACTGGGTTGAGTCAACACCTGGCTGACCAATAAAAAGTTTTGGGGACGCGAGTGACCACAGCAAACGTCAAAAAACAGAACTATTAAGGAATCGAGCATATACTGAAGAACTTACATATCCAGCGCAAATGAGTCAACGAGCTGCAGGAAATTCAAGTGCTTCAGTGATCATAAAAAATGCTACTTCAAGTCCAACTCTAGTAGCTCAACTTTGCAAAATTATTGCTTCTTCAAAAGCAAAAAATTTGTAAAACATTCGCCCCCCCCCCCAAGCTTTATCCATTTTTATAGAAGTTGGCCTTTCTACAAGACAATACGAAGTTATCCATAATGCAAATAAGAACATTTATACTTCTTACTCGTTTCTGAAACAAGCTAAAAAAGAGTGCTACCCGAAAGAAGAGTCTATTGCCGTTACAGAAACTTGCACCGAAATAAAACTCCAGGACTTGCTTGACCATACAAACCATATGTTTATGCAAATATGTAAATGAAGTAATAGATTTGTGTTGAGAAGAAGAGAAATTAAACTTACAACTATTGACGAAATGGAGTTGTGATGGCTCTCAACAAACCCAATTTACACAATCATTTCAAGACACCATGAGCAGTGATGCAAACATGTTTCATTTGTGATTAATTAGCAATGTCAATGGTGAAAAAAAAAACTAATCTGGCAAAACCCTGTGCCATCATCACCAAGGTTTTGCAGACCTATCAGAATACATTATGTCCATGAAACCCGCGATGTTACGAATGAAGAAATGGAACACATACGAAGGCAGGATGAAAACCTGAGGGGAACTGAAGCTCTTACATGTAGTGGGGCCTCTTTCCGTGTTAAACATATTCTGGTACCCACTATGGTGGTTGCGAAAAATTGTCATGCAGCCACCAATACAACTTCTACAATGCAATGCTATATATGCAAAGACACATCCAAAAATTTAACAACTTGACAAAAAAAGAGAAGACGATCTTGAAACGTTTCAGTTTGGGCTCTTGATTCTCCATGCAAGAATCAGAATTTTTGAATCATTGCTTCACTTGTCATACAAGTTACCAATCAATAAATGGCAGACTACTACTGCTGACAAAGAAGTTGTATCTGCTACAAAAAAAGAATACAATACTCTTTTAGACAAGAAATGGGCCTTTTGGTTGAAATTTCCAAAGCAGGATTCGGCAACACTAATGATGGGAACACGTCAAGAAGGTTTTTTCACGGACCCAGTTCAAGCTGCGGAAATAACAGGCTTGATGTTAACCTCATTTCCAAGTTGAAAGTTGTTTTAGAAGTAATTACAATCGGCCATCACATCGACAAAGACAAATTCTCTATGTATGCACTGGAAACACTCAAACTATACGTAATGCTATTCAACTGGCATGCTATGTCTGCAACCATACACAAAATCTTAATGCATGATGCTTCAGTTATTTCACATGCATTACTCCCGATTGGACAGTTATCCAAAGAGGCTGCTGAAGCACGAAATAAACATTTACGGCTGTATAGGCAGAATTTTTCAAGGAAATCTTGCAAACGGGATGTCTTGAACAGGCTTTTACTTAGTTCTGATCCATTCATTTAATTGTCTTGGCCGAAGACTCAAAAGAAAACGAGGCCTTTTTCTGCAGAAGCTCAACAACTTCTGCTCCCAGGAGAATTATCATACGAAAGCACCTAGGATGACTTGGAGATTAGTGATGAGGATGAATCGCAAGAGGAGTTTGATGGATAACAATGAGAGTAAAGCTTATTCTCATGAGTTAATTCTCCCAGTGCTAATTAACATTTTCTTCCAAAATTTGTCTACACTAACACTGTATGCAATCTATTATGTACATAATTTTCATGCACATTATTTGTTATTTTGTGGTTCTATTTTTATTTATGTTACTATGAAAATCAATCTTTCATATATAAATTTGGTTTTGAACAAAAATAAATGTGTAACTACGTGTAGATTTTCTACCTATGTGTTTTATTACTTTAAATTAAGTCTAAATTGTCATTTTAAACTAACTTTACACTTAGAAGTTCATTTAAAGTACGATAGGTTAGGTAATATTTTTGGCCAGCTTTTCAGGTTAAATACCCCACTGTGCGCTGGTGGAAATTTCCTCAATATTGCCTGCTGCGTTTCCATGTGCCTCTGACATTCACTCCACTCTGATGACAGTTTCACTTGAAATGTGCTGGTCTTCCACACCCAAAACTCAATTGTTCCTAACGATTCATACTGGATTTTCTCTCAATATGGAATGCATTCAATTTTACGCCTTCACTTCTGTGTTTGTCTTTCGAGTCCATCAATCTAATTTTACTATTAAAAAATTCGATAGTTTTATCTTCTTCTTTCAAAACATCGACCAAATCACCGATGTAATTCAGTATATCCGGCAATGTTTTTAACATTTAATTTCACTTCTTTTTTTCTTTTGCACACGCTGTTTTCAGCTTGTTCATTGTCTTTTCAAAGTCACTGAAGAATGTTGCTGTATTACAGTAGTCTTCTAACCTCAATTTCTCCAGTTTCTATAAATTATTTGAAGTGCCATTGATTCCTTGGAGTATAATTCACCAAATTTTGTCATTGTTGCAAACACAATTTCCTTATCACTCACGAATTCCAGTTGCTTATTCGTAATTGCACCATAAGTGTAATTTATCACCTTCATATTTTCTTGACCTCAACTGGACAACAACTTTTTGACATCAACTGGCCATCAGGTATAAAAAGACAACTTTGACATCAACAGCAGACAACTGGCTTGAGCTCTCACATACACAGAAATATATACCTGCGATCGGCACTGCATTTGTGACATACTCAGCTCTCGACTGCAAAATATTATTGATAGAAATGTTATTACAATCTAACAAACATGAATTATAATTTAGAGGGGGACCTGATGAAGGTGGTGAAAGAGGTGCAAGTCTTAAGTCACTCTGAATGACAACAGTCAAACCATATTGCGAGGCTGGTATAATTGAAGACAGAGGTGCTGCTTGGGAAAGGCATTAGTTCCGACTTTAATGTTGTATCTGTGGTTGCCATTGTTAGGGAGGATAACACTTAGCTGGTCTACAGCATAATAATAATAGTTACGGCGTAGTTTTTGAGTTGTTAGCCAAATCTGCAAGAGAATATACTTCAAGTTATAAAGGATCAGAACTCTGCCTTTTTAGAAGTTTCTGCTGAGTAAATAAAAATAGGTGATCAAAGGAAGACTAAATGCAGATGCATAATGGGAAAAGTCATAAATGCTAAACAATTAGTTTAAGCTGAAAAAAAAGGTGATGTGGTCTCAACTGGGAAGGGTAGTGTTAAAAAAACAAAAAATCACAAAGGCAGTAAAAAATCAGTTTCTTGTGAACTGTATCAGTAAGAGTTTCGTAACTTAATAGAACTACACAAACAAGGATTTGTTATAAGAGGAAAGTCTTGGTTAAAGGAAGAAGTGCTAGACAGTGAGTTTTTGTCCTATTGTTGCAATGTGTACCACAGAGATAGAGGAGCAATGGGTTAAGATGTATTCGAACTGGTTAGTAAATACTACTCCAGTTCACTGATTGTTTTAGATCATTGCCATGAGTTAAAAGGGGTATATTTCTGAGGTAAAATAATATGAAAATAAATAGGATGTTGGCTGAATGAATGAATGATGGAAATGAGGCTCTTTGGGAGAAACTAAATACATATATCATTGTACGGTCATTATTTGTGGGGATTTAAATTTACCAGGTATCATTTGCGATAGAAAAAGGATAAATAACACTAAGGATCAGAAGCTTTCAAAAACTTTAGCAAAGGAAGAGACTAAACAAATGTGGTTGAAAGTGATCAAAAATGTTGGATATATTCCCAATTAAGCCTGATGATAACTTTGTGGGTTCTCAATTAGCTGAAGGAGTAAAATGGTCTTGAAGTAGTTCCAATCAAGATAAAAAAAGTGTCCAAAATTGAAGGTGGTAATAGGAACAATTATACAAGGGCACATATTTCGGGGAAATGTTCAGCATATCAATGGAAAGCATATGTACAGCGGAGTTGAGGAGAGAACAGTTCAATGAAATACTAAAAATGGGGTAAGAAATGTTTACTCCAAAACAGAAAATAAAGAAAAGTACAGAAACAACATTCTGTAATGAGGAGGTTAGGAGGCTAAAGAGACGAGAACGCAATAGAGTTAAGATCCAGGAAGGTAGTAGGTTTTAAGTGGAACAACTAAACAAGGATCTAATAGAAGCATAGAGAGAAGATAAATGTGGATTTATGAACAATGTTATCGGATGGTGTTGTATAAACACAATGTTTCAACAGCTAGCTCTGCTGTCTTCATTGGGTGTCAGGTCTCTCCTTGCTGTTGCAAGCTGGCTCTGACCACTTAGCCTGGCTTAGCCTCCTATTGAACTTCGTTTTATACATTCAGGAATGGCACGCAAAATCTATTGGCTCAGTTTTAGTGAAAGTTCCATCTTGAATCAGCAATAAATATATGCTTATGAAAGTTTTAAACAATGGAATTAGAGGGATTTTTTTTTTTCTTGGACACTCCAGGTGGAACTGGGAATTTTTATTTATCTCATTGATTTTGGCAACAATTCACTCACAGAATGAAATTAAATTTGCATTTGCTTCATCAAGAATTGCAGCTACATTATTGGAAGGTGGTCATACAGCTCATTCAATATTCAAGTTGTCGTTATATATGCAAGTCAGTGAAATTTTAACTTGCAACCTTCTGAAGAACTATGCAATTGCCAAGTTCTACAGCATTGCAAATTTTAGTTTGGTATGAGTGTAGAATGGCACATATAAAGTCTTTGGAGGCATTAGACTGAACGATGTAAGACCCTTGAAACAAACAAAACCGGTTTGGTAGTGTGATGATTGACATCAATATATAAATAAAACACCTTGACACTGATTGATATTTCAAATTTAATGGAAGAAATAAATCATTTGGTTACCATTAAATTCTGTCTTAATTCAATTGTGACTTGAATTTTGAAAGAGAACTGTATCGTTTCAAGTCTTTAGCACATTTTATCAGTGTGCTGATGATAGAAATATTTCCCATTAGCATACTTCTTTATATACTCCTCCTCAAAAATGAATATTTATTGACACAATTGTTAATAAATACAATGATCACTCAGAAACACCTTTTTTCACATTTTTACTTTGCTTACACATTTTGAATAGCTTTTCACAAATTCATAAAACGAACACAAACAAATGTATTGAAATTTTGGCAGGACAGTGTCTGTTGGTTCAGCTAGTATTAATAATAATAAAAAAAATTCTATGAGAATTAACTAAATTCAACCAGTAATTTTTGCATGAATCACATTTAATGAAAAATAGCTAATAATTTGTCGACACTTATATTATACATTTTAGAGAGTTCCAACTTCACATCAAAATAAAAAAATATCCAATTTTACACTCAGTTACTATTGGCTGTACGTCTTTTAAAATCCCTTCGACATCCCATGAGTAGTTTTTGTGTGAATTGTATGCAATGATAAATTGATCTAATTTGTGTACATTTATATCTCAAATTTCTCAGCTTCCAATCTTCTCATCAAAATATAATTTGTATTATTTTACTCATGGAACCATAGCTTGTACATTAATAAAAACCCATCTGACATGTAGTTTCTGCTTGGGTCCCATATACTTTTTTTTAGAAGGCTCAAGTCTGCCCAACCAATTTTGCAGATAGGGCACAATTTTGATTGTAACTTAGCCAGAGGACCACTATTTCCATTATAAGTTAGCCTGCAGATCACATAATAGTTATCTTTACTTACAATTGATATTTAGATATCATTAACACGGTTTAATTATGTTCAAAACGTAAAAACCATCAATCAGACCTTTGCATAGCTTTTTTAAATTATAATCAAAAAGTAAAAAACATCAGTGAGCCGTGCAGAGTTTTTTGAGGTAGCATATTCTAGACTGCTGCTGTTGGCAGGCTGGCCACTTTGTCCCCCGCAGCCCAGTGGTTGGGCAGCCTTGAGTTAGCTGATAGTGCCGGCAAACCTCGCATCAATTAAAAAGTGTATTAATTGCACATTTCCAGTTTTCTTCATTAACTTTTTTTCTATTTAAAATAATAAGCTGTTAATGTGGACCCCAAACAGTTATTGAAATAAATTTAACATTTTTATAAAATATATACCAATTCATAAAAGGGGGGGGAGGGGTGACACACAAGGTTGAAAATTACATGCTGATTAGTTTCAACATCAGTGATAGAGAAAGTGATGGAGAGATTGGTATGTAACAATATCAAAAGTATCTGTGAGAAACAAAATAGTTTGCAGATGTACAGTATGGCTTTAGGCAAGGATATTCATGTGACTTCTCGTATGCAAGATATTTCAAATGAGTTGGACAAGGGAGGCCAAGTTGATGGTTTAGCACCAGATCTTTCTAAGGCATTTGACAGAGTGAGACATAAAGTGGTTTTTAATAAACTGAAAACTATTGTATTGCTTGAAAAATTATTTGCTGGGTAGAGGAATTCTTAAAAGCCAGAAAGCAGAGTGTTAGAGTTGGTAATACATTATCAAAGGAGGTGGAAGTAAATATTGGAGTTCCACAGGATTGTGTATTAGGACAATTTATGTTCATTACTCTAATGAATGATTTTGTTGATGATTTACGGTCAGAATTTAGGTTGTTTACAAATGACAGAAGGGTATATAATAAGATAAAAAAATGAGAAGACTGTAAACAGTTGCAGTGTGACCTTGATATAATATCTAAATGGGTAGGTCAATTTAGAATGAAGATAAATGCCAAGAAGAGTCAGCTTGTTATGTACACAGATAAAAAACTTAAGATTGTTAATGAACATAGTGTGGGGTCTTAATTGATTGTTGAAAGCAAGTGTAAACATCTTGACATAACATCTGAACACATTGGACAGGTGGTAGGAAAAGGTTACAAAAAAACTACATTTACTGGAGAGGGCAATGACAGGATGTACCAGAGAAGTTAGGGAATTGGGTTACAAAACTTTGGTCAGACTATTGGTTGAAAATGGTGGTGTACTTTGGGACCCATATTTTGGTTATCAAATATCGGAGTTGAAGGGTGTGCACAGAAGAGCAGCTAGATTTGTTTGTGGAAATTATCGCAGGACGCAGTCAGTATTTGATATGATAAAGGAGCTGGATTTGAAGTTATTGGAGGACAGGAGGTGGGTGAAGAGTGCTGGGAATGTACAATACATATGTCTGTAATGGGGATTGGAGGGATATTGGTCAAAGAATGAGGAATAGTGCATGGAAGGGAAAGATGACTATTACCATAAAATGGCACTAGAATTCTTACATAAAGGAGTGGGAAAATTTCCGTTTGTGGGTAAGGATGTCAAGGATTGGAACAAATTAACAAGTGAAGTTATGAATAATTTACTAAAAATGCTGAAAGAATTTAAAATTAAAATTTGTAAATCGAAAAGTTGGGGGAGGAATTTAACACTCAAATTATATTAGATTAAAAAAAAAGGGGGTAGTTGGATATGTAGTCAGAACATGTGCTCCATCACAATTAAATTAATAATAACATAATGTCATTCAATTTGGAAGTAATCTCTGAACCTTAACAAGAATTTTAGAAGTTTTTTTTTTTTTTTTTGCTTCATCTACTTTGTTTATATGTAAAATATTTTTGTTCTATAACACCATAAATCTTCTTCGTACTCCTTGTTTATATGTAATGTATTTTTGTGCTATGACACCATCAATTTTAGTATTTTTTGCTGAACATTGCTATTTGGTAATGTTATTGTCACCAAAAATCATTATTCTGTGTATTTTGTATTTTACAGATTGGACTGGAATTTATTAAGTACTGCATCACCTGCCATTAGTGCCTGGATGAATCCTAGCAACAGATTTGCCATCCGTGTTGTTCATATGGTTCGAAGCATGTATCGCCGTTCAACTGGGGTTGTGGCATGTCTGATGGCTAATGCTGTGGATGTTCAAGGAATCCATGTTCCTATAAAAGTAAACATATTTGTTTTTTACTTCTTATATATGTAAGACATTTGGAACATTTTGTCGCCTGCTTTTTATATGGTCCATTTTCTAGTTTGTGTTTGTTATGCTCTTAGTGTACACCTACATTACACATGTACCAGAACCATACAATCAAAATTTTAATGTAGGGCTCATGTTTAGTGTTACTAAAAAAAAGTAATAAATAAAACTAAAATTTCGGTTTCCTTATCTGTTATGAAAATTATTGCTGTAATTTATGTTACAAGTATGTTAAAACAGCCGTAATTAAACTAGGACTTCACATGGTTATATACAAATGACTCTAATAGTATGTGGATGTATCATTGATTCTAAGGAACAATAATTGAATTACTTTGTTAGTTTGCCTTTAACACCACAAAACTTATGTTTCATTCCCTGTATCTTGTTCTGAATGTCTGGTTTTAAGTTTCAGAATAAAACCTAGCTATTATATATACCTGGATTAATGGAACTGATTATTGTTGCTTCAGAAATGAATCACAGTTTGATGTTTCCTTTTATTATTATTTATTTAGTTGAATATTATGAAAGCGTCAATAGTTTTGCTTATTCTCAACAAAAGTAATATGCATGTATGATAGAGAAGAAACAAGGGTTGGACTTTGAGGCAATACCAACTGTGGCCTATTCAAAAAGAAACTATGAAGAAGGCTATAGAGATTTGTCTCATGGAAGATACTGTAAACTAAGCACAGAATACAAACCACTTACAAATCAGTTGAGAGAGAGAAGATAAAATCGTCAGAAATGTACTCCAACCAGCAGTCCACCTTGTGTTTCTTCACCACACCTTCTGCCGCAATCGTCATTTGGAATGCTTGATTTCTTCTGCTTGAAAATTTTCTGTGCGTCAAATTGAAAAGTTTTGTTAGTTGTAAGTTTACTTTAGCAACAAAAATAATTTCCATATCAAATTCATTTTGGTTTTCCAGTAACCAATTAACAAATTTGTAAACATGAGGAGTCAGGTTACTTGTTGTAATCCAATGCCAAGGACTGCCTGGAATGTCTGATTGTTGTACACAAAACTAAAACAATTTTTTTAGATATTCATTTACAGCAATAAGTTTTCCGATTAAGTATGCAGTGCTCACTTGATTTACAATTTTCTCCACATTTCTTAAACAATATTACAGGCAAGAAATTGCACAAATTTTAAAAATTCTCTCCATTCAATTTTCAAGTAGTTAGTAATCTATTTTCAGATTAGGAATATAATGTTCTTTCAAATTGAAATCCATAGGTAACAGCAAATGTGACAGGGCTAGGGTCTAACATTCTTGAGGATATCAGTTCAAATCAAATCTTGGTCTGAACCATCCAGATTTCGATTTTCCACAGTTTCCCAAAATCACTCCAGGTGATGGCCAGGACAGGTCTCTCAGAAGGCCATACCCCAATTCTCATTTCTCACCATTATTTCTTTCCCTCCTCCAATGACCTTGATGTCAATGAGGTATCAAGCTGTTTCAAAAAAATAATAAATAACTATGTAACAAGAAAATTTAAATGCTTAATTTCAGGCTCCAAACTTTCAGCGAAAAAAGACATATGATTTAAATTGTGTACTCTTGTTGGGACATCCCTTATATTCTACAAAATTGCAGATCTTATTATTGTGCCTTGTCAACATGTGGGCCATCATTTCTAACATAAATTAATTTAAATGTTTTATAATTGTTTCATAATTTTGCTTTGCTAACATTGCCCCTACTAACTGATATTCTCTGCAATACTAATAAATGTTATTTTTATTATATTATTTTCGTTATAGAATGTTTATACATTGTGTTGTAATCGGTTAAGTTGGTTCTCTTAAGTTGATTTGAATGAAATTATCTGATGTTTGAGCATGTAATTTTTGGCTTATTGTATATTTGAATAATAGTTGTTATTTTTTCCATTTATATTATTGTCATTATTACTAATATCATTATATTACAGAGTCGCTATGGTCGATACACACCTCTATCTAAAACTCTTCAAGAAGATCCCTCTTGCCAACTTTGCAACGTTCTTCAAAAGTATGTGCTTCAATCAGATCTTGCAACTATAGAAGCAGATCTTCAAGAAAGTGACCTCCCTAATCTATCTACTCTACGGCAGGTTGGTTGATAGTCACTAATGTGGCTGTTAATATATTATTTCTTTGGAGTGTGGACAATTGAAACCCAAGTAGTAAGCAGTAACTACAATTAAAATTTTAATTTTGTTGGTGAATCTTAATGCTCCTTTCAGTAATAGTATCATAATAGTGTCTAATGCTTATCCTCTAGAGAATATTCAAATTCCAGGAGTCACTTGCAAATTAACAGCAACCATAAAGTTACAATCGTACGTTCGTTCAAATATACATGTTGCTTTTTGTTTATTTATGATAGCTAGATGCTGAAATTCATGTAATGAGAAGGGTATTTGGTGTTTCAGCTTCCCTTCCATATACCTGCCCAAATTCTTCTCCCAATATCCATCTAAGCCTTACACACCCCCACCACCTGTCTTGTATACAAGGTTCATCACATATCTGGTACATCCCCTTATCACGGTCTTCATTAGGTGTAGTACTTTCAGACTTACCCTTACCAGCTTCTTAATATAATTGTGTTTAGTATCAAATTATCTTATAATCAAACAAAACATTTTTTTTTCTATCTTTGTACCTCATAGACAATCTCTTTCTGGTAATTATTGACATTTAATGTTAACACGAAGAAAATAGATGAAATGGCTGAAACAATAACTGACTGGGGTAAAATTGGGGAAAAGGAGATAAATTCTGAAAATGTAAAGCTGGTAGTAAGGGTATTAATGGTAAACTGTAGAAGTATAATGAACAAAGTAATCAAATTTGCAAACTTAATAGAATTACACAAACCACAAGTAATAATTGGGGTGGAGAGTTGGTTAAAAGAAGGAGTACTAGACAGTGAGGTTTTTCCACAGAGATAGGGGAGCAATTGGTGGAGGAGTATTCATACGAGTTACCAAAAACTACCGCAGTTCACTGGCTTTCATATATCAAGACCATGAGTTACATGGGGTAGATTTCTGGGGTAGTAAAAAAAGAAAAAATCAGAGTGTTGGCTGTTTACCACAGTGGGAGAATGACAGAAGAAGATGAGGCTTTTGGGAAGAAATTAAATTCATTCTCAGATTTCAGAGGTGATAATAGAATGATCATTATTGGTGGGGATTTAAATTTACAGGTATAAACTGGGAAGGAAATAAGATAAATAACACAAGGGAACAAAGATTTGCAAATATCTTAATACGGGAAGGAGGATTTACACAAATGGTTGAGCAAAACACTATGGGACAAAATACTTTGGATATTCTAATCAAGCCCAATGAAAACCTTGTGGGGTGTCGAGTAACTAAAGGAATAAGTGATCATGACGCAGTTCTGATGGATATTAGAGGATTCAGTAAACCAGCAGCCAAAATTGAAGGGGGAAATAAGTATAGTTATAAAAAGGCACAGGTTTCAAATTTGAAGAGATATTTCAGAGAACAAATCAGCAAATGGAAAGAAGGCACAAGTACAGTAGAGTAGGTGGGTAGAGTTCAAGGAGATAATAAAAATGGGGGAAGAGAAATTTATTCCAAGGCAGAAAATAAAGAGAAGTAGAGAACCCAAGTACTATAATAGGGAAGTGAGGAGGTTAAAGAGGTTGTAAGAATAGAACATAACTGAATTAAGAGACACAGGGTAGTAGGGAATATTTAAAACAATTAAACAAGGACTTATTAACTGCAAAGAAAGTGGCTGAAGATGGTTTTATGAAGAATATTGTCAGCGCAGGAGGACCTTTGACTGATGCATTTAGAAATTTCTATGGCTATATCAGGAAACTGGGGGGAATGGAGGATGTAGAGACACTTATAGATAAGGATGGAGACGAAGTTACTTAGGATTTGAAAAGGCAGAGATTTTAAGTAACTGGTTTAGTGAAAGCATTAGGAACAATAAATCAGAAACGGGAGGGTCTAATTCGGAGTATGAGCTTAACAACACAATTAGAAATGAAGATACTAAAAAATTTGAAATTAATTTGGAGGAAATCATGAACGAAATAAAAAAGCTGAAAAACATAAAGGGGCTGGTGTAGATAATATTACTACAGATATCTTAAAGATAGCCAGATGTGACATTGTACCTTATCTTGAAATATTATTTAAATTGAGTCTGGATACTTGCAGCTTACCACAGGACTGGAAAAGTGCAATAGTAGTACCGGTACATAAAGGAGGTGTGAGAATACAGGCAATCAGTTTGACATCAGTGGTAGGTAAATTAATGGAAAGATCGATATGCAACCATGTCAGAAATATATGTGAGGAACATAAGTGGTTTTCAAGCAGGCAACATGGGTTCAGGCAAGGATATTCATGTGCATCTCAGTTGGTGGGATATATGCAGAATATTTTAGATGAAATGGAGAAGGGATCCCAAATTGATAGCGTAGCACTAGATCTGTCAAAGGCGTTTGACAGAGTGAGCCATAAAATGGTAGTAAATAATGTAAAAACTATTGGAGTGGATGAAAAAGTAATTTGCTAGGTAGAAGAATTTTTAAAAGGAAGAAAAACAGAAAGTTAGGGTAGGAAATGTAGTATCAAAGAAGTGGAAGTAAAAATGGGAGTGCCACAGGGTAATGTATTGGGACCATTGCTATTCATTATTCTAATGAATAATTGTGTTGATTGTTTACTTCTGAAATTAGATTGTTTGCAGATGACATAATGCTATGTAAAGGAATCAAAACAATAGAGGATTGTAAACAGTTGCAGGGTGATCTCGACAAGATATCTAGTTGGGTTGGTAAACATGGGATGAAGATAAATGCAAAGAAGAGTCAGCTTATTAGATACACAAATAAAAAACAAAAGGTTAATTATGAATATAAGGTGGGGAAAGAATTGCTTGCTGAAGACTTGAAATGTAAATATCTTGGCATTATATTTGATAACAAGCTTAACTGGGCTGGGCACATTGGACAAGTGGTAGGAAAAGGTTTCAAAATTCTGTAGTAGAGAGTCATGACAAGATGTACAAGAGAAGTGAGGGATATGGGTTTCAAAACTTTGGTCAGACCATTGCTCGAATATGGTTGGTGTAGTATGGGACCGTCATTTTACGTATCAAATACAGGAGTTGGAGAGGGTGCAATAAAGGGGTGCTAGATTTGTTTCTGGAAATTATCGCAGAATACAATCAGTGACGGATATGATAAAGGAGCTGGAATGGGATTCATTGCAAGACAGGAGGAGAATGAGGAGGTTCATGGGAGTGTACAGGGCATATACTGGCGATGAGGCATGGAAAGGTATTGGTGTTAGTATGAAAAGTAGTTCATGGAATGGAATAGATGACCATGACCACAAGCTGGCACTTGATTTCAGGCACCAGGGTGTAGGAAGATTCTCTTTTTTAGGTAAGGGTGTCAGGGATTGGAATAAGTTACCAAGAGAAATGATGAATAATTTACCAAAAACGGTTGAAAGAATTTAAATATAAAATTTGTTGAGGGCAAATGTAGGTGGGTGCAGGATAGGGGGAAGATGGGGTGTAGGGAAATTGCCACCAGAGCCTGTGTTCGATTGCAATTAAATTAAATTTAATTAAACATATCCTCCTAGCTAACCTGTTGATATACCTCTATATTTAGTTTATTTATTCATTTATCATTCTTGTTTCATGGATCCCTGCCAAGGAAGGATCTCTGGGATGTGAAAGATGTCATGGTTAATACACATACATACAATACGATTCATAATCATAATGAAACAATTATGTGGTTCAAAGACAAATAAAGAGAATAATTATAAACAACTGAGTTTTGCAAAAAAGTCATGTTAATTAAAATTAATTATTATGTTCAAATTCTTGAATGCAGTAGAAGGAGTTCCAATAAGATAATCTCTCAGTTTTTCTTTAAATATATCTTTATTATCTGCAAACTGTTTTATACTCTTTGGAAGTTTATTAAACAGATGTATCCCAGAATAATTAACTCCTCTTTTTACTAATGACATAGATGTTTGTGTTTTGTCCAAGTTTCTGTTTCTTGTATTGAAATTGTGTATTTGTGAATTAGATGTAATGTCAGGTATCTGTTAAATTTTGTAACTGCGTAACAAAATTTTATTCTCAGACCCGTGAGTTAGATTGAATAGAATACTAGTATTGCATTTCATTTCTATAGTTAGTTCTTATGTTTATTCAATATAGGAAGTAGGTTTTTATAGTTTTCAATATAATATTTTAGGTTGCAGCAGTTTCCAGCATTCGCCTGGAATGAGATGTTAACAGTTCAAATCTAAATTATTTATTTTCAGCTTAATTATTAATGTTAGGATATTTTTCTTAATAACTAAAGTTAACGTCTGTAATAATATCTTGCAACTCCCAAAATTTGAGAGAGGTAGGATTATTTTTGTTGTCTAGGTCAAAATTGTATGGCAAAATATCGTCAGAAACTTATCAGTTTTCTGATGTGATTCGTGGGAACTACTGGAAAATTTGGTTCCCATGCTCACACAGCAATGACTCTATAAATACCCCCTCCCGAACCTAGCCTCCCCCCAGTCTTCAAGCAGCAGTCTAGTCTTGCAGTACAAGCTATGTAGAACGGTAGCTAGTTTGGACTCGTGGCGCTGCAGATTACAAACTTGCACGGAAATGGTTAACTTTTGAAATCATGGGTGAAAGGAACTTTAAATATCTGTTGTAGCTAAGTAGCTGAGGGGACTTGAGGTTGGTCTCACTCAAATGGTTGGTCGGATCTGCAAGATGTTCTTCTGTAAACTTGTCTGATCGCCTGTGCAGTTTTCTGACTTTGTAAAATTTGAAGAAAATAGTTATCAAATAATAATGGACTCGTGAACATCATTTGAACTTACACCTTTCTGTAGCTTTTGGTTTAAATAAGCTATGTGGTGACCAGATCATTATATTTAAGTCAGAACTGTAACATCCTATGCTACGCACGGTTATAGCTGAGACAAGGTAGCGCCTCAAGGTAGAACTTTGTTCCTCACAGTAAATAGATTAAAGTGTTCTATGACAAAGCACATTAATGAATAATATATATATATATGTATACTGAGAAGTCATTGTGAGAATTTTTTTTTAAAAAAGTTGTCTGCAAGAAGTTCTTCGTTTTACCCTACACAGCATTTTAATAGCTGTTTCAGTGCTATGAAAACATTTCTACATTGTGAAGAATTTCCCCAAAAAATTATGAAACTGAAAGAAAATATGAGGAGTACACCTGTTTTGTTAATTATAGATGTGCTGTTAGAGAGAGTTCATATTGCTAATGTGGCACTACTTAACTTCTTCAGTAGTGAACTGATATGTTCGTGGCAACAGAGTTTCTCATCTTTTAATACCAAGGAATTTTATACTCTTTGTTTCTAAGATTGTGTTATTTTTATTGTTT
The DNA here is from genome assembly GCA_031002005.1 of Vandiemenella viatica. Classification (NCBI taxonomy): domain Eukaryota; kingdom Metazoa; phylum Arthropoda; class Insecta; order Orthoptera; family Morabidae; genus Vandiemenella; species Vandiemenella viatica. The sequence goes on along the minus strand of JARYHS010008074.1, from coordinate 327,084,419 downwards.
ATATGTACATCCAGCTGTGCATAATTTTTTTTTGTTTTAAACCTGATATAGTGTGTTTTTTTTTTTCAAAATTTAATTTTAACGAATTTGCCTTAATCCAATTTGCTACTTCACTAAGCACTTCAGAGAGAGGTGGAAGTAAATATGGGAGTGCAATAGGGTAGTGTATTTGGACTATTGCTGTTCATAATTCTAATGAATGACTGTGTTGATGGAGTCTCGGTATTTTGCAGATGATATAATGGTACAATAGGATCAAAACAGGTGAAGACTGTGAACAGCTGCATGGTGACCAGGACAGAATATCTAAATGGGTTGGTCAGCATGGAATGAAAATAAATGTCAAGAAAAGTCAACTTATTAGGTACACAGATAAAAAAACGAGGTTAATCACGATTATAAGGTGGAGTCAGAATTGCTTGTTGAAAGCTTGAAGTATTAATATCTTGGCATAATGTTTGATAACAAATTCAATTTGGCAGATCACATTGGACTGGTGGTCGGAAAAGGTTACAAAATTCCTCATTTACTGGAGAAGGTGATGAGAGAATGTACCAGAGAAGTTAAGGAGTTGGGTTACAAAACTTTGGCCAGACCATTGGTTGAATATGGTGGTGTAGTTTGGAACCACATTTTGGTTTTTAGATATAGGAGTTGGAAGGTGTGCAAAGAAGAGCAGCTAGATTTGTTGGTGGAAATTGTTACAGGACCCAGTCAGTAACTGATATGATGAGGGAGCTGGGTTGGGACTCATTGTAGGAAAGGAGGAGGGTGAAGAGATTGCTGGAGTGTACAGGGCATATGTTGGTGATTGAGCTTGGATGGATATTGGTCAAAGAATTAGGAATAGTGTATGGAAGTGGAAAGGCGACCATTACTAAAGCTTGCGTACTATGTCATGCCTAAGGGAGTGGGAAAATTTTCTTTTGTTGGTAAAGGAGTCAGGGATTGGAACAAACTACCAAGTGTGTATAATTTTCCAAAAACACTTAAGGAATTTAGAATTAAAATTTGTAAATCATATTAGTAAATGGGGGGTGGGGGGATTTAAAATTCCAATTATTAAAAAAAATGGGCAAATCGATGACTGGGGGAATTGTTAACTCCATCAAAATGAAAAATTAATAATAATAATAAAAACTTACATTAAATTCTAGATTACTGTTTGGTGTTTTTCTCACTCAGGTTAATGTCATTTGCAAATAAAACAATCAATAAAAGTAGAAATGTTTCGACACCAAAGGATAAAAGAACTCTATCAAAAAAATGTTTTTTGTATCACACTAATTTTAATTACTATTTTTGAAATGCGGGTGTCACTCCCAAATGCGTGAGACCCGTGGCGGACTGCCCCCCTGGCTATGCCACTGCTCTGTTGGTTTCTTTGTCTACATTATCCACATGTTACTTGCCTCTTAAGAATTTCTCCATCCAGCAAGTTATTTTTTCACCACCTTAATTGTGATTACCTTATTTCCAATATTTTACTTCTCCTGTAATGTATTTATGGTTTAATTTGAAAATGATCATTTATTAATGGTTTGTAGATTCGTGCCCAGCTGTCAGTTTGGAATTTCACTTAAAGAATCTCACTTGCGAATATAGATTACAATGCACAGCATGAGAATACCACAAATAAACCACACACACTCACTGTCACCCCTGCATTATGACTCCCTTGTGCTACTACCATGCACCCTGATACCTCTGAACTGAAGTTGTATCAAACCTTGTTACTTTTTGCTGGTGATACAACTGTTGTAAACTAATGGAAATGTGTCTTTGTTATTACACTACCTCTGTCAAATGCCTTGAAAAGATCTTGTGCAACACTATTAACTTGGACTTATTTGTCAATTTCTTCAAATAATGAATAAATAACCCATGAATTGGGATTAACAGTAATAAACTCTCCTAAAACACATTACTGGTTACAAATCACCATCTCTCCACAAAGGAATTGACGTGGTTGTATATCAAGCTTCCTACATTCTTAAAACAAAATGAAAGATAAAATACACTTATCAGTCAAGGTTGAATGTAGCAAAAAAAAAAAAAAATACTGAGCAAACACATAAAACAAAATTAAAAACAAAATAAGTATTTTGGGCTTTGTGTTTCCTCATGAAAACAGGCAGAAGAATGGTTGCAAGAACATATGCTGTGCTTGGGGTTAATTCTTAACAAATTTCTTAAAGTATACACATTTATGAAAATAGTAGTACAAGGTAACTGATTCATCTCTTAATTAAGAATGAAATTGAAAAATCCAACATATTGCCAGAAAAAAGATACAAGTCTTAATATTTAAAAATTATAACAAACGAAAAATAAATGAAGCCTATCCTGCTCTGAATATAGCAAGAGTGTGCGTATAATTGTACCCTGTAGGCCTGTTAGCAAGAAATAAAACATGAAGTGCTTAAAGTACACCTTAATAATAATAATAAACATTAAATTTACAAATAAATAGAAAAAATATACACCCTAGTATAGGATACAGGGTTGTCATAAGAGCATTATGGTGAATGTCTCTGGATAAGGAAAGAAAACTTAGTATCTAAGAAAATTACAAAAATGTCGTCGTAGGCATTATAATTAAAACATACACAGTCCAGTCACATTAATGTGACCACCACCTACTTTCGACGTCAACGTGAAATAACCAATCACAGAAGGCAGGTGGCAGCACATTACAGTGGAGTGTATATAAAGGGTGTCTAGGGCATCGGAAAACATTTCAATCGTTGGCATAATGCAGAAACGTAGCGATTTATCTGACATCCAAAAGGGCATGATTATTGGCTTTTGGGTCAAGGGTGGAAGCATTTTGGAAACAGCCAATTTTGTGAACTGTTGACGTGCCGCCGTGGTGAAAGTATACCGTGCATGGCAAAATGGCACTATTCAAAATCAGAGGCATGGAACATGTGGTGCACCACAGGCTATAGATGACAGAGGCGAACAAAGGCTACTGAGATGCGTTAGGGCAAATAGACGTGCAATTGTTGAGCAACTGACTGCCCACATGAACCAAGGGGCTACCAAGAGTGTATCCTCAACAATGCGCATGGGCCTCTGCAGCAGACACCTGGTTAATGCACCTTTGCTGACTGCTGTTCATTGGCGATGAAGGCTCGAATTTGCTCGACAGTACCACAAGTGGACGTCCACAGAGTGGCGACAGGTGGCTTTTTCCAATGAATCACATTTTATGCTCCATCGGACAGATGGACGTTGGCGCATACAGCGTGAAACGTCTGAAAGCAAACACCCTGCAACAATTACCGGAAGGATCCAGGGTGGAGGAGGGAGCATTCTGGTTTGGGGAATGTTTTCCTGGCATTGTGGAAGGCACGATGGATCAGCACAACTACGTATCTATCCTTGCGGACCATGTCCACCTCTACATGCAAATAATTTTTCCTCAGAATGATGGCATCTACCATCAGGACAATGTGTCATACGGCTCACAGTGTATGTGTGTGGTTCGAAGAGCACCGGGATGAGTTTACCTCACAGCCCTGGCCTGCAAACTCACCGGATTTAAACCCAATCGAGAATCTGTGGGACCAACTCGATTGGGTTGTTCGCGCCATGGATCCTCAACCGCATAATCTAGCGCAGCTGGCCACGGCACTGGAGTCCGTATGGCTCAACATCCCAGTGAACACCTTCAGAAACCTAATTGACTCTCTTCCTGCATGCCTCACAGTGGTCCGCTCTGCCAAAGGTGGTTATTCTGGTTTTTGAGAGGTAGTTTTTGAGACTGTGTAGTTTCACTACACCAGTACAATGATGGCTAAAAATCATCACAAATCATTTACTTAATATAATATCACTGGTTGTGCTCACCAGTACACTGGTGCTTAAGTCTATTATCTGATTGTATGTATGAAGTTAGTGTCACCCTAACATGAAAAGTAGGCATCACCTATCGTGTGTACCTATAAGAGGATCATTGTTCCCTGGACCCAATATATCCTATTAAAACTGATCAAGAATTTAGTATACGCTTTTGCATGGTACTCTGAGTATATTCTTAAAGTGTCGACAAGAAAAGAAACCATTTACTCTTCTGACCTATCCTTTCTGAGATGTTTCTTGTTGTGACCATAGAGTGAAGATTGTCAAAGTCAATTGTTGTATTACACAAAGTATTAGGAGACAGCGGTATTTGTGTTCCCTTTTAGTGTCAATAGAGTGACCAATAGTAGGTTTCCTAGCCTAATATCTCATCTGATAATCTGAAAATCTAAGTGTATGGATGAGCAGTAGATTGTATTAGTCCATCTTATCCTATGGTATATTTAATCTTCCATTGTTAAACACAAAGAACTATGTTATTTAACAGCTTGAATATCTTCTTCTATAGTATTGTGTTTCTATATGTAAGGTGATGGGTGAAAACTGGGGGCTAAGCAACACTCTGCCTTAACTATGAAAAATAATATTCATGACCATAGTGCCCTTCTGGTACCTTTAAGATTTAATTCATGCAGTCACCACATATTCGTAAATAAACCCCAAACATGAAGTGTAAATTGAAATAAGCTCACTTGACACAGTTTTAAAGTCACAAAATACTTATATTCTTGAAGAAGTTCTTCGATACAGTGTAGTTATCAGAATTATGAATAAAGCAATCGGACAACAGTTCCATAGAAGATTGTAGGTAAAGCACATTCTCACAATAGGACAAGCTCCTTAACTTTGATGAAAGTGTAGCTATGGCATATTAAAATATAAAATATGGTTCCCAACCACATGAAGCCAGCGGCATGTTACAACACGAAGTTAACTGTTTGAAATCTGCCGGAAACTTGGCTACATTACGACACGATGTTGACTCTTTGAAAACTGCCGATAATATGTTTGTCTGCTTTTTATTTATTGGCTTGGTTGACCTTGTGACGTCAGCAAAAACCTTCGAAAATTAATATCTCCAAATATACTTGATAGTTTAATGTGTAACTGATACCCAGGCTATCCATTCCAGTTAAGTTTAGTCTCCAAAAGGGCTTTTATTGAACTAATTTTTAATCCTCTTATGTCATCGGCCCATCACCCTTGGCGCACTTTTCCTAACAATCATGACAATCTGTTTCCAAATCTCATTTATCTTACAAATGCTTAAACTTTCTACAGGAACCAAGTTATATTTTTAATCCTCTTAGTTTGCTCTATCTTTTGATATCAATGTCTTACTTTTATCTCTTTTAGTTAAAAGTCCTTATTATGCTTTGCCTAATAACTTGACTTTGTATTCAAAATACTCTAGAACGTGCTGACTATACTATTGACAACAGGTATACTGTAACTTCACAAGATTCCAAGTTATTTCAAATATAATGTTTTAGTCCTCGCTGAGCACATGGCTTAAAAACGTAAACAAATCAAATATCTCTTAAACTAAATTTTTCCAGACTTAATTAATACACTTAAAAATGATTCCTATGGTGGGTTTTAGTAGTGGAAATGAATGCAACAAAATCCATCAAGGTTAAAAAACTACTTTAAATTTCTATGATCCTTTAGAATGACTGAAATTGAACTTTAAAGTATATTACTTCTGGGAATAGCTAGTAGAAATGCTTTTGGCGAGCTTATAGATGGATTATATGTAGTGGCTGTAAGCACCTCAGAATTTGGGTAAATTCTAGTTTTCTTTACTATAGAACATAAAGGAGGGGGTAAGCTTTACAGTAAACATAAAGTTTTTCATTTTTGCAACTACAGGACATGAAGACACATTTCATGCTGAAGCTGATACTGCAACCTAACTAAGTAAATAAACCGGTTTAAAAACAGTAAAGTCACTCAACACACAATATAAGCTCTAAATAAACAATTTATTATAGTAAATCACTTTTAAATGATTCCTCAGACTTCCACGGCCATCTTTGTTCATGATTAATTGACTTTCGGGTTATGCCACGTTGTTTATACGAAGGCTGGAGGATACTAGCCGAAAGCTCAGGTAATGAAATAAACAACGCGGCATAACCCGAAAGTCAATTAATCAAAAATCACTTTTAAACTAACCTGAAACAGGGTTATCCATAATTATCCAGTTTGTAAACAGCCGATTTTGGTTACGTGATAATTTCACCAATTCTTAACACTTTTCGATTGAGTCAAGTAATTTTATAATTATAATAATCAGAAAGAAAGTTGAATTCAATAAAATTCCGTAGTTTCAGGCCGTGTAAATAAATTAAATAAAATTTTAAACACTTCGTTAGACATACTTGCACTTTCAACATTTGATAACCACACATTTTTGATAATTTCCCGAACTAAAAAGAAAATTTCCTGAAAGAACGAAAACTCTAGTATAACATATTAAAATTTCAAAACATTCAATGCAGTAGAGCGAATATTAAATTAATTTTTAAAATTATTTTATTGTATACAAAAACGTGGTAATTTCGAAATTAAATTGTGATTAAACCAGAACACTGTTAAAATACGTAATAAAATTCAAAGAAAATTCAGCTAATATCACTTTTTCGCTATAAACAACACTTGAATAATTATTATGGCGTCTCGATAGTTTCAAACTCGATTTTTGTGAACAGATAACTTTGCTAATACATCACTGATAATAATAAAATTTACACCTTTGAAATCAGGAGCAAGCACTGAGCACAATGGCACTAATTTTATCACAATAATTTCTAATCCAGCAGAGACATCTAAGAATTTCTCAAATCATGATAAATTTAGGGGGTTTCACCAATTATTTTTCGGAAAATAATTACCAATGCTTCACACAATTAATCAGTTTACAAGAAAGCGAGTTATTTTAGAACTAAATCATAAAACTTTTTATAAACCTTAAGAACGAGGCTACACACGATTAAATTTTGAACACAATCTGTAATTACATCTTCTATTTTTTGGTAAGCGGTATAATACACCTATCATCTGGCTGAGGGGATTAGAGGGACATGGGAGCAATCTCAGCGTCTTTATTCGGGAACCTTGTGTGTAGTAAACCTGCGTGAGTGTGTTTCGTCGTGTCGTTGTGTGCTTGTCGGTTAGACCAAGATGATTTCCGGAATTGTTTGAAACACGTTATGGGCGACTTACCGCCTTGTTGACTTTTTCTTACCAGTCATGAATGTTTGCATTGACTATGAACCGATAAGTTTTCGAAAGGGGTTTAGTCAGGAAATTCTTCCTCTTCACGACTTGTAATTTTTGGAAACGTTTAGTTTGATTGCCTACTCGACTGTAATAGCTCATTTTTCAAATATGACTGTGAAATTAACTTAAAATTTTTCACCAAGTGGATTTTTACATGCTTTCATAGTGAACAGTAACCTTTCCTCAGGTTTTGGTTTAAATAAACTTTGTGGCGGCCAATAGGCTTTACAGTTGATACATGGCTGATAAATGGTCATTTAAATTTATTAAAGCAAACTCAGAAGTTCTTTCAACAACAAGATTCAGTTAAGGTGACGAAACCTATCCTTCACCCTGGTATACTGTTTCACTCCCGTACATGGCATTATGATCTGTGACAATATTGGTGCACAGGTGCAACATACATTAGATATTGGTTTGCCAGTATGTGTAACTTAGTCATGTATCCTTATCTGCGTATAGTTCCTAAAGTTGCTTAGCTCAGTCATCCTCTTTGATGCTGTTATACGCTTTATAATTATTTATCCCTCAGATCTATGCTGGTGATTTATGTAAAACATGTTTGAAAATGTGTCATACCACTGTTTCACAGGTTATGCACTGAAATAGCCATCATAGATTGCTGTAATAGGAATTAATGTGAAATTTTTTATCGCTGACATGGGGCTTAATAAGTGTCTTAGGTGTATTCTTTCCTAGTTTCCTGGACCTAAAATTTAAGTGTTCCCCTGCAGATTTTTAAGCTTATTATATTCAAATACATATAAGAGAAACATGTTATCAAATTTCTTATGATTCTTAAAGTTCACCTTTACTTTGTGTATGCACCCAAATTATAACGTTTTTACATCTAAATCTCACATCAATGAGTTGTACTGTTGTTAATTCAAGACCGTATCAAAGCTTGAGTGTCAGATGGTTCCACCGTGTTAAAAAAATCTCCCAAAAGTAGTAGAAGACTTGGTTCGCAATCTGGTTGTTAATATCTCAACTATGAGGAAGTTAAAAAGCACCTGGAAGTATCGTGAGGTGTAACTTTGAAAGAGTTTGTCGGAGAACAAGTGCGTGATTGATAACAGTTCCTTCCGACTTACAAATTAGTCCCCTTTATGATTAGTTTCGACCACCTAAGATAATTAAATTATCGGCCGCCACCATTGGCTGGCTAGGGTACAAATCAAAAACAAATATAACCAAAAGTTTCTTCAAAGAAACACCTCGAGCATGCAGACCACAAGCCAAAGATTTATTCAGAGTTTTGTGCTGCACAAATGCACCCGGCCACCAATGGAAAAAAAATAATAAACACACACACAAGTAAATTACTAGTAGTGACAAATAATCCGAAGATGCAAGTTCTTAAGAGTGAAAAGCAATACATTTAATCACTTTCACGTAGCTGTTCATACCAACACAGTTCACCAACACTCCACCATGTAAGGTCGTAGTTTCCTTCTGTCAGTGAAACTTTTTTCCCGACGCGGTACCTCGTAATTATTAACTCACGGGGACCTATACACTTCAATACAAATCATTTGTTAATTATTTTTCGGCCACGACTTACACCGAGCTACAGCAAGACCCAGAGGCATGATAACCAAAACGTTATCTGCCAGACTCCACACACACTCTGCTCTACTAATCGATTGTCAGTCTCGCCACTCACCGATGCACATAGCATTCGATACTCGGCATAGAATAAATATAATAATTAAAATAAGTTAATTACTGAAGGGGGCAAGCCTACTGTAACGTGACGGCTACATTAAAGGTGGATACAAACATAGAAACAGGAGTTGTAGGTGGTTCTTGGGTAATACCCCACACCAAAAATTATGGTCCCCAAAAGGAGGTTCTAGTGTATTAGTCTATTGCAATATGCCCACGGGAAAAGGCTAGATTCTGTGGAGTCTGAAGCCCTAGTCCATCTGGTGTACAGAACCTGTTGGACAGATAATGTCGTCGAAGAAAGGAGGTGACTGAGGGTAATCGACAGGAAAGAAGAAAGAAAGAGACTGCCATTATATCAGATGAAGCAATGACAGCCCAGCTGGAGGCTTCATGGATGCAAGGCACATGTCCCTGAGGGTTATATAAGTAGCATCAAAAGCACAAAGAAACCCATGAACCATGGGTAATATGTAATTTAATTTAATTTAATTGCAATGGAGCACAGGCTCCAGTGGCAATTTCCCTACACCCCCATCTTCCCCCTATCCTGCACCCTCCTACATTAACCTTACAACATTGTTAATTGTAGTCTTTGATTTCTATTATTAATTAAAATGTTGTAGCCGATCATCAGTACTTTGTTGCTCAGTCTTGTCATATGGTAGGAAGTTCAGATACCCATCTGCTAACCAAATTTTAGTTTCCTGAAATCACCCCATTTGAAAGTCTGAGTGGTTCCTTGAAAAGTCCTACCCATTCCTTTCACAACTAATGACTTCACCACCAATAAGGTGTACAACCATAAGAAAAGCCAGTTAAAAGTGATGTTACAAGTGTTCTTATATTACTTGTATGTCCTTGGAATTGTATCTTTCATATAACTGCCAACTGTGCTGCATCAAAATTCCATTGCATAGCGTGTTGTTCTTTATATATTAAAATTTTGTTTTATCCTTTTTTTCTCTTATTATGAAACTTTACCGAATTTTCACTAGAAGAAATAACAGGACTTACTAAATTATATCTTATATTGTTCCTAAGGTTACTTAAGTGCTGCTTATAAATATACGTATCATAGTTGCCTAATTTTTAACATTCATGAAAAAAATTAAGATGTCTCATTTTTGTCTTAAAGCTTTGTTAGAGCAACATAGCTGAAATCTTTTGTCAGATGTCTGTAGCTGGTGTGCTTGTACACTTACATTTTAAATTATTTATATATATAATACCTGTATTTTTATATTTAACTGGCATTTACCAGCTGCTTTGCACGCATGTGTCTTGGTGTGTATAGAAATAGTTTGAGGTTTTTTAGTTTAGTATCAAATATTAACTTCGGGAAGCAAAAAATATATATTTCATTTAAAGATTTTCCTTCCTTTTAGTTACTACCTTAGATTCTGTTTTTATACTATAGTTCAAAAGTTTTTTTGGTATTCTGATATTTTTGCACATATAATATATGAACAATAAGAAATTAAAACTATGTGAAACATTATCACTAACAGTCCAATAAGGATGTACGGAGAATCAGTTGTCCTCTTGGTCAGAAATTTGGGACACATTTTCCTGAGTATAGAAATTGCGTATTAATGCAAAAACGAATGTATCTTAGACATAAGGCAACATGAAAGTTACCGTCTGCAATAGTTTTTGTGGTACATTCAGTGGCCATTTATAAAAATATCTTTGCCACCAACGATAGCATTTACAACAATGAATCTAAAATTGCTAGCAAGTTTTTGAATACCAAATGTGTACATTAATAAGAAAAGAAAGGGAAATTAACCCACCACATACCAAAGTGGATGGATGTGATGAGAGGGAACACTTATGCTGAAAAACAACTACACAATATTTCGGCATCTGCCTTGTTCACAAGTAGAAAAACGGGCCATTAGGCTCAGAACGTGTGTGATTGAGCAGATGCCGAAATATTAAAGAGTCATTAGGTAACGTTTGTTGTGTACACACGTTCCGAGCCTAATGGCCCGTTTTTTCTACTTGTGAACAAGGCAAATGCCGAAATATTGTGTAGTAAGTGTTCCCTCTCATCGTATCCGTCCACTTTGGTATGTGATGGGTTAATTTCCCTTTCTTTTCTTATTTATATCACCTAGAAGCCACTTCCATTTTCCTTAGTTGCATCATATGTGTACATTAGCAAGCCGTGGGTAATAACGTGTATTTCTTGCTTATAGCTTCTATGCACTCATCTGAATTTTCAATCCATCTTTCTTCATCGCACCTCAGAACTGAAGTGGTTAAATTGAAATAAGGCCTGGACCAGAAGAAAAAAAATATTGCCACTGCCACACGGAAATATAGGCTCGACATTGGGGATTACATGTCTTCACTAAGATGGCACTCATTAAGCAGCTTATTAATTACTAACAATAATTGAATGCTTTATGCCTTTTGTTGTTCCAAGAATATTATTGTTCAGGCTGCATTTCTACTTAACTACAATATATACTGATATTACTGCTTTCAAGATCAAACGATGCAGATATACCTAAACGCATGAAATGCATCAATAAATACATTTTTGGTAATGAAAACATTGTCTCTTTCAGGATTCAAAGTACGTGTAACATAAATTATAACAATTAATTTCATAATACTATTTCAGTTTGAACTGCATGAGTTACACCCGCAGTAACACATTGCTGTATCTTGATGTTAAGTTTATTCTTGTGGATAGGTTTAAATGCGACCTGGAGCAGATTAAAAATGTCGCCAAAGGCACAGGGAACTGTGTATATAACTGATTTTGACTTGCGATATCTCAAGAACTACCAGTAAGCGATATAATCATTTATCAATATTCACTATCATGTTGTAGCGAAACGGTATGGTGAAAATCCTGTACTATTGATATTAAGCACAAAAATTACTTACCATAAATATTACTATTCTGTTACTCTTTTTGAAGAGTTAAAATATTATTTAGTGGGTTGAGTAACGATTTCCGTTTAATTATACTTATCAAAATTCATGAAACCGGGAATATATAACCAGAGAAAAATAAAATATAAACAATCCAGAGATAAATATATTCGTCTTTGGTGAAACACTACAAATTCATAATTTTTACAGTAAATGAAATATCGGTAATACTTACTACATCTGATCAAATATTCTGTTTATTTACTGCATTCAAAAAAACTGAAAAACTAAATATTTGAAGTCAAAATATTAAAAAGAATTCTAAGTTAAATAGTGTGATATTTTTTTTATTTATTTTTTTAGTTTTTTTGTCACGCAGTGAACGTTTTAATTACAGTGTGATCTGTATCTCTTAATTTATGTCTAGAAATGTATTTGATTATTTCCCACATATAAGTCATTAGCTATTTCTGCAGATTTTAATTGTGACAGTTAGCACTAAAAATTTGAAAACCCCATCCAAATTGCTGCGGTAGTTTTTGTGCGGTATCCATTCAAATAAGGAGACATACGCAGCTTACTTATGGATTTTAAATAGTATATATATGATTGTAATAAATTTGTAATAACTTGTTAATTTGGATTGGTTTTTTCAGCTGTACTTAAACATCATTCTTTGTTTCAGGGTGTCATAGTTTTAAGCAGACAGTGGAAAAATGTTCTGTACACACCACTACTACTTGATCATAACTATAAAAGTAAATATGTCAAGCCACTTAATGTGACATTCACTGTTCCTGAGCCAGATGAGGTAACTCTTTAAATATCTTACTTAAAATATTACTCTGTAACTGTGCAAATAAGGGGATAAAGTGTTTCCTGTCTGTAACTTGACAATTTGTTCAAGCATATCAGTTGTGTTGCCAGATGAAGAGGGTTTATTTTCATACCTTAGAAATTGCCTGCAACGGGGGGAAAAATACTTTGCAGAAATTTAATTCATTTCTCTACAGGATAAATAATTTGCTTTAAAAATTTTGTTTCAAGGCAATTTTCATATGTAAGCAATATTTATCTGTGGAATTTATGTGATATATTAGTTCCAGTTTGCTACCAATCTGCAGATAAAGTTTAGGCAAATGTATTCATCTTTGTTGAAATGCCCTATACATAAAATCCTAAATTTTGCTGCATCTTGATGTTTGCAGAAAAACAAAATGCAAGAAGGATTATATTTGATTGTACTTCCTGCAGTGTATTAATGAGATATTTAGTTCTTTATCACCTAAATTCGAAACAATAAAAATTGCAATTTTAATGTGAGACATTCAATGAAATCATTCAATCCAGCAAGGAAATATATCATTGATAGCCAGAACTTGAATTTTACTTTTTTCATCCTTAAAGTTAACTCACAACTATGTCAATGCTTGCTTTGTCAATGGGAAGTACATTAGAACACTCAATTGTTCCAATTTCACATAAAACTTTGTGTTCCTTTGACCTAGTAGGATTACCAGAGTCAGTAAGGCAACTGTGCTGGAGGCAGAAGTTTGGGTCTTCTCTGGTTTTATCAATATGGTAATAATTAAATAATCCACCAGAAGGTTATGTTGAAGATTTTTGTGTTTATTTTCCAGAAACAACGTCAGTGATATTCACATGCATAGATACAATACAGAGATACTACTAACGCACTTCTTAGCAGTCGCAAAGATAACCTGTATAAAACTTCTGTTAACTTAACTCAACTGTCCTGCTGATTCCTTTATATAGGCTCTATCGAAATTGCGAGAATTCTTCAAAAGCTTCCGCCCGATATTTCTCGAACATTAACAATATTCAAACAATTAAACATATTAAAACCAATCAGAATTAATACATAATCACTTAACAACATTACAAAATGATCAGAAATGGAAATTAAAGATACTTAAACACAAAAATTATTTACATAAATCATTTTAAACTGTAGAAAATTGTCCTGTAGACATCGTAACTTGCATTAATACTTGGAATTACACATATTTAAGCAATTATCTTGCACAATTTGAGTCTTAAACATATTAAATGGCCTTTAAACAATTTCCTTTCATAAAAAAAGTCTATATACACAGATTTACAAGAAATTGACAGCTGCTCACAAAACAGCGATTTTGCATCATCAGCTAAGTCTTTATAGACTTAATTACTTTAAAAACTTTAAATATCATCTAAACTCTTACGATTATTGTAAGCGAGAATAATTATCTAAGATTACTCCATAAATAACAGTTTTTAAATTTCGGGTCATTGTTGCTAAGGTCTCTTTGCTAGTTATTGCACATTTCACTTAATTAAATTTAGCATAAGCTTGATAGTTAGATTAATTTTAATACTATAGCATAGGTAAACATAGTGGTTTAAGTTATTTTAGTGTTCAATTCTTATATACCGTAAAAATTCAAAGCACTAGTTCGAAATTCGATTGTTACGGTTTTTGTATCGTTCTATATTAAGACTCTGTTCGGTTTAAAATAACACAGTTTGTTAATTAATTAGTTCTGGAATAGTAATAAAGCAACTAGAAATTATAAATAGTAAACATAAGTATTCATATATAGCATCCAGTTGTTTACAATAGGTTAATAAAATATCGATATTTTAAGTTCCACTACCGATATCGCAATCGAGTTTACAACAACAAAAACGTACGTTCTAGTAATTAACCTGTTTTGTGTGAAACATAATTGTGTTTAATTGTCATCTAATACACTAAAATAGAAACTTCCTAGCCTTATTTTATAAAAAATAAAATAAAACCTTCATAAGTAACTAATTAGTTGTTATCCACATCAGCAGTAAATAGTATCGGCTCTTCATCATAAGTTCGTTCTGAAATTCATAAGCTTAAGTTCATTGGTTCTTAAGGAGTTTTATTACCTAGTTATTATTCATAAAGCTTCAATTTTATATATATATAAATTCAACAGTTTAGTCGAGTATAGCGCCTATAATATTTAATAAAAAAAAAAACGTTAAAAATATAGTATAAACTTTATTAGACTACTTTATCAAACAAATTTAAGGTTTGTTTAGAAGGCGTTTGTAGTATTTGGGAAAATCATGACTGGAAACTGTGGCGCCTGCCGTAGGTACGTTGCGAAGGGGATGGGTTGTAGTTGGTGTAAGAAGTGGTTTCACTGGGCATGTGGGGAAGAGGAAACGGGGGAAATAAATGAGGCTCTCCCATGGTTTTGTTCACTTTGTCTTAGGGATGATAGGATTTGGGAGATGGGCGAAACGATTAGGGAGTTGCGTGAAAGGATCAGGGTTCTTGAGGCTCGTCCTGTGGAGGCTCAGACTCTGCAGCGTGGCCTGTGGTGGCCTCGCCTGTGGAGGTTCAGCCTCTCAGCCTGTGGGGCTCAGCCTGTGGAGGCTGAACCTGTGGAAGTCCGGCCTGTGGAGGCTCAGACTGCACAGGCACAGCCTGTGGGGGCTGAGCTTGTCGAGGCTCAAGCTGTAGAGGCAGAAAGTAGAGATAGTGGGTTGGAGGAAGTTGAGAAGGATGGGTGGGAGCTGGTAACAGGTCGTAGGAGAAACTATAGTTAACAGGAGTAAGAAGCCAGACACTTCAGTAATTGTGGGAGAAAAATAGGTTTGACCTATTGCCAGAGTCAGGAGGAGAAGAGCTCATGTAGATGTAGGAGTAGGTAAGATGCAGCAGGCCTTTAGGAATAAGTGCTGTGCAAGACAAGAATAGGAAGAAAAGGGTTCTGCTGTAGGTAGTAGCCATAGAGGTGTAGGCCCTCTTCTGCAGGATCAGTTAGGTACAGGTTACCAGGTCACAAGTTTTTTCAAACCTAGTGCAACATTAGGTCAGGTAATAGAGGATATAGGTTCACTTTGTAGGAGTTTCACTAAGGACGATAGAGTAGTGATAGTGGGAGGGGCGGGAATAGTATTGATAGAAACGCGAGTTATAGTATAGAGTGTGACATGAGGAAGGTTGTGAAGGAGGCACAGCATACCAGGGTGGAGGTCATGCAGGTCCTAAGACGCCATGACCGGCAATTGAACTATGCTGTGAGGTGGTAAATGTGGAAACGGAATTGCTACTTGGGAAAGGCATTAGTTCTGTGTTGGGGGTTGTGCCTGTAAACACCATTAGGTAGGTGGGGTTTCACTAGGCATGGCCTACACCTAAATAGAAGGGGAAGGGAGTACTTTCTGAGTTGTTAGCTAAAGCAGTAAGGGAGCCCATTTCCAGTGATGATGGGTCAGGACTGTGCCTTTTTTAGGTTAGGGGCTGCTGGTGAAGGGATGGAAATAGATGATCAAAGTGATACTGATTGCAGATCCACGATGAGAAAGATCATAGATGTTAAAGAAATAGATGAAGTTGCTGAAACAATAACTGACTGGGGTAAATCTGGGAAGAGGAGTTAAATGCTGAAAATATAAAGCCAGTAATAAGGGTGTTAATGGTAACTGTAGAAGTATAATGAACAAAGTAATCGAATTTGCAAACTTAATAGAGATACACGAACCACAAGTAATAATTGGGGTAGAGAGTTGGTTAAAAGAAGAAGTACTAGACAGTGAGGTTTTTCCTGATGGTTACAGAGTGTACCGCAGAGATAGAGGAGCAATTGGTGAGGAGTCTTCATACTAGTTAGCAAAAACTACCACAGTTCACTGGCATTCATAGATCAAGACCATGAGTTACTTGGGTAGATTTCTGGGGTAATAAAAAAGAAAAATCAGGGTGTTGGCTGCTTACCGCAGTGGAAGAATGACAGATGAAGATGAGGCTCTTGGGGAGAAATTAAATTCATACTCAGATTTCAGAGGTGAGAATAGAATGGATCATTATTGGTGGGATTTAAATTTACCAGGTGTAAACTGGGAAGGAAATAAGATTAATAACACACGGGAACAAAGATTTGCAAATACCTTAATAAGGGAAGGAGGATTTACACAAGTGGTAGAGCAAAACACTAGGGGCAAAATATTTTGGATATATTCCTAATAAAGCCCGATGATAACCTCGTGTGGTGTCAAGTAACGGAAGGAATAAGTGATCATGACGCAGTTCTGATGGATATTAGAGGATTCAGTGAACCAGCAGCCAAAACTGAAGGGGGAAATAGGTACAATTATAAAAAGGCACAGATTTCAAATTGAAGAGATATTTCAGAGAACGTTTCAGCAAATGGAAGGAAGGCACAAGTACAGTAGAGTCAAGGTGGGAAGAGTTCAAGGAGATAATAAGAAAGGGGAAGAAAAATTCATTCCAAAGCAGAAAATAAGAGAAGTAGAGAACCTGTGTACTATAATAGGGAAGTGAGGAGGTTAAAGAGGTTGGTACGAAGAGAACATAACAGAGTTAAGAGACAGCAGGGTAGTAGGGAATATTTGAAACAACTAAACAAGGACTTAATAACAGCAAAGAAAGTGGCTAAAGATGGGTTTATGAAGAGTATTGTCAGTGCAGGAGGACCACTGACTGATGCATCTAGAAATTTCTATGGCTATATCAGGAAACTGAGGGGAAGGGAGGGTGTAGAGATGCTCATAGATAAGGATGGAGAAGTAGTTACTGAGGATTTGAAAAAGGCAGAGATTTTAAGTAACTGGTTTAGTGAGAGCATTAGGGACAATGAATCAGAAACGGGAAGGTCTAATTCGGAGAACGAGCTTAACAATACGATTAGAAATGAAGATACTAAAAAATTTGAAATTCATCCTGAAGAAATCATGAAGGAAATAAGCAAGCTGAAAAAACATAAGGGGCTGGTGCTAGATAATATTACTACAGATATCTTAAAGATAGCTCGATGTGACATTGTACCTTATCTTGAAATATTATTTAAATTGAGTCTGGATACTTGCTGCTTACCACAAGGACTGGAAAAGTGCGATAGTAGTACCGGTACATAAAGGAGGGGTGAGAAATAGAGTCGAAAATTACAGGCCAATCAGTTTGACTCAGTGGTAGGTAAATTAATGGAAAGATTGATATGCAACCACATCAGAAATGTATGTGAGGAACGTAAGTGGTTTTCAAGTAGGCAACATGGGTTCAGGCAAGGATATTCATGTGAATCTCAGTTGGTGGGATATATGCAAGATATTTCAGATGAAATGGACAAGGGAGGCCAAATTGATAGTGTAGCACTAGATCTTTCAAAGGCGTTTGACAGAGTAGCCATAAAATGGTAGTAAATAAGGTAAAAACTATTGGAGTGGATGAGAAAGTGATTTGCTGGGTAGAAGAATTTTTAAAAGGTAGAAACAGAAAGTTAGGGTAGGAAATGCGGTATCAAAGGAAGTGGAAGTAAAAATGGGAGTGCCGCAGGGTAGCGTATTGGGACCATTGCTATTCATTATTCTAATGAATAATTGTGTTGATTGTTTACTATCTGAAATTAGATTGTTTGCAGATGACATAATGCTGTATAAAAGGATCAAACGATAGAGGACTTGTAAACAGTTGCAGGGTGATCTGGACAGGATATCTAGTTGGGTTGGTAAACATGGGATGAAGATAAATGCAAAGAAGAGTCAGCTAATTAGATACACAAATAAAAAACAAAAGGTTAATTATGAATATAAGGTGGGGAAAGAATTGCTTAGCTGAAGACTTGAAATGTAAATATCTTGGCATTACATTTGATAACAAGCTTAACTGGGCAGGACACATTGGACAGGTGGTAGGAAAAGGTTTCAAAATTCTGCACTTGTTGGAGAGAGTGATGAGGGGATGCACGAGAGAAGTAAAGGAATTGGGTTACAAAACTTTGGTAAGACCATTGCTCGAATATGGTAGTGTAGTATGGGACCCACATTTTGAGTATCAAATACAGGAGTTGGAGAAGGTGCAAAGAAGGGCTGCTAGATTTGTTTCTGGAAATTATCGCAGAATGCAATCAGTGACAGATATGATAAAGGAGCTGGAATGGGATTCATTGCAAGACAGGAGGAGGATGAGGAGGGTCATGGGAGTGTACAGGGCGTATACTGGCGATGAGGCATGGAAAGATATTGCAGTAGGTATGAAAAGTAGTTCATGGAAGGGAAAAGATGACCATGACCACAAGCTGGCACTCGATTTCAGGCACAAGGGTGTGGGAAGATTTTCTTTTTTAGGTAAGGGTGTCAGGGATTGAATGAGTTACCAAGGGAATGATGAATAACTTACCGAAAACGTTAAAAGAATTTAAAGTTAAAATTTGTAGAGGGCAAATGTAGGTGGAGTGTAGGATAGGGGGAAGTTGGGTGTGTAGGGAAATTGCCACCGGAGCGTGTGCTCCATTGCAATTAAATTAAATTAAATTAAATTCAAGCAAACTATAGCTCACTACAAATACTTTCATTAAATACAATTCTATTCAAAATTCAGGTATGAGGGCTGTTACACAGATTCTGCAGTGTGTAAGAAACTATGCCACTAGGTCATTTGGACCTTATATATCTATTTTTATTATTATTTCTAACACTAATCTTACATGGGAATTGTAATTATATGAGGGTCTTCCTAAAAGTTTCTTATTACTAAAAAGAAAATTTGTGGTTACCTCTGAGCTCCACAAATTTCATCCAGTGAGAATCCATTACATTTATGCCATCCATGAAAAGGATTTCTCAACGGTACTAAAAAATACAGTGACAGTTCAAATGATGATATGTTGAAACTTGAAATGGGTGCCAGGCAGAAATTTTTTAAGTTTTCAAAATAGGTGGATACCTGAATGGACAAGGTGAACAGAAAATGGGAACTGCCTGAAGCTTACATACATGAATTGAATTATTGTATCCTTGATGACAATAAGATACTTGTTACTGAAATCATTGTCATACTGCTATAGCACTCATTTTTTCACAATTTGCCTCTTTTCTTTTACTTGATAGTGACTTTCATTTTATTTACAATGATTTCACTATTTAAAAAAAAAAATACAACATTCCAAAAGAAGAAGAAAAAGAAAAAAAGAAACTTTGGCACACAACTGGTGAAAATCTTTCTCGTGCCCACATATTCTGTCAATATTGTCAAAATGCAATATACTTTTGTTGGAATTGCTGAAATATCATCAATATTTATATCAGCAGATCTTATGTCTACCATCTCCATCTCGTGTTCCTTGCCCCCATTCTTTCTTATTTGAAGGTTTTCATTTGGCTTTCAGTGTGGGTTTCATTTTCAGTGCTATTTCTTTCCCATTATAATTTAGATTGGCTACTTTTTTAAAACTGTATTGTAGTCAGAGATATGCTTCCTTAACGTTACTGCCAACCTTCATATTTTGGTGACATCTCTTTGTTACAGAAATGTTAAGTCACAGCATGAACTTCTTTTTTCCCCATTGCAGATAAAACATACATCTCATCCACTTCCAGTAGCTGTAACAAAATAAAGGTTTGTTCTAGGATGTTGTAAAGAATTACTTGCAGTTTTAACAAGAACTTATGGGAAGAGCATCCTTCATCCTCTCCCACCCTCCTCAAGGAAATTTGCATCAATTAAAATACTTTACCCAAGTAGACAAAAGTTATAACCCTCTAAATTAAACCTACCTAATTAAATGTGAATTCTTATTCCAGTGAAATAACCAATAGAGCTCAGTCTGCCTTTGAATTCGCAAGTTTCAGGACTTTGAATGCCAACAAGAAATCCTATGGCTTGAGCAGATTTTGTGGATGTCATTACTGCAGTGAAAATGGTGTATTGGGAATTTGTATAGTTTTTCAGTTTGGTTTAACTGAAAGTGATGTTTTAATCCAGATAACATTAGTAACACTCCACAGTTATCTTCACACAATAGGGGACCAGACAAATTTTCAGAAAGTGTTTTAAATTGTCCCTTGTGGATATATTTAACCAAGAAAAATAGTACTTTACTTAAATAAAGGTTTATGACTACATAAAACCATGTGTGAATGTTAAACTGTTCAAATTCCTGCGCAAACAGTATCACGTGATATCGTCACATGTGACGTCATAGAGTGTAAAGCAACTTGATCTGCTATTTGTTATTCCAACAGTATTAAGTGATTTTAAGCGTTTTGTGAAGTTATAGTCGTAATGAAACAAAAGGCATATCGTTGGTGCGTAGTACGAATACTTCTATATCTTCTCTAGACAATTTACTTAATTGATGTACAACAAAAAGCAGAAATACGAATCAGTGGTTGCAACTAGCAAGACATCAATACGACAGAATTTTGCGTTCTGATAGTACATATACCCGAATCACAACGAAGTTGTGCATATCCTATGCCATCATCACCATTGGATTGTCTCGGTGATCTAAAAATACGAGAAATCAAAACATTAAGTCTAAATGCTAATACATAAAAAAAAATCACATGACATTCATAACAAAGATTGAATTTACACTCGGTAGGCAAATAGTTGGAATACAGGATGTTTACCGGGAAACGCTACCTGCTGCTATATAGCACTACAACGAAGAAACTGCTCGCATTGAGCAAGCGGCCAGCTTCCCACATAGTTCAGCCATCAACCGCGGAACTACTTAGAAATAATTAAGTATAATATACATGCATAAGTATGTGAAAGCATATACATGTTACATGATTCATTAACTTACCTTACAAAAGATGCTGGAAGTGTCGCCTGTCTTGCGTAATGTGCATTTGACTTCTTTTAAACATCTTTCGAGACACACGATGGATTTGACATCTCTCCATGGACATTATTACTTGACAGATTTTGTTTTCAAGTTCTTCGAATGTGTGAGGTTTTCCTTAATACACCTTTACCTTAAGCTTTCCCCAAAGATAGAAGTCACAAAGGTTTAAGCCGGGTGATCTGGTGCCACAAACCACGGCTGATTACATGTTTCTCTTAATTTTTTAACTGAACGCGGAATCGTTGTTTTAGCTTGCAGTAAAGCGCCAGGATATTTGCTATGTAATTTACTGTGAGACCTTTTAAAGGACTTTTCCTTCACATACATATCATACAGGATTATTTTTTGTTCCAAACGATAACGTACCATAATTCAACTTGTGCTCACACACGGTACAGATTAGTAGGAGACTGAAGTCACAAAATAGTTAAACCGCAAAGAAATGTTCACACACCATACTGAATAGTAAGAGACTGAAGTCAAAAACCAGCCAAACCGCAAAGAAATCGATCTAAACAATGGAAAAGTTCGCATTATATTGCGTGATTTGAATGTTGGTAGAGGGCTGTTGTTTAATCTCGCTGGTCATTCACTCTTCTGTTTGGTTTGTGCTGGCCTTTTGCAGTGAGATGCCGTTGGCAAGACAGTAGGTGGATAGCATTTCCTGGCAAACACCCTGCACTTACAAAAATGTTTTCACACTTAAAAACTCAGCAGCACTACAATCCAAATTAGTGGCAAAGAAATTCCAAACCATTATTATATTCACTCTCGGGAGATTTCGACTGTCTGCGTTAGTAACTTCTGGATTAATGATAACAGTGGTTTAAAGAATCTGCAACAACGTCTACTTGGAAGATCGTTACCATGTCCCTTATAACTAATTGTTATAAGAGTCCTGTGACAAAAAATTCAAATAAACGTAGAAACAGTTAAAAAAACACAAGTTAAGGCAGCGCTGTATCGCTTGGTTCCTTACGTATGATGTCACGTACTGTGATTGGTGTTTCGTTTGATGGTGACGAACAGGCTAAAATTCAGAGTTTATTTATTGATTTAAAAATATAAATCATTATTGTATAATGAAAAAAAAATATTGGATGATGTTTCTAAATTTATAAATATTATTTCAAACTAAATTCAGATTTTTTTGTAACACCTGTCCGGTCACCTATTGCTTAGAACTTGTAAGAACATGAATTGTCACTATTCATCCAGTCATGAGCATAGACACAAACACACAATTCTTTATAATCTCTTTCTATCCACATGGCAGGAAGATTCTCAGCAGTTAGTTTGACAAAAATTTAAATGTTTTCAGCATTTTATGAAATTGTTAAATCCAGTAAACCTTATTCTTCCCAGCCAAATCAAGGGTGTAATGCACTTTGCAGAGAGAATCCTACTTACATAATGCACAACAATGCCACTTATTATTGAGTTATATTCCTTGTGCAGTAATATTTAATTTTTTCTCAAGTTAACATTTCGTTATATTTTACTCGGTATTAAACTGACAAACTGAATTGTCCTTGTCTTTTTTTTTAAATAATTTTCAGTGTCAGTTGTATTGTTAATTATCTTTGTTGTTTACTTGTATCTGTAGGGCAGTGGATGCTTCATGCTTTTGTTAATTCGTGAATGCATTGTAACACTTCTTCAATTATTAGGGATACAACATCTGGAGTTGCTCAAACAGCACACAGGCAACTGTGAATTTGCATCCAGTGGAACAGTTACATCAGAATAGTAAGCCACTCACAGATAGTCAACTGGTCTTTCTATCATTCACTGCAGTGTTTCTGTGTCTTGCTTGGGTTCTGGATTTCTGCTAAACGCTAAAAGTTCTAGTTGCATTTTCTTGCTTGTTCCAGTTCTTTGCTCATATAGTCAAGTGTAGTGCTGCATAGTGTTTAACTGTGGTGTTCTTTTGCTCTAAGCTTCCAAAGATTTTAATGGTCAAATAGAGCAAGTGAGTCCTTATTAGAGTGACCGATATCATGACTTGGCCAAGAAGATACCAGGAGGTGTCAGCTAAAATGTTACCACAAGTAAAACTGATGCAGAGCAATACTTAACTAAAGAA
This sequence comes from Vandiemenella viatica, assembly GCA_031002005.1. NCBI lineage: Eukaryota > Metazoa > Arthropoda > Insecta > Orthoptera > Morabidae > Vandiemenella > Vandiemenella viatica. The sequence goes on along the minus strand of JARYHS010008074.1, from coordinate 327,060,983 downwards.
GCAAAGAGTAACATTATTGCTGTGAAAAGTAAAGTTGCATGTTACAGTGTCTGTTCAGAAATATTATAGCACATTGTTTCTGAAAATTGATTCTTTAAGGCAGGGGTCTCCAAACTTTCCAGCCTTAGGGCCATACTGATTACTCCAGTAAGTTCCGAGGGCCAAAACCAACATAAAATTAGAATACTTCAGTAAACTAAATTTAATTTGCTATAAAAAATGTGTTCTCTAAAAGGAGTTTTCAAGTATGCTAGCTCTCCGCGGGCCGGACAAAATCTGTCCGCGGGCCGGATGTGGCCCGCGGGCCGTAGTTTGGAGACCCCTGCTTTAAGGTAACATCAGTCCTGTCACAGCTGACCACAGAATGTCTGTGCTATAATTAATTAATTACACTTCTGAGCTTATCTGAATTTTAATAATTTCACAAATTCCTCATGTCATGGAACGATAAATTTTTAGGGTAAAATGTTGGGAATTTGTGTTCTAAAATTTGTATTTTTAATTTATTTGTTTTCTGGTTGGGAAAGAAAAAGAAGAGTAGCATACCATTTTTATTTCTTAATTCCATCAATTGTGCTGGATAATATTTGTGTGTTATACTTACTATGAGTATTCAATAATTGTTTACATATAATGTTGGTGATTACTGCTTGCTTACCAGTAAAATCGAGATGCAAGTAAAATCTCCAATAAATCAGAATGAAATAACTAAGAGCCAACAATCAAATAACACAAAGCAAAATGTTTTGCAAAATAATAAGCTTTTTCAAAAACACTTTCATGGACATTTCTTTAAAGGCATAGAAGGTTTAAGCAAATCAGGTATCCTATCAACAACATATGAAAAATGGTGATAATGAAACTGCTGTAAGGCAATAAAAGTAAGGTTTTATAAGGAAAATAAGCTGTCACTTACCACAGCTGAAGGCAGGATGGCCAAATGAATGTAAAAACATGAACACGCTTCACAATATTCATGTGGTAGGTCTGCATGTGTACGCATCTTTCCCCTTGCCATGTGTTGTCTCCAACATGAGTAAGGTTTTTTAACCAAAGCAGGGTGTCTTCATGTTTTTGTATTTTTCTACCTTCATATGTGGCTAGTCATAGGTTATTTCCCTAATGTTTCTTATTTTCAAAAGGGACACTTATATCTTGGCCATGGAAATGCTTTAACTACAATGTTTTGGAAAATTAGAAATTTACGTGACAACCTTATACAGTCTTTTTTAATCTTATTCCATTCCATCACATTAAAGATCAGCATCTAAGCAATGAACTTTATCCTAGCCAAGAAGAGTTGCTGAAGTCTACACTGGTAAGGTATTATTGAAGAGGAATAAATTGGAGTGTATGCCTGTGTGAAACATTTTACATGCATGTATAGGCTGGTTGTAAGAACCTTAGAATTTTAGCAAATTCTAGCTTCTCACCTTTAGGCATAAGGGGGGAAAGCTCACTCTTTAGTAACAGATAGTTTCGTGGCTTGTATAGGTTAGGAGAGTGAAGCTTTATATAGCATGCAGATACTGTAACCAAACAGACTAAATAAACCCTTTTAGGAGCAGTAAAGGTATTCAAAAGTTAATAAATGCCCTAAATAAACTTTCTATAACAGTAAGAAAACATTAGCTTGGGAGGAAATAGGTTAAATCACTCAAATTCAATTTCAAACAATAAATTTTGCTATAGGTTAATTTCACCATTTCTAAACCAATTTAAATGCAGTAAAGACTGTCAGTATTTAATAAAAGCCGTATATAAACTTTATATAATAGTAAATAAACTCTAAATCAACCGAAAATTAAATAATCATCAATAATTCAGTTTTGAACCTGTGAGCTTCTACTTTGGGAGCATTTCGTCATTTCTAAACCGATTTAAGAGCGATAAAGTAGATCAACATTTAATAAACCAACTAAATTAACTTTCTATAATAATATTAAAACCTTTTACTAACCTGAAACGTGATAATCCATAATAATTCAGTTCACCACACAATAGATTTCTAATATTTGGTATTTCACTGTTTTTGCATACTTTCGAACGGGACAAAGTAGTTTTAAAGAAGTAATAACGCAATTAAAATATAAATTCACTAAAATTCCGTAGTTTCTGAACGTATAAATAACTTAAATCAATTTTTAACACTTCATCAGATGCACTCACTTTTAACATTTTTTATCACAAAATCCTAGAAAGCTTTCGAAATAAAAAGTAGATTTCCGGAAAGACCCAAAAATCTAATATCACATATATTAATTTCAAGCAATTCCACGCAGCAGAACCAATTCTATAAAGATTTTAAAAATTATTTTTCAGTGAAAGCACGTGCATAGTTTAGGAATTTATTACAGCTGATCAAAATTAGATACAGAGATGAAACAACTTTCAGAATACGTAATTCAACACAGAGAATATTGTGGTAATTTTATATTTCCGATAAAAGTAATAGAAATAAAGTTATTAAATTAAAACACACCTAGCATTTTTGGTAAATCTTGTCCACACTGTAATTACACTACCCGTGCATCAATCTTAATAAAAGTTACACCAAAAAACTCAGGAATTTTGGGAGAACACGCTGATAACAATATTATTTGGATAAATTGTGGTTTAATTGAAATGACGAAATATAGAAACTTCGAGAATAATAGTAATTCCCCGGGGTAGAAAATAGTTCGCTCATACGCTTAGATCTTTAAAACTAAATGCTTAAAGTTACTCACTGTATATCCATTATTTCTCTACTGAGAAAGTCTAAGTACTGACAGCCTTAAAGTTTCTTATATTTGTTTGGTTACCGAGATATTTCAGACCTAAATTTTCAAAGTGTTAGCAGAAAGCTGTGTTTCGGCTGTGACGTCAGAGAGTCTATATAACCGATTGCTCAGAGGATCGGCCATCTTTACTAGTTTGGACGCTGTGCTGATATGTGCGTCTAGTGGGTGTGAGCGTCGGTGCTGTTGGTAGGAGATGGTCAGGGTTGGCACTACCGAGTCGGCCATTTTGGGATTTTGGCTTACGGCGGGTTTCAACGGTGACATGAACTGGTAGAATTTTACATCAGGGGTCGGTCGGTCTTAACATCTCTCCACAATCTGCAAACTTTTGGAAACGTATGTTCGATGAGCCAAATCAACTTTTAGAATGCTGTTTTGAACTTTTGGTTTTATTTGAATAAATTGGAAGAGTTTCTGAAAATTGAACTGTTGTCATTTCGTAGCTAAATAGTAACCCTTTTCAATATTTGTGGGTCAACAAATATTGTGGCGACCTGAAGCATTCGAGTTGAACTATCAAGGCTACATGGTCAATTCAAAATTATTTAGCAAGTTTTACTGAGAACTTTGAGTCCACATCAAGAGTGTAAGTTAAGGCACTAAGGCTATACTCAGCCCCGGTATCAGCCTGGGTCCTTAAATGGTAAGAAGAGAGAAACCACTAAACTGATACAGCTACTAATAAGATTATACATACGCCATCCCTTATGTATAATCATTCCCATTTATTGGAACAAATCATTCACAGTTTCTTTAAGACCAACATTTGAAGACTCGCTATTCTAATCACTTGGGGTATAATAGGTTAACCATGGGAAGAGCCATCTTTTTACTGAAAGTTATGATTAAAATGAAAAATCTTGTCACATGTTGTTTATTGTGTTTATACATTATGTACACAAAACTGAGCATCATGGTCTATACTAAAGTTTTTAAATCAGCCAAAATAAGTTCTTTCAAGTATATAATAGAAAAAAAACAATAATTTTAATCTATTTTTATTTAAATGTAATTAAGTTTACAGTTAATTTATTTTGAAGGATGGAAAAATGTGTATTGGAACTCGGTGATTCTTAAGTGTGGGTCTGGGAGAAATATATTTATGATTAGTGGTTCTATGCTGATAAAAAATGGAATAATTAGCTTGAAAAACAGTGTGTCATAAAGATGTTCTCTTTGCAAATTTCTGTATAACATCAAAATTTTATATTTCAGCCACATTCATACTCCAATTGTAGTGATAAAACTTTATATAGTTTTTTACAAAATATATATATATATATATATTACCTTTTTTAACACCTGTATTCATTTAGTTCCATGTCGGGAAAAGAATACACCAATGGCTTCCAAATTGTTTTGAATAAAAATATTATATATCCTTCTTATTATTTGAAATTTATGAAAGAAATTTCTGTATTTATATCCTGATTAATTTGATCCATACTAACTTATAAATGTCTTTAATTTTTATAGCTTTAATTGTGTTTACTGTGGGGTTTTCTCCAATGGATGGGCTTTTGCAGGAATAGATTGCACTTGCTTTTGCAGGAAAATGTTCTGACTGATGGCGAAGGTTCAGGGGAAGAGTGTGAGGTGACGGATGAGTGTGCTATGCTTCTTAACAGTAAAGATGTCCACAAGAATATTAAATCACAAGATAAAGCAACTGGTAAGTTCTTTCTTCTGCAATTTTTGTTACTTGGTAGCTTCTTCTGGGCTTATTAACTTTAAGTAACCAAGCATGATCACTAAAATCAGTATCTGTGTGTGGTGAATGAACTTCTGCTTGAAACAGCTTATTACTAGTATTTTCTCAGTGCTATTTTACATTGTATCTGAACAGCTACTAGAATATAATGTACCATCAGATTTTCTTGTATTACCATCCTAAAAGCTTCTACTTAAATTCCTAAAAATCAAATTCCGAAGTTGACATTAATATTGAACATCTTCCAGCAAATTATTCAGTAAACAAATGATAAAATGAATAATAAAGGGATAATAAACTGAATCACAATAAAGGTTGTAAAACATTATGCAGTGTTTAGCATAATAATAGGTGGCTGGAATTCAGCTTTGAATTGGGATATAGACTTAATTTAAATAAGCGTATTATGAGTGTTTTCACTTTTGTCACTGTCATCGAGCACAGCCATTTCCAGAGGCTGTGCTTATTTTTACAGGTTATAGCTACTTTTGTTTTGCTAGGACAGTCATAGTTTTGATGGTGAAGCGAATGAGCTGCGATTTGTCTATGAAATGTGTAATAATTGTTTTGTTTTATTTTGTGAAATGTGTCATTTATGAGGCAGACATTTGGCACCATCCCAACATTTGCTTGGCTATTGCAAAAATGGCAATCATGACAGCTACTACGTGTAGTCTAGGATATGAATCTGGGCCTGTTGTACCTCATCAATTCAGTGTAGTGGCACTTTAATACGTGGTGGGTTATGAATATACCATATCACAACAATTCAACTCTTTGGTTTAAACAAATATCTCAATTTTTGTTATATTTCGACATTGATTTATATCTATGGAAAATGTTCGATTATGCATTTAATACTTCTATTTATTGTCTGATTCAATGAACACAAGTACAGAATTAGTTATTATGTTACCTGCCTTTGAGTTTGGAAAGCAATAAAAGCTAAAAATTCTATGACATGGTTGGTTACATTGAACAAATTTATGATTATTATATGCAAAAAGTAACTTTGAATGCTTCAGCATAAAATTTTTGATGTTTTAAATTTATTTATTAACTAGTTGACCCAACAAACATTGTTCTGTCAAAATTTCAGTAAATTTGTTTGCGATTGTTTTTGAATTTATGAAAAGCTCTTGAAAATGTGTAAACAAATTAAAACTGATGGTGAAAAACATATTTCTTTTGTGATCATTGTATTTATTAACAATTGTGTCCATGGTTATTCAATTCGAGGAGGCGTACATTCAGAAGTACGCCATGGGGAAATTTTATATGTGAGACTAATTCTATCAGCTGTACACCACTGAAATGCTCAAATGTGTGATGTGCCTGGAATGGGATCGACTTGGTACCATGCAGTTTTGCTCCAGGATTTAATTCAAAGTTAAATTAAGACAGAATTTTATGTTAATCAACTGTTTTATTTTCTCCCATTAAACTTAAATCTCAAGGTGTTTTATTTTCATTTCGATCATCACACCACCAAATCGGTTTTGATAGTTTCATGGATCATGAATCATTTGGTCTAAAGCATCCAGAGACTTTTTATTTGCCATCATGTATTCATCCCTAACAATCAATTTCCAATCCTGCAGAGATTTGGCCATTGCACAGTTCTTCAAAAAGTAGCATTTTGGAGTTTCATTGATTTACATATTCAACAGCAATCTAAATGCCACCTTCCAAAAATGTAACTGCAATTCTTGATGAATCTATTCCGGGTGCAATTTCATTCTGTGAGAAAATCATTGCCAATAATGAGATCAGTTCCTCCAGGAGTGTGCAGTAAGAAAATCTCTGTAGTTCCTTTGTTCACACCTTTCATGAGCGTATTTTTGTTGCCAATTGAACTGTGGAACTTTCATTTGAACTGATTCTCTCAATGTATCACAGTCATATTGTTTTTTGCATTTCAATTCTTGATTAAACGTGATGTTTATCTAAAGATCAGGCTCTTTTGTGACTAATTGAGGTAATACCTTGTTTGAGTATAAAATAATTTAACTAAGTTATTTCCATCCTTAAAGCATAAGGAATATAAACAAAAACAAAAAATAATAATTGTGCATATCCATCGTTTGAATCATGAGTTATTGCCTTGGGTTCATACAAACATCCAATGGAGAAAAGTGCTTTCAGTCTTTCCTGAATTTTCCAATTTTTCTTTCCCTAAGAAATCTTATGCGGTCTCTTATGAACATTTAAATATACCGGGTGCTTCAAAAAAATGTATACACACTTTAAACTATTGTTGTTTTCCCGCTCTACAAGGCTAGTGTTATATTTCTTCGCCAGGTGCCAGCATAATCGTCCCTCTATGTTATATTATCAGTTGGAATTTGTAATATCAACATGGGGGACGTACGTTTGAGTTTTGAAGAACGTAAGCAGGTTATTAAGTGGTACTGGAAGTTTGAGAATGTAAATGAAGTTCAAAGACAGTGGAGAAGGGAGTATGATACAGAACCACCTTCAAGATTAACAATTACACGCATACGAGACAAGTTCGAAGTTCATGGAACAGTGTGTGATGTGCATAAAGGTCATTCAGGTCGGCCTCGAACAGCTACAAGTGATGAGTCATCAATGGCAGTCTTGGAACTGTTTCAACGCTCTCCTAACAAATCTTCAAGGCAAGGGGCACGTGAAAGTGATGTAAGTGCTAGCAGCGTGCTACGCATTCTGAAGAGAGGCAAGTATCGTGTTTACATTCCAAGGCTGGTGCAACAGCTAAGTGACGACGATCCAGATAGAAGGTTGCAATTTTGTGAATGGATTCAGGAGATGGTGATACGTGAACCGGGATTTATGGGTAGCATCATTTGGTCGGATGAAGCCCAATTCAAACTTAATGGAACTGTCAATAGGCACAATTGTGTTTACTGGGGTGAAGAAAATCCTCACATTACAATTGAAAAAGCTGTAAATTTGCCAGGTGTAAATGTGTGGTGCGGTTTGTCTTCAAGGGGACTCATTGGACCTTTTCGATTTGAAGGCACTGTAACTGGTATTAATTACCTAACAATGCTTGCTGATTCCATATTTCCTGCCATTCGTGCATTATACGGTAATGATGATTTTTATTTTCAACAAGATGGTGCTCCGCCGCACTATCACAGGGACGTACGAGCTTACCTGGATCAAAATTTGTCGGGCCGGTGGATAGGACGCAGGGGGCCAATCGAGTTTCCAGCACGCTCTCCAGACCTTACACCACTGGATTTCTTCTTGTGTGGCACAGTAAAAGATGAGGTGTACAAACGTAAACCACGTAACCTAGACATTCTTTGGAATGAGATTCAAGCAGTGTGTAGAGAAATCTCATTGGACGTTTTGATACGATGTACAGAATCTGTGGTGACTCGTACTCAGAATTGTATTGATGCTGCAGGTCACCAATTTGAACAGTATTAACATTTGTTGTTTATGTTTGATTTACATTGGACTTTTAGCTTTCTATTTTCCTGAAATTTAACTTTGTAGAACGGTAAATAAATTTTCTATGGAAGTTCAAAGTGTGTATACATTTTTTTGAAGCACCATGTGTATATATATATATATATATATAACAAAATCAGTCCATAGAAAAAACGCTTTGTTTACCTAAATTTTCCATGCATCTTTTCCAATTTTTCTTTATCTAAAAATCTTATTGTGATTATTATGAGCATATAAAAATAACAAAATTGGTCAATAGAGATAAGCACTTTCAGTTTTTTCGTGAATTTTCCAATTTTCCTGGCAACTTTTCCAATTTTGCCTTCTTGAAAAGCCTTATTCGGATTATTATTTAAATAAATCCTTAGAAAATAGTTCCTTCAGTTTTTCCAGAATTTACCAATTTTTCTTTCTCTAAAAACCTTATTTGGCCTATTAAAAAAAAAAAAAAATAGCAAATCGATTCAGTTGCTCTGCGCTTACCAACAAACAGCATTTCACTTTTATTTATACATATGAACAGAATGTTATGGTTTCCAATACATCTAGTCTTAAGTTTATATTGATTTTAATAATACAAATTTGGTACAAATGATAGGGAAAATAACCCTTCACTCACCAAACTTCAAGTCTGGAAAGCTGCGGCAAACTCACAAAATATGAGATGAACACAATTATACAATATTTTCATTTAAAGACTTTTTTCCAACATGGTCTATTGCATGGAAAATATCCATGCTATTGCTTGGGAAATCTAAAGGGAAATGTTTTTTCAGAATTGGTGGCTGGCTAAAATGTGGGGAACAGTGCACAGAATTTTGGGTAGACAGGTATGCATTTCAGGGAAGAAATGTAGGAAGCTGTGAACACATCATAGGATCTGATTAATGCACTCGAGACCAGAAGAAAACTCAACAAAGACTGCAGCACTATGGTTGGTTTTCAGAGGTGGGTGTCAGGTATTTGACTGTATGAGAGATTTGCTTTTGTACAATATCCACGTGGTAAGAGCAGGAAATGAGGGTTTGTGACAGGTATTAGGCATAGTTGGAGAGGAATTTTTCATCAGAAGTGATATGCCTGTCATGGATGGGAGCGTTGTAAAGAAATAAACATTTAGTATAGTACGAATGGCAACTATCGAATTTTAGATATTGCTGGTTTGATGTGAAAAGAGTTGTGAAACCGAGCAATGTGGGTTAGTGGTTAACACTCTGGCTTTGCATTCAGGAGGATGGCGGTTCGAATCCCCATCCGGGCATCCAAATTTAGGTTTTTCCATGGTTTCCCCCAAATCATTCCAGGTGAATACCGGGATGCTTCCTACAAAAGGCCATGGCTGAATTCCTTCCTGTTCCTTGTCCCCAGTCCCATCCCACCTTTAATGTCCTCAACGAGACGTAAAGCCATAAGTAAAAAAAAAAGTTGTGTACAACACCCAGCCATAGAGCAATGTCCACATTGAGGAGCATGATGTGTGTCAGTAGGTGCAAATGAAGTCAATGGAATGGCAGTTTTTAAAGGAATTCATTAGTTTTTACTGTGGGTTCGGATTATAAATATATCATCTATGCATCTCAACAGTTTAGTGAGTTTAATGGAAATCTGACTCACAAAATGTTCCTCCATACAACCTACGATTAACAAAGGAATGGAGCCATGTAAGTACACAGGCAGTGCAGCTGGTTGTATACTTGAGAATTGAAGAAGTATAAAGGGAAGTTACACCATTGGAGACAAGGAAGTAGTCTGGAGGCAGAGAAGTATTACTGTTACCACACTTCCTTGAATGTCTGATTATTTCCTTGTCTCCACTGATGTAAATTCCCTTAATATCAACTTTCCCACTAGTCAGCCTTCAGTGCCCTGGAACAATTCCTAGAAGTGTAACTCCCACACAGCCTTTCCATACACCATCCTTTACATTCTTGGCTACCTCATTTTCTCCAAAAAGCATACCAACAGATTCATAGCTCTGCCATTAGTAATTGTACTGGCCATCCTGTTCCAATCAATACCTTAGTTGTCTAGAGCAGCATTACCTGAGTCACATTCCTCTTTAAACCCTCTGTATGGTTCAGATACTTATATGATGTATTTATGATCTGTGTGCACAGTGAAAACCAACTACTAGACTTCCTCAATTCCCTTAACAATAATTATTTCATCAAATTCCTTCACCCATCACATTTCTTAATGTGAGCATTGTTCTATGGCAGCATGCCTTTTACACCTCTGTTCATAGAAATCCCATTCATTGGCAACATTATCTACATGTCTACAGATACCGTACTAATTCTTCCCTTGCTTACATCCTCACCATCTGTGATAGAGGCATCTGGTCTGAAACAGAACCCCTCTCCTGGTTCTCCCAGAATCTGTCACAGCCATCATTTCCTATGGATCTCATACAAAATCACATATTTCAAGTGTCCCCGAACCTCCACACAACCACTCTCGCACTGCATATCTAAAAACCAAACAGTTGTTAGGGACAAGGCGTGATATCGGGGGTAGTATCAGCTTGTACACCTAAACTTGAAGTCATCCAAAAGTTATCATAAGTTCGGAAAAAGTTCTATAACCGTGAAAAACCTTGTAAAATGCTAACTGTAATTATTACAACGGCTGCCACTTACAGATTAACCTCCTGTAAGAAAGGTACTAAAGTAGAAATGAAAGTCTAAGTCCGTATCACTGGAGAATATATTCTTAAAAATTTTCACAGAATTTACAAAAAAGTCACAGTTAGCAATGGCAATCGGAGAAAATCATTTGCCGAAGATCACAAGTCATGAAACAGAACAGACCGCACCACCCCGAATGAAATTGAAAGTTAAGATGAACACATGTTTAGTAATGGCGTCGGTCAACCATGCTGCCCGGATCCTGATTACCCATAAGCCACCGTGAGCCGGGCTTTCTCAAACCTAAGAACACACGAGATGCGTGTGGACTCCTCAAGCCGTTCTGTTAAACTGGGCCGAAGAGGCTGATGCGGCTAACTTTTATCAAAATGGCCTACTGACCTAGACAATAGTCTATCTAGAAAAAGTTTTCATTAACTGAGTGCTACCAGAAAATCACAAGCTGAAGAGCATAATGAGACAAGTGTAGTGATTTGGTTGGTTTTGTTTTTAGAGCTTCCAGACCAGTAAAAATGAATTTTGAAAGTTGGTTAATTTAAAAGCACATTTGTTTGGAGTATTGCGATACGTCATCATACGTCACATCCGAAATATGGATTTGCAAAATATTAAGTTAAAACTACTTTCAGAGTGTTCCCCAGCCTTTGCTGAGTTCAATGGTGTAAAAATCTTTTAAATCGGTTAAGGCTATCAGAAGTTATAGAATTTCTAAATTTTACTGGTTTCGTGGATGGTGCCATAATATATTCACTTTTTATTTAAAGGCGGTTGTGGCCTGAAACTAATTTTAAATCGAACCTTCATTTAATTTAAGTACTTTAGAAAAGTTTTTAGTTCGTGAAACATGTTAGCTGGAAAGAAATTAAATTTACAAGTTAGTTGCTACGCCGCCATCACAAAGTGGACTTTTATTTATTTATATTTTCTTTTCATTAGTTGATGATTATCGGAAACTTAAAGAATATTGACTGGCCGGTTATTTTGCTTGGTTACATTTACTTTTTAAAGCTCTGAAACTGTTTAGATGTGCTGAAATTAAATATTGAGCTCACTCCATGTGGAGATGCTTTAAAAATCATATTTACTGCTTTAAATCAGTCTGGAACTACGAGTTATTAGTGAATTTAATATCAAATGGTGAAATTATAATTATTAAAGTGCTTTACAGTTTTCAATTTAGTGGGATATTAGTGTTATGGTTGTGTAACCAAACTTGTGTGTTTTGCTTCAGAATTATTATGGATTACGCTCATTTAGGTAAGTTTCTGGTTTATAGTTTATTAGAAACTTCTTATTTATGGTTGTTATGTGTTGTTTATTTACTTCTCTGAACTTAAAGTGTTGTTATTTCGATTTCAAACCATGGTATCTTGTACTGAATGTTAACCACAAACTTCGTTGGATTTTAACTGAATATCGAAAACAGAGAGTAAGGTAGCTTACACAGTTCTCTCCGGTTTTCGAGTCCTTTAATGTGCAATGTGATCACAACTCTCTTTGTTTTTTCCCTGAAATGCATACCATTCCCCAAACGTTTACCCCCTATCTCATGCACATGTTTCGGCATACCACCCAATCTCAAAAACATCTTGGTCAAATAATACTCCACTTCAGATTCTCCTAAACCACCACATGGATCTTTTTTATGTAACAGACCTCACTACAATACCTGCAGCATTCATCCACCTACTATGGCTTGTTCCAAACCAAAAACAGGAGATCCCTTTACCATCAATAGACATGCTGCTTGCACTACAACCTACCTCATATACCAAGTAACCTGCCTCCATTGCACTAGTTCATATGTAGGCTTCACTATCAAACAGCTCATAATCAGAATGAATGGTCATAGGTAGATTGTCTACATCTGCAACCTATACCATCCAGTAGCATCCCATGCCAGTACTCATAACGCTAACAATCTCAACAACTGAGTGAGTGTGGTCAGATTTTCCCCTGTAATCACAACTGTATATGAACTTTGAAGATGGAAAGTAACCTACCAAAATTTTTTAGATACCAGACGTTCAATGAGCCTCAATCTCTGATAAGACCCTATTATTAAGTCCATTACTTATTGTGCATTTATTAATAATTTTAACATAAATGTTTTTCCATTATATATTGGTGTGCATATTCCTCTTTATTCTGTTGTTCCAAGATTTATTAATTATTAAATTTTATATTTTACATATATTCATATCTACTTTGGTGTTCCACATCCATCTGTGATATATTTGTTTCAGAGGGTTATGGGTAGTCCACTTAGCATTCGTTTATCCCCACCACCTTAATCACCCGCACCCTGTTTTCCTTGACCTAAGTAATCATATCGTAAGCCATGGTGTGCACACATCTCTCTTGCCAAATGAATAAGATTTTAAACAAAATATGGTATGATTGTGTTTGTCTTGTGTTTTGTGTGTTTATTGCATCCCTCCACCCTTTCAAGCTTTCATGACTGATGGGTTATTTTCCCTGTCCTTTGTTATTTACATTGAATAAAAGCCCTTTTATTTTCCTTATTATCAAAATGTAGAGCAACAAACATTTTAATTGGATTTTTTTCTTGACGTACTTGCTTTGGAAGAAGCTAGTTGTGCAGTGTAAATGTAAAGGGAATTTTTTCGAGAAGACATAGCAGGAAAAACTATGAAATAGAAAGAATGTAGTAATAAGAAGTTTAGGTATACAGGAAAGGCAACTGTATGTGACTGTGACCATGTGTTAATAGATAAATGTTTTAACAAAATTTAAAAATAAATAAATATTAATTTAAAAAAAAAAAATAGGAGCCAAGAGAATTTAAGTAAAATAGACACTATTTTGGTAAGCATTGTGATGGAAATTGGTTGTAAAAGATGAAGGGAGAAAAAATGGAAATTTTTCTAGACAGTAGTGATGTACTATCCAAATATTAATACTATAAAAATACCACATTGAATAAAGATTGATGTTAAAATGAATCAACACGATGATGATGATGAAGATGGTGATCAAGAAGATTGCAGTGATATGTGAATTGAAGTGATGAGAATGAAAGCTCTGTTTGTTGGCAAAACTTTGTATCAGTTTCTGATTTTTTTCTGCAGATATTTGCACAAACATGTCTAACTGAGCTCATTTGCTGCCTTCCATCCCCTGAATCAGATATCCAAAGTGTTTACTTTATACTACATCACCATACTTGACTACTGTTCTGACCAAGGTTTTCTAACACAATGTCCTGACTTCTCTTGATATGTTCTTTTCACAATCTCCAACAAATGTAGGATTTCCCTACCACCCCTGAGATGTTTCCTATTAAACTGAGTTTTAATTTAGTTTACTATCAAATGTTGTGCTAAGATATTTGTACTTCAGGTCTTCAATAAGCAATTTCTTTCCCCTCTCCATATTCCAATTTTGCAAGGATGTACTTCACTTTTCTGCAACCCGTATTGCATTTGGACACAACACCAAAATGACTTACATAAGCTTCCTAGGTGTTAATAATGTATCTGCATCATATTAACATTTTTCAATTTAAATAAACATTTATTAACTTCACTTCACTATACCATTTACAATGACACTTTTTATTGACTGAGGAAGAAATCTTCAGTCCCCAGACTCACCTTATCAATATATTTTTTCCATAACAACAAAACATAACCTTTCTAATATTAAACACAACGATAATCTTTTCCTGCAATACTTGTTACAGGTTAGCCAACCTCATTTTACAATTTACCAGCTTTATAATTGTTATCTTACATATGGCTTCCCATTTCAGAGCAGTTAAATCATTATTTAATTAAATGATGATTTCAACAAACTGAAATGTTAAATAACAACCAAATTTACATTAAAAATTAAATTAAGGATTATTTACATGGAAAAGAAAGGGAAAATACACCCAACACTTCATGTGGCGGCTGGGATATGACCTCATATTTCCCTCTGCCATATGTCTCGCCTCACATGTTTAAGACTTGTGTCGAAATATTGTTTTTTCTTTGTTGTATGTTTTTTTTTTTGTGTTGCTGCTGCCCTCCTCCCTTCATCTTTGGTGAGTGTTGGGTGTATTTTCCCTTTCTTTTCCATGTAAATATTATCTAGCGGCATTTCTTTCCTTTCAGTTGTTACCTAAATTAAGGATTATGCTATTTCTAATTCACTCTTTGTGACAGAGTCTTTCTAAACATTTACATCGACATCTAATGTTTTCACTCACTTCAGTATTTACATATTCATTTTTTTCTAACAGATAACTTGAGATATTAAGGTTATAAATACACTCTCATTCAATGGAAAACAGAAAAATGCCATTTTATTAATAGACCATAAATTAAAAGGATCGAACACTAATCAAAATACCTAAATATCTTTACACGCAGCCAAACAAAATAATGTATAATCGGACCAACATCTCTGTTGTACTAATAGTATTCCTTTTTCCTATACGTCTTTAAATCTACTATATTCCACAATCCAAATCTCTTATTTGATATTGGGCAGACTTAAAAATAAGCATTCGGTTAAGGTTTATCCTTAACTACAAAAGGCACCCAATACAAATCAAAAACTTTCTCAACTTCTCCATTGATTTCGCATGATCTTAGCTGCGTTTTATCCAATACCAAATCGCCAACATTGAATTCAGTCAGCCAAATTTTTTGATCATGATGTTTCTTTCTTTCCTCAGCCCCTTTCATCACGTTTCCCCTCACCTTTCTAGTCAATTCTTCTTTGCTCATAATTCGTTTTGGAGGTAATTTTATTAATTCTGATACCAAATACAGGGTTTCTTTATCAATCATAATCCGATAAGGATTAAAACCACTACTAGCATGAACTGTACTGTTTATGACATCTGCTCGGTCCATTTCGTGTGTTTATGACTGCAATATGTGCGACATAATTGTACAAGCTCCCTCATGATTCTCTTTGCTGGATTACTTGATTAGTGATAAGCAGATATCTTGAAGTGTTTAATCTTACCTCTTCCATACACCTTTCCCATTTCTTAGAAACAAACTGGCTGCCATTATTTGACAAACTTGACTTAGGTCGACCAGTTTTTTTAAAAAATATTCCATCTCAAGCTTTGTCGCATATAAATTAAGTATGTGCGAGAGATCTTTATAATTAAATAAATAATTTCTTGTGGACTGTAGTTTTTTTTGTTATGTACTTTTACAGTTTATTGATCCCATTTCTTTGTTTATCAATTCTCTGAACACCAATAACGATCACGCCTGTCCATATATTCCGAAGATTGTCAGGTTCGCCTTTCTACTCAAGATCTCTCTCAAATCAACTACAAGCTGCTGCCAAATCAATCTTTTTCTTCGTCGTCTTCCCTACTCAACAATTCTCACCTCACTTCTTTTTTTTTTCTCAGAGAGCCTATCCTTTTAAAGCCTCTCTGGGCAAACAATATTAATCTTTGTATTCTTTTCTTTTATATATAAATCATTTTACCTTTTAATTTACTACTATGTCACAACCCCTCCCAAAATATTCCTCATTTTTTTGTTGCTTATAAATGAACAATAAAATGTGGAAAATTTTCTCAATGGCAACGTCGTTATTGGTATTGAGGTTTTAAAATTTTTTTTTGTACAAAATATTAACAAGCTTTGCTTACTCTAAATGAACATCAATTTTACATTAAAAAAAACATAACAAATGAACAATAACAAAAACAAAGTCCTGTCACGGTCGCCATGTCGCATATAAATTTATGTGACGAGAGATCTTTATAATTAAATAAATAATTTCTTGTGGACTGTAGTTTTTTTTGTTATGTACTTTTACAGTTTATTGATCCCATTTCTTTGTTTATCAATTCTCTGAACACCAATAACGATCACGCCTGTCCATATATTCCGAAGATTGTCAGGTTCGCCTTTCTACTCAAGATCTCTCTCAAATTTCAACTACAAGCTGCTGCCAAATCAATCTTTTTCTTCGTCGTCTTCCCTACTCAACAATTCTCACCTCACTTCTTTTTTTTCCAGAGAGCCTATCCTTTTAAAGCCTCTCTGGGCAAACAATATTAATCTTTGTATTCTTTTCTTTTATATATAAATCATTTTACCTTTTAATTTACTACTATGTCACAGCTTGTACACTAATGCCTTTCCAGTTGCTTTTCAAATTGTGTACAACCTGATGAATTTTGAAAACACATCCATTGTTATGAAAATATATATAAATTCTTCTTTCGCCTTCGGCAATGGTCCATAAAGATCTACAGCCATTAGATCTGATACATTTCCTGGTTGAATACTCTGCCCTTGCTTGCTACTGTTGATACTTTCACTCTCTGGCATCTATCACAGGCCTGCTAACCTCCTTGCCACTCGTATTTCCATATTGTTGAATATTACATACTCTTTTATTTTCTGTGTACATTTTCTGGCACCATAGTGTCCGTAACTGAAATGTGTGTAATCAGTGATCAAGTCCACGTATTTTTCCTGGAATCCTTGAAATTTTAAATTTGGCTACTACAGAGGCGGTGGCTTGTTTGGAGCATATCGATGTCATAGTGTATATGGCTGGCAATCCTATCATAGAGGCCTCGTCACCTACCAGCTGTGGGCCAAGTCTGCTCAACTATCTATATAGGATAAAGGAAACAAAGAAAATGCCACGAGGCACTGAAAATAAGATAGGATAGGGAAAATAAACAGTTACCCGTCACTTACCACAGATGAAGGCAGGAGGGCGAGACACGTAAAAACACAAAAACGAATTGCACAATATTTCGACTTTAGTCTTAGTCATGTGGAGCGAGACATATGGCAGGGGGAAAGATGTGGTCGCATCCCAACCCGCCACATGAATGACGCACAGGCGGAAAACGCGTGGTAGTGGTAGAATTGCCGGGAAGGGGGGGGGGGGGGGGAATAGGCTTGACCAGCGATAAAAGTGAAACAAATCAATATAATCTTTGTGTAGCTTAATTTAAAAAGTTGTAATTGAAAATAAAGGGAGATAGAAGAATTTAAATATATATAATAAAATAATAATAAAAAATTAAACATAAAAAAAAATAACAGACTGTAAAATGAAATGAGAGATGGCAAGTGACAGGTTTAACGTAGGTTTAGGCCAGGGGTGTGTCTGGTGTCAAGGATATGTTGATAGGCTAGTTCCCATCTGCGGAGTTCTGAAGGGGTGGTGGTATTCGGAAAAACTCTAATAGCTCTGACTGTGAAACAGGTGTTGAGGTTGTTAGAATCATGTAAGTTAATGTGAATTGCCACGGGATGGTCTGGGTTGGGAGTATAAACTGTTTGCCTGTGGCCATTCATTCTGTAGGAAAGTTGTCTCAGCAATCGGCCACTTTCAACCACCATATCTCCCACACTCCCACAGTTACTGAAATTCGGACAAGTTTGTGATTGAAAGGTGACTCTGTGTTACTACCACACACAGACGCCAGTGATCTGCGATAGATAGTTTTTGCTGAAAAGTGATACACCAAGACTTATGCGTCTTTGGCAGAAATATGAAAGTGCTGCAGGTTGACCACTGTCAACCACCATTTCTCCCAAACCCCCATAGCTACCAACATCTAACCACCATTATGCACGATAGGAAACTCCATGATACTTCCTCACACAAACACCAGTGATCAGTGCTATGTATTGGTGGCTGAAAAGTGGAATATAGGGGAAAACACATCTGTTTTTTTATATATATATATATATATAAATAAGATTTAATCTGGAAAGAATTTAATTTATTAAAACAGGATCTAAATTTAATGGAACTGCTGGGATTGCAGACACATCAAAGGATATTCAAAGCAGTCAGTATGTGTTGAAAAATACAATCAATGTCTAATTGTGTTACATTCAGTGATTGTAGGGTTTATTCATTCTGAGTTAAAACTATAGCTTTAGTAAAAATTTATTGAATTGTCTTGTGGTGCTGTGAAAGATTTGCTAGCACCTTATTCCATGTTTTACTTTACAGTCTAAGGCATTGCCATGTTTAATGTGACAAGGATTAAATAAAAATGATAATATGCTTTATTTACTAAAGCTCATCACGAGAGAGAGAGAGAGAGAGTGAGACGGGGGGGGGGGGGGGGACAAGAAGATTTCTCACCATTCATAATTAAACTGCCTTATGAGTGTTACAGTTCATACCTGGCATTCATGAGGGGACAGACTCAGATCCCCTCTCAGTCATCCAGATTTCTGTTTTCCACATTTTTTTCCAAAATCACCTGCATAAGCTGAAAAGTATTGGCAAAAAAAAAAAAAAAAAAAAAAAAAATCTTATTAAACATATAATCTCACTTAAAACACATTAAGCCATTATTTGCTGTTTCTAATCAGAGAAGTTGTCTTGACAGAAATGTGTATGTTTATTCGAACAGCGTCACTCAATAGTTACCATTCATTAATTTCTTACTCTAATTTTCTGCTTTTCACTACCATGATTAAGCTGACTGATGAATACTTGACATAAATAGTTCCCAACTGTGTTCTAAAAAATATTTTTTTTAGGAATTAGACTTGTAAAATTAAGTGAATTGCTTTGGAAATAATTCTTTCCCTGGCCAGTTTTTTTTATATATATTTATTAATCAATATCTGCCATTACAAGTTTTTTTAATTCTAAGTTTGTTTATTTACTAGTCACACAAGGAAATGGCCAAGAAAACAGTTTTGGTAAGTTTTTACCTACTGTTGTTCAAATATAATTTTGTCTTATTAATCTTATATTTGTAGATCATTTGGCTAGTGTTATATAAAAAAATTATTCTCTCTTTCATTTTACATTCTTGGACATTCATTGCTAATTCTAGCCATAATTTACAGAGTCTTTATTTTTTATTTTTTTTTAATGGGAAATGAAGGCAAATGTTTTAATTTTGTAGACCCCAGCAAAAACAACTGATTCGAGGAATGCATATTTCACTCCTATCTGTTTACTTATTCACATCTATTAAAGTTCTACCTCCTCTTAGAGACACAAAATGTTCTTGGTTGAAATAGGTATAACTTCATCAATGAATGTTGTGTTCAAAAACAATGACTATTTAACTGAATACAGTGAGATCTTTTCTGAGAGAAACTGAATGTAAAGTTAAAATTGAATAAGAACAATAATAGCAAAGTCTGTTATTAAATAGTAAATTTCATTATTACACCACAAGTTGAAATTTAATTGCTCTCTGGTAATATTAATTGCAAATAAAAGGGAACTGAAGTTTGAATAATTAGTTTTGTACAATTCAAAAGTCTGAAACATTTTTTACATTACAGTGAATGTATGGTTCCAGTAAGAGAATAGTACAAGATTTGAGCACATGGTATATCATTTTGTTTCTTGTTTGATCTGTGAGAATTTTTTGTCTGTACTACTTTGAGTGTTACATTTAGTCTCTTGATGTATATGCACAGGACCCAGCCTGAAGCCAGATGATTTTATGAACATCCCACCGTTGAATTCAATATCACAGACACCTCTGCCAACCCCAGGACTTATGATGGGGGGTGTTGATAGCTTGTTCAACTCCCCATCTCCACCATCAGTCCACCATCAACATCACCACAGTCATAACCATGGTCACCAGCATTCCCACAACCATTCTCGAAAGTACCGGAAAAGATCCCTACCCCCTTCTCACCCACCATCGTCCTCCCGTGCTAGCATCGTCTTCCCCATCATGTCTGCCACTGGAACAAACCAGTTTGCATCTACCGTCACGGCTGCAAGCAGCCAACGCAGATTTGAAACTGAACAGGGTATTAGTAAGTATCAAGCATACTACATTTGATAGTGCCAGAATACCAAAATGGCTGACTGTTACGCTCCTGCATGAACTGCATTGAAACTACAAGCAAAACTTTTTCCTGTTTATGGTTTTCACTTACTACATGCATGTATAGTACATTGCATCCTTAGACATCAAAAATCATTTTACTATTTTCTTTTCAAGCATGGATCTGCCACTGAAAATATATATCAAAATAATTGTTAATGAGAAGAAAATATAAAGTAGACTCATCATGCACAAAAGATGGAGAAAGGATTGCTGTGCCAACAAAAAACACTTTGAGGACCACTTTCATTCATGAATGTAGAGAAAGAAGCATAGCCATGTGTTTTGTGCTCCAGTTTCACGAGTAAGGGCAGTACCTGGAATATTGTGTTTTCTGTCACTGCAACCCTACTTCCTTCAACATCGGTAACTTATGGGCCTACTTTATCTTTACTTTTCACCACATCATGGCATCCTTCAGGGTACTATAATTGTTAGTACTTATAATTTGGTATACAGTAATAATATATAATGGAAGCAATTTTGAGTTTTTTAGTTCTAAAATTGTGAAGATAACAAAATTAATTAATACAAACATAAACCAACTCTTTCTTACTTTCAGGTGTGATTGAATTTGCTGAATTATAAACTGTTTTAATGACCATGTTTTATCATTGATTATTCACTCACATAAATTATTTTTATGTATTATGGCAAAATATTTTATTGATACCTAAATGCAAGTATTTCAATATTCTTATTTCTGTGTTGATGAAATTATCATGAAATATATGTGGTGAGACAGTTATGTCAGTATAAAGTGTAGAAAAGCTAGTTATAGTGGACTTGCAAACATAGTTTTAACGTGTTTTTCATTTATGTGGGATTGAAGTAAAGTATTTTTATAGTTTAGTTAAATCATAGAAGTATTGTTAATTAGATTAATTGTTTAATAAATCTTAGGTTTCATGGAGCATTTTCAAGTTTGGAGGTGTAAGGTAAAGGATGGTTCGGTAATTGTTGCAAGTAGTACGAGGATGGTGGGCAGCTAGTGAATGTCAAGTTGTTGTACCGCGGCACCTTTTAGAATGGTAGCAAATATGCACTGCCTTTGAGTACAAAGTTGTAGAGGAAGTGTTTTGTAGTAAATTTCTAAGAGCTGAGGATGTGTCGGAATGAGCTTGTTGTAGTGATGGTTGGCATGGTATTGGCCAGACCAGAGTGTGGTGAGAATTTGTAATCATCAGATATGAAGTCTCGGCATTGCCTTATCTGTGGTCAGATTTGGAAAAATAAATGTTAGTGGAGATGCAGAATGTGGTCAGTTAATAAAATGAAGAGCAAACTTTGAGATGACATGCGTAATTATTTAGTAGTATAGAAGAATCTGTAATATGAGTAATGAACCACGTATTAAGTTCTGAGCTGAAATCTGTCAATTATTTCATGATATAGCACACCAGTATTTATTCTCACCATCACATACATGTCTCACGATATATTGTTACTGATATGTTAGAAACATTGGACAATAAATTATTAAATTTGATCCTCTTATTGTGAAAATGTCTTGTTAAACATTGGAGTAAACAGTCAATTTTAAATGTTTTCACTTTTGAGATTATTTATCTACGAATCTTGAAAGCCTTTTCTAGATCAAAATTCACTTTACTAGTCTCTATTATAGTCCTGAACTCCACTAGCCAGAAGATTCCCCAAGTGGTTCACTTGTATTTCCACGGATAATGACACCAAATTATTCATAAACATGAACATTAATAATTACTTGCTCTGCTGTATGGACATGCTGTGTGCAGTTTTATCATGGGTATGGCCTGCAAACTCACTATGTTTTGGACACATGGATAACATTCGATAGCAGGTATACACCAGTATCCTTAGTCCAGACAAACTTGTTATGTGAGTGAACTTTTGGCATTCAATGATGAGTCCTTCAGCACGTCCCACTAGCTCTCTGCCTACATCAATTTATTAGGAAACTCGCATAACCACATTTGTTTGCCAAAACCAGTGGTAATGTCTGTCTAGCCTTTTCTAGACTATGTTATTAAATGAGAGATGGGATTGATGACTTAAAATAGAGGCAAAATCCAAGAGAATGGAAGAGTGCCACGTTTGCCTGGTCCTTCTGTGTGATATTCAAAATCAGGGATACAGTTATCTACTTATCCTTTGGCACCTGTTAAATTGGTCTTGCAGTTCATGCCAGGCTGCTTTTGTGAGGCAACACTTGAAAATGACTTACTTTAGAGTCTGACACAGTTTTCTTATATCAACTGGAATAGGGCATTACCCAAGCACTTCTAAAGTTAGCCCTGTTTCCCTGCCTGTGTCTTGTACTGGAACAACTGACAATATGTATTCTGTCTGCAATGCTGTAACATTGACCACAGGAGTATTCTGAGACTTTAAAAGGTGCCACTGTTATGACCAAAATTTTCCATTTGACATCATGTCTTACATACTGCCAGCCTGCCACATAAATCTCAGAACACTGCAGTGACATTACAAGAGAGAATGATCAATTGGTAAACATAACTGTGACTGCAGAGAGGAATTTAGAGGCCTTTAAAGCAGAAAACTCTGTTCTTAAGCTTAGGCAGAGCAGTGGATGGAAGTCAGTTATGACAGGAGGGGTAAGAAATGCAATATGTCTGATGGTTTACAGCTGGAGACTTCCAATGTGTTTCGGCCATTAGAAGATCTTGGTGGTAACTCAGAAGACAGTCAAGTTGAACTGAATGATCTAGCCTCTAATAATTCAAAAGTTAGAACTTTTGAGAGGTTGTCTAAAAGTAAATGCAGGAAAGTACTGTTATTTGGAAGCAGTGATGGGAGGGGAATTATTGAGAGGGTTCAGTCTGACTTGAGGCCTGATAATGAAGTCTGAAGTATTTTCAAACTCAGTGCATATCTTGGAAGTGTGGTAGCAAACCTAAAGGATCTAGGGAAAGTCTCCTCAAAAGGGAGATCATATAGTAATTGTGGGAGGACCAGGAAATAGTCTTGGTAAGGACCTCAATTGTTCAGTTGAAGAAGACATTTCCAGGAACACACATCAGACTAATGTGGCATTTGTGGGTGTGCTTGAGTATTATTATGATCGCTGGATGTGGCATTTTATTAGACATGCAATTGCTTTATTGGAAATGGTTCTCTGGCAGCCTGCAATTTCGCATATTGGTTATGATTGATGTGGCCTGCATTATGAGGGACAGTCGTACACACCATGGACTTCATCTGAAATTCAGAGGCAAAAGGAAGCTTTTGCTTCTTATTACTGATGAGATCAGAAGATGCCAGGTGAGTGAAAGAGGTATCTCAGTGATAGTGTCAAGTTTGGACCTTTTTTTTTTTTTTTTGGTAAATACAATAAATATAGGAAAATGTCTACAGGAAACTAAACTCTATGCTAATGAAAATTTATGAAAATTACATATTCTGACATGCCAGTATACGCAGATAAAGTAAAAATCTCCAAATCATTTAATCAAAGTTCTCAGATCACTTTTCTTCAACAAAATTTAAGAACAACATTTAGTAATATTGATGACGTTACCTTATGCCCAGAAGAATTTCAAAATTCCAAAAAGTTCAGTGTAGACATTTTGTGTGTCTCTGAACATCATTTGTCTCAACTGTCCATCCCAAAGTATTAATTAAGCTCACATTACTATAGATGCAAAATGGATAAATGGGGAGTTGCCATTTATGTTAGAAATAATATTCAATGTCACAGTCTAGTTGTAAGTTAGTATTGTATTAAACAGCACTGAGAAATATTCGTCAAAAACTGATCAGTTATCTGATATGATTCCCACGGCCCAAGCAGCAACAATCCTATAAATACCCCCTCCAGAAGCTACCCTCGCCCCTGTCCAGCAGCAGTAGTCAAAAGTTGTATAGAATCATTATGTAGGGCGGTAGCTAACTTCGGGCTCGTGGCGCGGCAAAGTACCAAATTATGTATTGACGGTTGAATATTGCCATAATGAGTGGTAGTTTGTTTTAAATACCTCATGTAGCTAAATATCTTTGGGGGTGTGAGGTTTGGTGAAGCTCGAATGGTCTGTCGAATCTGTAAAATGTTTTTCGGAGAAATTGTCTGATTGCATGGTGCAGATTTCTGACTTTGTAAAATTTTGAAGAATATAGTTATCTTGTCAGAATGGACTAGTTATCATTGAACTTTTACCTTTTCATAGTTTTGGGCTAAATCTATGTGGTGACTGAATCATCAAATAAGTCAGAACTGTCACTTCCATAGGCTACGCACTGTTATAGCTGAGACCAAGTGTTTATGCTAACCCCTGGCATAAGCTTGTCGCCTTACAACAGACATAACAATAATTAACTCATGCATGCGTCAGCTATGCAACATAACAGTACTACCAACATAAACAAAATATAATTAAATTGCAGATAATAATTGACTTAACCTTGTATATTGCATTCAGAATTTCATTTACTACTCTGATGTCAGGTACATAGTACACAAGACATATAAAATGTTTCAAATTTGACCTTAAGCTTTAAAATGGTGAAATCTGCAAACTGCTCTGTAGTTTCTGAGTTTTTTCTGGAATGGATAAACGCAGGCTGAGTCATATATATATAAATTTTATGTACATACAAAAATTTAAACGTGTTCGTACACAAGTTAGACAGCACAGCTTCAAACATTGCTTCAGGGAAGCTGTATGGACAATACAGAAGTGTGCATATCTGTCATCCGTCACCATAAAATCTTCTACATTATTTGCCATTTCAAAGTTATTTGAAACAAATGATGCATATATGTGTTATGCACATTGGTTTACCTAACTCAGTATGAGATCCAATAAACAGGAAAACCAGGGCTCCTCCTTTGTTTTTTCCTAGACAGACAGGAATTATTTGATATTTTATATGTGAATTAATACAACTCTCAAATTCCACATGGGCAAATTTGTGGGCACAGCTAGTTATTATAATAACTATTATTATAATAACTAGCCCCAAAGACCATGAAAAATGACGCATTTAACGAAGTGTTATGGTAATTTATTTCTCTCCAGTTGTTAACTAAATAAAATTGTTATAAAATAAAGCTCGTTGTGATTTATCGTCCATTGTGTTGTAGCAAAAAGCTTCAATTATCAACTTGGTCCAGGTTGCATTTCAGCCTGACCACAATCTCCTTTAATATTGCCACTAGAAAAGCAAAACTTCAGTCACACATGAATTAATACATTCCTTGTATTGCATGTCAGTGTCATCATGCACCACGCTATAAACTTGTTCCCAAATGTTTAAAGGTTCTCACACCTTTCTTTCTTATTACCTGTGATCATCATCATCATCATCATCATCATCATCATCATCTAGGACAGTTTCCAGCCACTGGCCAGATCTGCGGGGAACAAAAGCCTCGCCATTGCTTCCTGTCTAACCATCATCTCTCTTCTTCCACTGTCGCCCAATTTCCTCCTCTTTCCTCCACACATTTCTTAACACCTTTAATCCATCTGTCCCTCGGTCTTCCTCTAGGCCTCTTCCCTTTCAGCTCCATGTCCAGCATCTTCCTTGGTAGCTTCTCCTCTCCAATTCTCTTTACATGCCTGTACCAGTGTATCCTAGTTTTTCCGTTCTTTGTTGTAGCGTTTCTTCTTTTATCATCTCCCTGATTCTCTCATTCCTTATTCTGTCTCTTCTTGTTACTCCTACTCTACTCTTCTGAAATTTCACTTCCACAGATTGTACTCTCCCTTTGTCTCTCTCCTTCATCACCCATGTTTCTGCTCCATATGTTAAAATTGGCACAAAATACGTTTTATAGAGTGCCTCTTTACTCTTTCGTGGGACATCCCTACTCCGTACCAGACTTTTAATACTTTTAAATAATCCATCTGCACATCTTCCTCTTCGTTTATTTCCATCCTGTTTCCTTCGTTTTCTTCAATACACCTTCCCAAATATTTGAAACATTTCACTCTATTTCGTTGCTTCCCTCCAAGTGATATGCCTATGTCTGCCATGTTCTTCTTTCTTGTTGTTATCACCACTTCACTTTTTCTCACAGAGAACTTCATACCATAAGGCTACTCTCCCCCATACATCCAGCTGATCCTGCACCTTTCTTTCATCCTCTCCCCAAACTAATAGGTCATCCGCAAATACCATTTCTTTCATTTTTCCTTCCCCAAAGCTCTGCACCACCTTCTTCAATATTTCATCCCCAGCTACAATAAATAACAGGGGTGATAGGGCACTTCCTTGTTTTAGTCCATTTTTCAAATGAAACCATCCAGTCTTATCCGTTCCCACTTTAATACAGCTTTTACTACCCTCATACATATCCTTCACTCTTTACACTATCTCCATTTTACTGACTTTTTTCTCAGTCGTTCCGACACTTTGTTTCGGCTGAGGCTGTCATATGCCTTTTCATTGTCCAGAAAGGCCATCACCAGATCTTTTACTCATAGTGCTACTCTTGTAGCTGTCTTATTGCAAAAATAAGATCGATAGTTGACCTTCCTGGTCTAAATCCATATTGTTCTTCCCTTACCTGCCTTTCAACCGCTCTTCTTATGCAGCTTTCCAAAGCTTTCTCATATTTCTTTGCACATTGGCACATCAGGGTAATACCATTGTAGTTCTGGCAGACAGTCTTGTCCCCTTACTTAAATATGGGTATTATTACCCCTTTTCTCCAGTCCTCTGGAATTCTTCCAGCCTTCCCCACAGCTCGCATCACCCTATAGAGCCACTGTGCGCCCATTACTCCAGCAGCTCGTATCATCTCCACACTCACTTCATCCACTCCAGGTGCTTTACCTCCCTTCATTCCCTTTACCGCGTCCTCTAATTCCTTCCATGTAATATCTTCCTCTTGATACTAGTCCTGTTCTTCCTCTGTACTCTCGTTTTCATCACTGGGTCCTGAAACATTCAACAGATCCTCAAAATACTCCCTCAAGACTTCCTGTATGTCGTCCTTCCCGTCCACAAAGTTGCCATTCTTATCCTTTATACTACCTACTTCCATTCTGCTCTACCTCCTACTTTTTATCATAACATACAACACCTTCCTACTGCCCTCACTATCCTCTTTTAGCATTTCTGTCCATTTTTCCATCATTTCCCCTTTTCTTCCTGTATCACTGTTTTTTCTTCTTTCTTTTTGTAGTTGTACACCCTTTTGCTTTCCTGTGATGATGATCGATATTTTAACAGCTGATACAGCTTACATCGGCTGAAATAATGACCCCAGTGAAAATGAAGAATGCTAAAAATAAATCTTAACAACTTATGCTACACCACGTAATATTTAATTGTGGGTTAGGCCACATATATCGCGATCAATTTGGAACTTATTTCATTCAACCATGTAATAATTTCAGTAAAAAAACCTGATAATTAATATGCAAATTTAAGGGAAATACATATTTTTCTTTCAGTGTTCTGCAATTCATGTCTTAACAATTGCTTAACTAAATAGAATTGTTATAAAATAAAATTCAATGTAATTCCTCGTGCTTTGCACTGTAGAAAAGTGTTCCATTTCCATTTGGGTCCAGGTTGCATTTCAACCTAACCACATAGTACGCTAAACTTACCACCATAAAAACAATACTTCAATCTCACGCTTATTAATACATGTACTGTATCTCATTTTAGTGGCAATAATGCATCACAATATAAATTTGATCAAAAAACTTATTTTTTTTTTTTTTTGTTATCTGTGATTTGGGCCGATATTACAACATTTCAATGGCTGACACAGTTACATGTTGCTGAAATAACAGCCTCAGTAATATTGCTCAGTGAAAGCAAAGGAAATTAAAATAAATCTTATAAACTTACATTATACCATGCAATATTTGTTTTAATTGTAGTATAGGCTGCACAGATCATGATAAGTGTGCAACTATTTCCATTCAAACAATTTAATAATTTCAATGATAGGACACAGTTTAAATTAATTTGAAGAAAAGAACTAAATTATTCATGCCCTTGCTGTAATGTCAAATGCCACTTGTAATTTTGATCCATGCTAAGTAATAATCTAATCAAAACTTTGGCTATCATTGACGCTCAAAAATTAAAACTATTATCTTACATATCTATGAACAAAGAATTTATTGAATACTTCTATATATCAAACAAAAATGTACGTAAATATAAGCATCTAATGATTGATATGTCAATTTAAACCCAATATATTCTTTTATTTCAGTGTTCTGTTAGTTTATTTATTCGTGGGTGCTTAGAAATGTTATTAAATAACATGCATAATCAAGAAAAATGGCATAAAGCATTATGAAATTGCGTGACATCATAGAGTTATGTCATGGCGTGACAGGTGACATCATATTATAATATTAGATAATTGATAAAATTGCCATGAAGCGCACACTCCGGTGGCAATCTTCTTACACACTCATCTTTCTCCTTTCCTCTTCAAACCTTCTTTTGACCTCTACTAATTTTGCTTTAAATTCTTCCAGTGTTTTCACTAAGTTATTCATCACTTCTCTTTCAGTTTATTCCAATCCCTTACAACTTTTCCTGCGAAAGAAAAATTTCCCACACCCTTATGCCTGAAGTGTCAGCTTGTGGTCATCGTCATGCACCTCTCTTAATTTTCCCACCAGTATCTTTCGATGCTTCATCACCAATATATGCCCTCCATGACTTGCTTCACCCTCCTTGTATCCTCCAACGAATCCCACTCCAGCTCCTTTATATATTAGTTACCGATTGTGTTTTTCAGTAACTTCAAAAGACAAATCTATCAGTCCTTCTCTGTACCCCCTCCCACTCCTGTATTTGAAACTCAAAATGTGGATCCCACACTACACCATCATATTCCAGCAGTAGTCTAACCAACGTTTTGTACACCAGTTTGCTTACTTCTGTAGTGCATCCATCCCCTTATCACTCTTTTCAAAAGGTGTAGGATTTTGAATCCTTTCCCTATTACCTGTCTAATATGTCCTGCCCAGTTAAGTTTGTTATCAAATATTATGCCAAGGTATTTACATTTCAGATCTTCATTAATTAATAACGTTTATGTTTACAAGTAATGTGGTGTCATTTTGAATGGCAATACACCCTCCAATTTTAATATGCTTTTCTGCAGATAGTAAAACTGTGACAGCCTAAGATTCTGGTCTACTGTATATAATTGTAACATCATTAAAATCGAAACGGGTACTCGGGGAACCTTCTTTGTGAGTGCCAATCTTGATTGTTACTGTCATCAGGGAAGGTTGTTAATATTCTGACCCTTAAATTTCTCCCTCTCATATGTGGTTTATTCCAGTGATTATAATAGAATTTTGTGTTTATTTGTATATAAAATGTCTTTTGTTCCTTGCGATTTTCCATTCTTCTTGATTCAACAATTTTCCCCCAGCTATTGCTTTCTTTTTAAATAAATCCATATGATATTTTGAAAAATCAAAATAAAAAATCATGTTTATACCTCCACAGGCAGAAGATTCTTATTTTTATCTTTTAAGGAAAACTCTCCTTATGAATAATGTTTTTTTTTCTTTTGATGCAAGACATTTTATTGTAATATATCCCTTGTCATTTGAACTAGAAGTAATGTGTATGATCAGAAATGAGGTGAAAATTAACATATTTAAATGAGCACATATACCAAATCCATCACTTACTGCAGATAAATTCAAGGTCTAAAAATAATGGAGTTCTTAGGCTAAAATTTCCATTGGCAATATACATTTGCTCTGAATGGCAATCAGAAAGTCAGTTTAAGATTTTTTAATGTTGTATGGTTCTGCCAACAGAACAATTACAATTGAAAATTCCATTCTTTTGTATATGTCAATTTAAATTATTTTTTATCATGATGTATAGTAAGTGATTTTCACTTGCTCTGTCATCATTTCAATTAAATTTCTCAGTCTTATTGCCAATATTATCCAATGCAAGGATTTCCTTTCCAAGAAAAAATGTAATATTCAGGAATTCTATTATTACTTAATAACTATAACATTAATTATAAAGGGGTTACTGAAGCAAGGAGTTCATATTTTGTTCTATGTTGTTAGTGGATGAGATAGATGTGTCCCAGTAGCCTTTGAAATATGTAGTCATCTGTATCGTATTTATCTATTTAAGCATTGATTATTTTATATGTGAATTTGTATATTTGGTAATCATTTTTCATTAGCCATTAACAGTAGTATCTATTGCCCATATTATATAAATCTGGTTTTTCCCACCCCAAGTGTACAATTGTTGTATTGTAGCACAGTACTTAGTTTTTATGTGAGTCTTGATTATTTACCATGTAATTAGTGCATGTGACCACTGAGTTTAAGTAGCCTTAGAGTCATAAAAATTGTCTTTATTATATCTGTTACAGTTTTTCTTTAAACTTCGATTATTCTGTATATGTTTCTTACATTTGTCAGTTGAAGTTCATTAGCCATTAACGATAGTAACCAACACCCATATAATAGTTATCTGTTGTACAGTACTATTTGTCAGTCTTATTTTCTCTGTGTGGTCAATGAATGAGATTATTTTATGTAAATTATTGATAAATGTATCAGTTATATTTGAATAGCTGCTGAAGTTAGTACCTGTCAACTACAACATTCTTCTATCTGTACTATTATACTAGGTGGTCTTCTTCAATCTTTGAAACCCTGTGTCTAGTTTGTAGCTCGAAACTGATCAACTGTACTAGTAATTTATTAGAAATCATCTACTTTGCTCTCAGTTAATTCTGTTGACCCATGGTTCTAAAATCTCATTGTTTCAGTACCTATTAGACAGCATAAAATCTTCAATTTGTATCAGATCTCATAGATTCTCTAGCATTTTATCCTTTAGTTCTTTTCATTAGTTTTTTGCTGTTTGTAGGAATATTGGAAAATGTGTTCAATTAGTATGCTATAGGATGTGTCATCAGACCCGCTGTAAGTGGGTGTCCAAGGCGTGCACCGCACGCAGGCGACATGTCCAGGGGGGCGGCAAATGGAGTGATCAAGGACGGCGAATTTATGAAGTGGCGATCTTCTTTTTATTATTATTATTATTTTATATTATTATTTTTTAGCTCTATTGCTGCTTCAGGTGGCGATGACAGGAAAATTCATACGCACACTATTGGCTGTAGTTAGAAATGGGATGGCATAATTGGTATTGCACAAGCATATTCAAACAGCTAGTGGTGGGCCTGTGTGTCATAGATTCATTGGTTCAATAATTTTTCTTTGTAGCATTTTCATTTCATAAAGTTACTAGAGACACATAGATTGAAGGTGTAAGGTGCAGATGTTAGTTGATGTAACTGAAATACCCACTCAACCTACAGTTTCTTGTTGGAAGTCTCACAGCTGGAAACTGTCAAAAAAAGACAACAGCAGGTGTGAAAATGACAAACCTGCAGCAACAAGTCCTCTGAAGGGTTCCTCCTTGACAGCAGAAGTGCCTGGTTCCCAGGTGAAGAAACAATAGGCTGTTCAGTTAGTGGTGTACTCCTTTATGATTATTAATTACATAGGTAATAATTAATTATAATGCTGTGAGATCTTCATAATTATTGAATTCATAAATTAAAACGGAGTGCCATTTTAAATACTTATAACTAAACACAAGAATCAACTTTCTCTATGACCACATTATATGAACATAATTAACTTCAATACACTACACTTTTCGAAAATTGAGTCATACATGAAATGAAATTGACAATTTTCTTTAAAATTCATGATACATTTACTACAGTTAAAACAGATAAATACTATTGAAGAATTGTCCAAAACATATTATGAAAATCAAAAATCTAATGGAAAACAAAGAAACAATTATTTTAGATCATTTGCAGGAATAATATGTCTTTAGCTCAGATAAAATTGCAGAGAGGAATTATATCTGTGACATTAGTCACAAGCTCATTTACTAGGTCAAATGCACATCATTGAGGGACTCAACAAATCAAGATTGCAGTTGCAATTTTATTTGTTTGGTGATGTCACCATCTAGAATCACCAGTTGTTGGCTGGTGAGCAATGATGGATTAGAGCAGCTTCTTAATGATCGTATGGTACCTTCTGACATTGTTAAGTCACCCAGACTCTCTTCATTCACATATGTAACCATCCAGGACCATTTGTCCAATGAATTTATTGTTTCTGCTACTGATGTACATAAGATTAACCAGCAAATACTGTGTGACAAATTCCTAAATGTTTCACACCTGTCTCTAAGCACCAGGTAACTTCCACACCACTGTTAATCCATTACCACAACTCCCTCACCTCCTTCCTCACTGTTACTAACCAGTCACAACTATCCAGGATGGGGATTGTCTAACGGTTCATTGTGAAAATTATAAATGGCCTTATATTAGTTTATTGGTCTGATTTCCTATCATATTGACACTGTCACCACGTATGTATTGTTGCATCTGAATTCACTGGTAAATACATATGCTTAGTCCTTCCCCCTCCATAATAAGGTGATAGGGCTCAAGTATGTTCATATACTGCAAGTAATATAAGAAGTCCCAATTCTATGTGTGTTTGCCAGTATGGTTGACTGCCCCCAAATACCTGGGTGCTTACACTACCCTTTCTCTCTCATTACAAAGACCACCACCATCAGGTCTTCCTAGTCTCTCTTTGTAGAGAAACAAACTTTCTTATTTTAACAAATGTACTTTAAATATCTAGTTCAGTGGTTTTGAAGTTGACTATATCCTGTACTATCTCTTAGGATTTACTACTAAGAGAAATCACTATAGCTATCTTTGCTTTTGTGTAGTACAGTGTCATATGTAGAAGTGAAGATGCTCTGGGTTGGTATACAAGCATACCTAACCTCTAACTCTGACGTGGACTTGGTTCTGTTGTTGATACCATATATGGAAGTTTGCCTTTATTTTGGTTGCCATTCTCTTAGAAATTAATAGTCATAAAGTAGAAAGTCTGTAGGTTATTGCTAATTAAAAACTTAAAATAGAAGTCACTTGAAAATGGCATATATTCTTGATCTTAATTTCAAATTTCTGGTGTCAGTCACAAAAGGTTCTTATCTTTATCAGCTCCTATCCACACTAAAAATAGCAGGTTCCAC
The DNA here is from genome assembly GCA_031002005.1 of Vandiemenella viatica. NCBI lineage: Eukaryota > Metazoa > Arthropoda > Insecta > Orthoptera > Morabidae > Vandiemenella > Vandiemenella viatica. The sequence continues at coordinate 327,027,500 of JARYHS010008074.1, read as the reverse complement.
TGATGGATATAAATACTGATGACAATCGACAATAGGTTTATTTACCCCATCAGAATTAAAAGCTAATAAAGGTTTAACTAATTTCTGCTCTTGAGTTTTGAAAGTCACTAAAATGTTGAATCTGATGATCATTCACTTCATATCCTGGTTTTGAAAGTTTACATTTTACACTTAAATGGTTACCACATTTTGCAACACAGCCCTTCCCCCCACCCTAAAAAGGTGCTAAAAACGACAAGCCACTAAGCCTGACTGTTTTATTTTTCCACAATCCAGTGCTCATCACCAAAGGCACTACCACACATGCAGCGAGATTGCACAACACTGACACACTGAGCAGCGAACCACATAATGCAATTACTTTCGTTGACTCTGGCTAAGGCGAGTCCAAAAATATATCTGTACTTGCTCATCTTTCCTTTATATAAACCTTTTGAGCCGCTATCTTTTAATAAGTTGCATTATAAATTACTTTATGTATTTCAATTCTCCAAATAAGTGTTTATTTATTTCCATTTTATTTATTTTCTGCCTGTGTGCTACCATCGTAACTTATTACTATTAGACGACGAATGCGAAAATTTCGCGAATAATATGCGATGAATAATGAGGTTGAATGCTTGTAATGTAATGAAAAGTAGAACCGCACTTTTGTAGCAAATATTTATTTGTTTAGTGTAATAAGTACACATAAAAATACTTACAACATAGTACGAAACAGTTAGAAAAATTTAAAACACTCTGTATGAACAACAAACTGTCACTTATCTTAACAGAATATAACCAACATGAACAAAATGCACAAAACATATCAACTTCTTTGTGAAATGTGCGAATAAATTGTTTACATTGGAATTGTATAGCAAAATGAAAATGTTTCCGTAATAAAAAAAAAAAAATCTGAAAAGTTACTTATTGCGTAAAAACAGTTTATTGACATCTCTGTGATATCAGCTGCTGCAGTCTAGGGACTTGGCTCTGAACTGTCTCATACGCGCGACCTCTGTAAGCATCATGTTCCAAAAAATTCTTTCTTCACTGATCTTAACAGAATACAACCAACCTGAACAAAATGCTCCCAGCATATCAACATCTCTGTGATATGTGTTGCTGTGCGCATAAAATTTTTACATTGTAATTGTATAGCAAAACAAAAAAAATTTCCTTATTAGAGAAAAATATCCGAAAGTTACTTATTGTATAGAAAACAGTTTATTGACTTCTCTGTGATGTCTGCTGCTGCAATCTAAGGACTTGTCTCTGAACTGTCTCATACAAGTGGCCAATTTCAGCATCATATTCCTAAAAATTCTTTCTTAATATATGATTTTATCTAATTGGAGACCTTAATCTTTAAAACGATATGATATTTATCGATTTCGGGTAACTATCGAAGGATATAAACGGCTCGTAATAATAATAATAAAAATACAATGTAGAAATAATATTGATACTTTTGCCCTTTAAGGGTCGAATTCCAAAAAAAAATTCTTTTATAAAAGATAGTGTTACCAAAGAAGACTCCTTGGTCTTCAAAATTATACTTAGTTTATCAATTTCGGTTTGGAATCAAGCGAGGTAGGAAAAAAAAGTTTTAGAAATGATGATATTTTTGCCCCTTAAGGGTTGAACTTGGAGATAGTTCATTCATAAAGTATGATGTGACCAAAGCGGATACTTTAATATTTAAAACGATACCTCATTTATCCATTTCAGTTAAGTATCAAGAGAGCATGACAGCAAAATGCGTTGTAGAAATATTAATACTTTGCACTTTTAGGGTCAAATTTTGGAAAATTTCTTTCTTAAAATATGGCATAGCAGAAACGAAGACCTGAGTCTTAAAAATGATACCTTATTTATCATTTTTGTTTAATTATCAAGGAAGATAAATGACTCGAGACACAAAAAAAAATAACATTTTAGAAATACTGATTTTTTTTTTTTCCTTTAAGGGTTAAATTCAGAAAAAAAATCATTTCTTAAAAACCTTAATTTTTAGAATGATACCTCATTTATTTATTAGGTTAGATATTAATGGAGATAAATAGCTCGTGACAGTGTAAAACCATTGATTTATTTTTCAATTAAGGGTTCAATTAAAAAAAATCTTTCTTAATATATAATATCACCAAAGCTGAGATATTACAATTCATAATCCTACTTCATTTATCAATTTGGTTAGATATCCTGGTAAATAAATGGCTCCAACACAAAAACAACTCATTTTAGAAATATTGACATTTTTGCCCTCAGATTATGAAAAATTCCTTTCCTAAAATATAATGTGACCATGGCGGAGACCTTAATCTTTAATATGATACCTCATTTATCTATACCCATTAGATATCACTGGAGATAAATGGCTCGTGACACAAAAATGAGTTGTAGAACCATTTATACTTTTTCCCTTTTAGGGTTGAATTTTAAAAAATCTTAATATACAATGTCACCAAAAGTGAGACATTAATATTCGTAATACTACTTCATTTATCGATTTCAGTTAGATATCCAGGGAGATAAATGGCTCAAGACACAAAAACCCCACTTTAGAAATGTTAACATTTTTGCCCTTTAAGGGTCGAATTACGAAAAATTCCTTTCTAAAAATGTAATTTTACCACGGCAGAGACCTTAATCTCTAATATGATACCTCATTCATCTATATCGGTTAGATATGAAGGGAGATAAATGGCTCGTGACACAAAAACGCATTGCAGAAATATTTATACTTTTGCCCTTTAAGGGTCAAATTCCTTTCTTAAAATATGATGTGACCAAAGTGGAGACCATAAGCTTTAAAATGACACCTCATTCATTGATTTTGGTTATGTATGAAGTAAGAAAATGGCTTGTGACCAAAAAAAAAAAAACCTTATAGAAATAATATAAATTATCTGGTATAAATTTACACTGATGAGCCAGAACATTATGACCACACTTTGGAACACAATACTGAAGCTGTTTGGTTTGTAAAAGATTCAGCAAGTCTTTTGAAGGTTCCCATAGCTATCTGGCATCAGATGTCTGTGCAAAGATCACACAGTTCCCTTAAATTATGGGCCAGTGGTTTGTGGGTGTAGAGTTGGCATCCGATAGCGTCCCAGTTGTGAATTATCTGATTGAGACCAGGCAAATTTGATGGCGAAGACATCACCACGAGTTCACTAACATGTTGCTAGTAGCAGTGTTGCATATTTCTGGCTTTGTGATACGGGCAGTTATCCAGCTGGATGATGCCACCACTTTAGTTGAAGACATGAAGCATGAAGGAATTTAGTTTATCATAAATGGCATGGTGCCTTCAATCAGTACCACAGGTGAATGTCCACCATGGCATAATACTGCCCCCACCGGTCTGCTTCCATGGTGCGGTGAATGTTTTGAACAGCTTTTCACCTGGAAAATGGCACATCCGGACACAACTATCGATATGGTGTAACAAGAAATGTAATTCATCCACCCAGCCGACACGTTTCCATTGATCCACGGTCCAATCTCGATGATCTCATGCCCATTGCAATCATAATTGCTGATGTCATTGGTTCAGCATGGGAACATGTAGAGGCCATCTGCTGAGAAGCCCAATGTTCTACAATGTATGCTGAACAGTGTTCTCAGAGACACTTGTGCCTGCACCAGCATTGTACTCTGCCGTCAGATCTGCTACAGATTGCCACCTATCCTGCTTTACAGAGGAAGCAAGCCTCTGACCTCCACATTCTGTGATGAGGCATGGATCTACCAATTTATTGCCTACTCATGATGTCATCATCCTTGAACCACATAGATGCTCACCACAGCAGCACATGAACAGCCGACCAGCCTTGCTGTTTCCGAGATGCTTGTTCCAGGTGCTGGGCCATATCGATCCACCCATTGTAAAAGTCACTTATATTATTGGATTTCCCTATTTACCACACGTATCATCACTAGAATGACTCCCTAAGCTTCTCTGCTCCAATAATTATCTAATTGCATGACGTACCAACAAGACGCAGTGGGCAGTGGTCATGTTGTTTTGCCTCATTAGTGTAAACTTTTACAGATTTCTTTGAAACTTTCACCATTTGTAGGTCTGATTTTTAGAAACACTTTCTTCCATAATAACTTAATTCAAATACTTAATACTTTTGCTATAATCATTACATGAAATCTGCACATGTCAAGAGTTTTCGCTTTTGGGTTTCTTTCTAAATTATGAGTCTTAGTTCATTATTTTACTCATCTTTTATTTCTTGCAACATCCTCTATTTTATTTTGTTTCCATATCATTTATTAAAGCCTTTAATTCCCTTTATATTGCGATTAAAAGGTAAAAAATTAATGAACATTTACAATTGAACTACTTAAAATACACGTCTATGTTTTATCTCCTTATAATTAGTTATTTATATCTTTTGCTGTAATGTGTAGCTCTTTCCATGATTTACAGCCAATTTAGTCATTTATTTTGCTGTTAAGTGCATTTGTTTACCGGTGAATGTACTATTTTCATTACACCGTATTTTTTAAATCTAAATTCAAGTTGTACTCTTTATTTTCCAGATTATTCCTTATACTCATTGTAATCTTTTATTTAAATATTGTTTCGCTTTGTTGTGTGTCATATTTAGCAAATTACTTCTGTTTCTCATTCTCATCATTCTCTTACCATTACTGTGCAACATCATTAATATCTAACAAATTCTTAACTTTCCTGTTAAAAATGCTACTGATTCATTTTGTTCTCCTCTTTTACTATCTTATTTTCACTCCTGTTTATATTTCTTTACCTTCTTTCCAGTAGGAGGCAATACCATTGTTAACCTTCCCATGCATAGAAAACTGCTTCACTACATATTCCCAAAAGTGTAATCAATCATTGATCTCCAAATTCAGCAGCCCCATATGAACTTATGCCCACTCTATCAGCTCAGTTAGTTGTGTCACTGTAATGGTGTATGGTGCTGACATGGAGTTAGCTGGTTCTCATTCTGGTGGTGAATGAAATTTTCACCATCAGGATTTGGCCAGCAGGATAGGAAAAGTTGTGGTACACAATTCTTAATCATTAGATTGTGCCTCAAAGTCCTGGGCTAAATCCCGAACCTATCCACAATGTATATAGAGTTAGGCTATGTGTTTGATGATGATTGGTCCATCAGATAAGGGAGTGTCCATAAACCACATAGCTCCATTTTGGTCTCCATTGGAACCCCTCCCCCCCACACACACACACCTTTTCAAGTAGCTCGACACAGCATGCAGCTTTTTCCCCTTTTGATTTCAGAAGACATTTTGTTCTATTTTCTCCTGTCTGACTATAGTAAATTACACACGGAGATAATTAAATGTCGGAAATAAATATTCACATTCTGTTGTGTATCCTTGTACCTCATTCTAATTGTGAAAAATGATATGAATGGCAAGCTATGTGGTCTGGCTCACAGAGACACCCCTCCCCACCCCCTGACGCAGCCCCACGTAGCCTTCCAGCCCTCCCCCCTCCCCCCCACACACACCAAGCCACCTAGTTTATGGATGTTCCCTAAGGATGTTAAACCTGTAGTACCCAATTGTGTCTTTTAAAACAGCAGGCCTGAATGGGACGGCATCAGGTGTCATCCTCTCCATTCTTCATCTCTCATTTCATACAACTTAAACAACATTCTGTACTGGAAACATACAGTATCACAGTAATTTACCTCATAACATATGGGAACACACATTGGGTATGGCATTGAGAAATCACCCCAGTTCATCTTCCCAAGAGAGTTCCCGTGGAGGGTTACATCCTCTATGGAAACTGCCTCATCCCAAATCGGACGTTGCATTAGAAGAAAAATATAGCAAACAGTGAAACGAATGGCACTAAGTAGCGAAAATGAATTACAAATTAGGATGGGGAAATGAGCTGCCACTTATCTTTAGATGATGGTTGTGGAATGCGAACACACAGAAAAGACAAAAACACACATGATATAGAAATTTTCAGGTCTAGTCCTTTGTCAACAGGGGAACATTATAGGGGGTGGGTGTCTATGTCAGGTTGATCAACATGAAATGAATATAAATGGCAAGAATAGTCACTTTCTTCTTCTTCCTCCATTCTTAAGCGAGGAGTGTGATTGATATTATGTGGCAGATGTGTTTTCCTTCTTTTCCCAAAATGTCTTCATCTTCTTGGTGAGCTTGATACTACATTCTCCATCCAGGTGTTCCTTCTTCTAATGTATGGTTTGTTGGAAAATTGATGGTTATTGACCATGCTACTGAATCTATTCTAAATGACATCTTCAGTGATTTCCGATTTCCTGCAGATTCTTTTCAAGTAGTCATTTGTTTTCCATTTTAATTGAAGTGGCTAGGTTGAGAATTCTTTTGGTTAGTCTGTTGTTATTCATTCTCATAATATGGCCGTAGATTTTAATTTGTATTTTCATGAACACAACTGAAATTTTTTCAGAATGCTGATATGGTTCTTATGATTTCCTTTTCATCCAAATTCCTCCTGTACAAATTGGGCCATCATTTTACTTAAAATTTTCCTTTCTTGCTTTTCAGTGTTTTTAATTAGTGATCTACACCCAATAATCAAAGGTTCTGATGCATATAATGACTCTGGTTTGATTGTGTTATATTAGTGTATTAACTTTGCATTTCGGGTTATTTACTTTTTGTCGTAATTATTCCAAATGATTCTATTACCTGCTTTTAATTTAGATATTCTCTCATTGCTTGCTTCACGATTTGCTCCTGTGGATTGAATAATTTCTCCTGGATATCTGCATTTAGTTACTTGAGAGATATTAGCATATTGCGTTTTCGTGAATTGCCCATCTTGTTACCGTGGAGATCCTTCCATGTATTAGATTTTAGCATACGAGATTTGGAGACCAGATTTGGCTGCAATTTTGTGGAGTCATTCAAAGGAGAATATTGCCCTTCACCTGTTGTTGGAGAGTACTGTTAGATTATCTGCAAAGGGCAAACACTGCAGGTTTTTGAGTAGCCTGCCAATGGTTATTACTGTTACTTTTTTCTCTGATGTTTTCATTGTTGTGTCCAGAACAAGACAATAAAGTAGGTGATAGTCCATCTCATTGTCAAACTCCTGTTCTGTTTTGAAAAGATTCAGATACTTCACTTAAGAACCTAACTTTTAAATAGTATCTGTTAATGTCTGATTAATTCTTTAAATAAGATAGGATAGGGAAAAATAATCCGCCAATCACAGATAAAGACAGGAAGGTGAGAAGAACACATTTAAAAAAATATATATTAAAAATTGCACAGTATTTTTATAAGAAAAATTGGTCATGTGAGAGGCGAGACATTTGACATGGGGAAAGATATGATCACATCCCAACCTACCACATGAATGAAACAAAGATGGAACACATGGGGTGGTGGTGGAAGTGCCAGAGATGTTGGGATAAGTTGGTACAGTGATAAAAGCGAAACAAAATAAACTCTGCGACGACTAGTTAAAAAAAATTAAAAAGTATAATTTTATTTTGATCAGTTATAGGGGTAAATAAATAAAGTTAGAAATATATATATTTTAAATAAATGAAAAGGTATATAAAAACATATACATATATATAACCGACTATAAAATCAAATGAAAGTAGTTTACAGGTTAAGCGTAGGTTTAGACCAGGAGTGTATCTGGTGTGAAGAATATGTTGGTAGGCAAGTTCCCATCTGTGGAGTTTTGAAGGGGAGGTGGTGTTCAGAAAAACTCTTGAACAGCTCTTGGTGAGGTCATTAGAATCATGTGGATTGGCATGAACTGCCACTGGATGGTCTTTGTCGGAAGCTGTGCAGCGGAGACAGGTGAGTTGGTAAATAAGGTGAGTGGTAGTATACATAGCATGTCCAATTATAGGAAAGGGTTCTCCTGTGACAGAATTAGAGTATGTGGTGGTAGCTGGGTGCATGCTGCATGTTTTACAGCAGGATCAGTTACAACAGAAAGATCCCTGTGAGTTCTAAGAGATTCGGAAGATAAATATACTTGTGGACCAAGATGTTATTCAGATTGAATGATCTGCTGATGCAAATGCAGGGAGCAGTGGGTAGAGTTTTGCGAAGAAGGAAATGTATTTCATGGAAGGACCATAGGAAGTCATGTCCAAATTAATTTTAGTTTGTCAATAGTCATAAGCTTTTTTGTTGTCTACAAAGGTGATCACTGTGTATTTGTTTTTGTGGATTTATGAGATTGTTTTGGGATTTAAAATTTGTTCTGTAAATAACCTGCCCTGACCTGTCCTTTCTAAATCACCGAGCCTGGTGGTGCAACGGCTAGCGTTCTGGCCTCGCATTCGGGAGGACGGCGGTTCGAATCCCCGTCCGGGCATCCAGATTTGGGTTTTCCATGGTTTCCCAAATCACTCCAGGCAAATGCCGGATGCTTCCTTCAAAAGGCCATGGCAAAATTCCTTCCCATTCCTTGTCCCCCATCCTTTCCCGTCTCTAAAGACCTCGCTGTTAGAGAGACGTTAAGCAGATAAAAAAAATAATAAAAAAAATAAAATAAAAAATAAACTTTCTAAATCTCACCTAATATTCGCCGATCAGATGGTCTCTTTGTGTTTCAAGTCTTATGAGAAGTGCCGTGGATAGAATTTTGTAAATGGTTAATGGAAGTATTATTAATATCAGCCCCACAGGGGCCTGGTACGCAAGTGCCAGGTACGGGTTTGGCGAACCCGCGGTGCCCGAGCTGGATACTTGTGAGTGCCGCAACTTTCCCACACCGTAAACTCCTACTATGCTTCAATGACCACCGTAGGGCGTGACGGTGGAACGTTGTGTGCCTAGCAGAACGGGGATCTTGGCTTCATCGCCCGGATTGCGAGGACGGAAGAAACCTCTATAAAAAAAACCCTCAACCTCAAGGTCAGCCACGTGCCGAGGAGGTGAATGGGTGATGAGGGAAATCACACGCTACGTGCAACCTCAGCGGCACCTGCGCACCCCTGTTGTATCAGCGCTTTCTTTTAAACTGGTTTTACTCGTGAGACCAAAATTCAGTCATCCACCAAAACCAAAAACCCTGCGGTACGGGTGTGCCGCAGGTTAATCCAAATACACCCAGTTCTAAGAAGCAGGTGAGGGTTGACAGCCTCCCCGCTTCTGAAACCGAATGTAACGGAAAAGGTTGTTCGCTTGCGAATGCTTTTATTGTAATGGAAAGAGCAGAAGGTAAGTTCGAAAAGGAGTCACCCTTCTACATTTCTAAGGGTCTAGAGGGTCTTGTAGGTACCCTAAACTCAGTGAAAAAGCTGAGGAATGTGACGCTGCTGCTGGAAACAACCACCAGTAAGCAGGCTACCAAACTGCTTAATTGTCAGAAGCTAGGGGAGTTCACTGTAAAATGCAAACTCCAGAAGTCCCTAAATTCCAGCAAAGGCGTAGTCACCTGTCGTGATGTCTTGGAATTTGGGACAGACGAACTTCTGAATGAGTGGAAAACTGAGAAAGTGGTCGAGGTACGTCAGATCATACGAAGAGTGAATGGCAGTATTGAAAAGACTGCCACCTTCTTCCTGACATTTGACACTCCAGTATTGCCCAAGAATATTAAGGCCGGATATCTAAACCTGAATGTCCGCCCGTATGTTCTGGACCCAATGCGCTGTTTTCAGTGTCAGCGGTTCGGACATATGACGGCGTCAATCACCTGTGTGAATTGCGGCAAGGGGGCACATGAGCCGGGTGTCAGTTGTACGCTACCACAGGTGTGTGTCAACTGCTCTGGATCGCACCCGGCTTGGAGTAGAGAGTGTCAAGTGTATCTTGAAGAGCGCAAGATACAGGAGCTGAAGACCAAAGAGCGGTTTCCCTATGGTGAAGCTAAAAAGAAGGCCAAGTCGCTCACCGCTCCAATTTTTGCAACTAGTTTTGCTAAGATGGCTTCAGCTCCCATCAGGAAGCAGAGTGTTGCTACCCAGACGTCTGTTGCAGACATGGGCACAAGCACTACGTGTTCATGTCAGTGCAAATGCGGTGCCAAACCCGCTAAGGTCGTAACGCCTAAGACCGTGGACGTCGGTAGCAGCACATCTGCGACCTCGACCACACCAGCAGCAGCAGCAAATGTTCTGCCAGCAACAGCAGCAGTTCAAGTCACTCCACCTCCAATTCCTCCATGTGCAGTGACCGGAAATGCAACAACATCTGCTACTAGTGCAAATGGAGGCGATCAAAAGATTCGGGGCCCGAAGTTTCTGCAGACGGACCCGACTCAGTTTGTGAATTTCCCCTCTTCCTCCCCTCCCAGGTTACCTGGTAGTAGGGAAAACAAGGGAATGAGGGCGAGGAAGATGAAAGCCGAAGAGGTGTTTGGTGAGTTTGCTGAGTCGGAGATGTCTACACAGTCTAGTTGAAATTCTCCTAAATGAAAATTTGGGGATGTCCATGGTTCCCACCCCCTTTTTTATGTGTAAGTGGCCACCATTAATTTTAAACCTAAATTGTCACATAACGCAGCTCTTCATTTTTATTGGTTCTTTTATGAGCAGGTGGTTCTGTATTTCTTTTCTCTGCCAATCTGTGCATTGAAGTCTCCCATCAGAATTTTGATATGATGTTGTGGAATCTTTTCTGTCATTTCCTCTAATAGTTCCCAGAAATCCTCTACTTTTTGAGGCTCTTTCAGACTATAGATCTTTGAAGGTGCATGTGCATTTATTATTGAATGGGCCATATTACCTTAATTGATTTACATTATTGAGAGTCTTTGAGAAGAGATTTGAAGTTTGGTATTGAATTAGTAATATCCCTTCTAACTACAAACCCAGTGTCAAATTATGTTGGCTTGTTCAGGATTGAGTTTGCTGGTTTACCTTTATACACTCTGTAATTTCTGTTTCAAAGCATTTTCATCTGTGTGCCTTGTTTCTTGCAGGTCTATAATCTGGATATTGATTTTTTCTAAAGTTTCTGTTGGTTTCTTAAGTTTGTCAACTTTGAGAAGCGCATTGATGTTAAAATTGCCAAGAAAATATTTGCATTTCAGATGAAGTGATTACGGAAGCACCAATACATTCCCACATGTCCTCGGGCCCCTAGAATCTGACAACTGAGAAAACCAGGTGTATTTACTAGAGCTGGGCTTTTGTAGCAGACGTTACCATCATGCTTTAGGTTGAAAGTTTGGGTAGAGTCGCTTTATTAGGAACACAGATGGAAAAAAGTTTTCTGTGATTATGGAGGGAAGTGGCGGGGGGGGGGAGAGAGAGAGAGAAAAGAAGGGGGCATTATTTATTAAAGACCTTAAGTTTAAACTCATTTGGGCAAATGATTAGTAAGGTTTCAGAATCCTTCATTTATTGGAGATGATGAAGAGATGTACCATAATTCTGAGGAAATTGCATTGCAGACTCAAACCTGTCCTTGAATATGGTAGCATCAAATAGAGGATTTGAGGGGGGTGTGAAGGATGGCAGGTAGATTAGTTTGTGGAAATTAGTGCCAAATGCAAGTGGTAAGATAGAGAAGGTTTCGAAGACAGGAAACGAGTGAAGAGAATCATGGGAATGTACAAGGCATAGGTAAGAAATGAGTCTTAGATGATTATTGATAGAAGAATTAGTAGTAGTACATAGAATGGCAAAGGTCACCAAAACCACAAGTTTGTATTTGTGTTAAGACTGAAATAAATTACTATGGGAAAGAATCAGCTATTTATCAGAAACTGTGATAGAGTTTAGAAATTGAAATTGGCAAATAGCAAATGTAAGTGGGTAGTGAAATTGTACTCAAAGAATTTAAGATTACAGAAACAAACATGAAACTGCCAATTCAGTATGTATGAAAAATGACACTGGTGCATAGGTTCTGTTACAATTAAATTATATTATTTAACCATTAATTGAATATTAAAATCTTTATTCTCAGTAACACATTAATTATACTGTAATGGCTGATAAAAATGAAAAAAAAGTGGAACAATATTATTCAATTACATCTGTACATAATTGTATTTGTATTAAACATTATCTCTCTCATCAAGTATCTTAGCTATATTATTAGGGAATAAAACGTGGTTAAATTTGAATATATTCATTATTTTAAATAATGGTGCCAGATTAGTGATTTCAAGCAAATGAAAAATGCTAATCAACCAATTGAAATAATTTTACAGGAAGCAAATGTTGCTTATTAAAGTGGCTTACGCACACAAAAGGACAAAAACAAAATATTGAGTTTTCCATTCTAAACTCTGTTTCAAGACACCAAGAGGTACATTATGTAGATTCCAGAATGACGATTGTTGTAAATTAGTTGACGGGGAGGTAAAATTAGAAAAAGGTGATGAGGGTATTGAGAATCGTTGAATAAATAACAAAACAATAAATAACAAAACAAGATATAAAATAAATAAAAATATCTGTAATGCAGGCCTTCTGTGAATTTTATTTATTTTTTCCTCAAGACTCAATTTTACATCATATTAATTGAAAGCAGAATTGAAGAAAGAAAAAAGAAATGGTAAATGAAGAAAGGTGATTATTAAGTATGAGGTGTAAAGTGTGTAGGATTAGGGGGATTAGCTCTAATTCCTGCTTCACAGTTAATGATTAACTGTTACAGGCTGACATAGTTCAATGAGTGGGACTTAATCGGAAATACTACTGTAATTGATCCTAATAAACATATTTTTTACCACACTTCATTCTCATATTCCATTCCAATTTCCCATATTTTCATTTTCCACTGCGCCAGCAGAATCCACCTATCACTCAAAGTGATGTTGGTACTCTGTCCTGTACTATATATTTAAAATCCACTTTAGAAAAATATTAATTTGTTTAACCATCCTTTGTTATTTATTTATTCCCTTCAGGTTTAAAACTCTCAAATTTTCTCTTGTTTATTATTGTTATTTTTGTTGTTGTTAATTATCGTTTTTAAACACATCCACATGTATCCTCTAAACTACCACATTAATCAGCTTTAGTTACTCCTGAACTATCACTATTTTGTTCTGCTAATGAGATGTTTTTACCATAAAATTTCATCATTTTGTTTTGACCTTGTTTTTATTGTATCAACACTGCCTACCAATATCTTTTCCAAGTTTTGGTTGCTTACTGTACCTTGATTTTTTAATATTCAGTTAAAAACATTATTGTAATCGTAAGTTTTCCCAGCGAATCTGATGCTTGAAAATCTCTAGGGTAGGCGGCCAGGTCAGTTGATCATAGATGAATGAATTTTTGACAGCGTATCGTGCCATCGTCTTCAGGTTACGTCCACTGGTCGGCATGAGGTGCTCAGTCCAGGATGTGGCTGCCTGCCCGGTCCACCCGCATCGGTATTTATACCCTCTGACCCATCCACTACTGCTGCAGCGCATCGAACAGTGACCATCAGTCTGTATGCCACCTCCGTCACGCACTGTGTCTTGGCTCTGGTGTTTGTGGAGCCGCTTCAGTGCTGGGTTCCAAGCTCGGCTTGGTTTGAACCCGTTATCTTTTTTATGAAGTAACCACTCCTCACACTGACCAGCGGATGCAACCTGAAGATGATGGCACATTACGCTGTCAAAAATTCGTTCATCTATGATCAACTGACCCGGCCGCATGCCCAAGAGATTTTCAAGAAGAACATTATTGTTACGTTGCAGTGCAATTCTATGCAAAATTTATTTGCACTGGCTTAGTGTAAATTTAATAGAGTAATGGTTTTAATCTTTTTTCTTTCACTTGCTAAAGTTAGTGATGGTATGATGAAAGGATATATTAATCTCTGAAGAGTTAAATATTCCATTATTTTTAGATAGAACAGGAATATAGATTTTATGAAAAGAACTGGATGATGAAGGAACATCTAATCTAATATTTTAAAAATATCATGTGGGAAAATTAGTATAGCGAACCAATATAATGGAGCAGAGACTAATTCTTTGCAAATTCCTTTCTTTTTACCACAAAATGTATACACACACAAATAGTCTTACGACATTATTCAGTTCTCAAAGTCATGAGTTAATTTAAAGTTTTTTCATTCTGTGTCATTTGGTGATGATTTGATATTAACAATGAACATACAAATGTTTTGGCCATGTCTGAGGGTAACAAGTAAGCACATATTTCTTGTCTTTTAAGCTTCGTGCATACTTTGAATAATTCAGAAATTTTTTACATCTACATTTATCAGACTCTCTCTATATTTTCTTCAAAAACAATTCTTAAAGCTCTAATTGACTGAAAAAAGTAATGGGACTTTTGTCCTCAATCGCAATAAACATAGAAAAATCAACAACAAAGTACTACATCAATTCATTTACTAAACATATAATTTAACAGAATTAGCATTTCTGATACAGAAGAGGAATTGTATTTTTGGTGAAATACAAGCTTTACAATTAGCTTTTAAAATTTTACTTGATTTATCTCAGTGAATGTGTGGATTCTGTATTTGCATGAAAAAATTTTACCTTCTTTTTTTATTAAATATTTTGCATCTGTTACTATTTTCAGGCTATGGACCACTTCGTGAGGAGCGACTGCCTCATGTCAGTTCAAACCAAAGTATCTACTCTGGAGGTGCTATACCACAGGGTGGTAGTGGTGATGCTCACTCTACAACCAGCTTGGATAATAACTTCTCTCCTACTGCTGCTAACACGTCATCGTCAATACCTGGTCATCATGGTATTAAGGAAGCTGGGGAAGATCTTTACAGTTGGATGGCAAAACAAAAGGACTTCATTAAATCAACCTCTGGATCACAACATAATTCTAAACCTGGAAACTGGGTAAGTAATTTTAAGTGTTACAGTTGAGAAGCCTTCTTATGCTGTTAAAATCACTCTTACCATTAAGCAGACATGAACTGATCATCAGATCCTAATTTAAACCCCATTTACATAACCAAAAACATTTATAACATAGCCGGTGTACTTTTTCAATGATGATGATGATGATGAGAAACTGATTATATTTCCAGTAATGGAATACATATATTGCATTATTCTGTGCCATAAATGAGTCCATATGAGCTATAAGAGTATCAGAGTATTACTTGTTAATGTGTACTGTGGTGCACCACCAGCCACTATGATTAGTTGGTTGCCAATTTCCATTTCTGAATTATCAAAATCCAGAAATTCACTACCATTAACATTTATTTATGGACTTCCAATATTTATTCTTTCTCTGTATACATATATTTCATTTTTATAACTCATACCAGTCATGTTTCGCTGAAAAATTCGCTACATACTTAGCATCTGAATTTATTGCAGGAGAAGCTCTACAAGGATAATCCTTCAAATTGATTATCAATTTTATTTTATTTTTGACCACCAATTAATCACATCAAAAATTTCAATGATGTTGAAAAAGAAAAGAAGTCCTGAGGCAACAAAGCATCCCTATTTATAACGTCTATGGATCTGACATCTGGGCATCATTTAACTTCCTAACTGGCCAGTCACACACTTTATCCTTGGTACTGAATGGCAAAATTTGCAAAATGAAAACTCAATAATGTTAATACAAATATCCTCTAGTATGTCACAAATTGATCATCAGATCCTAATTAAAACCTCATTTCAGTAACCATAAACATCTGGAACATAGCCTAGGTTGATACTGTCATACATTTTAAATAATACTAATATGAGAAACTGATTGTATTTCCAGTAATGGAATAAATATATTGGGCATCACCAGAAACAGTTCTTATGTATGTTTGTTAATTTTGTGTTTTTCTTAATTCTGTGTATTTGTTGTGGAGAAATGAAGTTATTGTGATGTATATAAGAAACAATAATCTTGCCCATTAGTGGACTAGAAATGTTATCTCATTTATGTATCCTTCTTCTAATGTTATAATTCATATAAGTTTCGTGTTCCATTACACATTTTATTATAAAACCAATTTGAAAATCAGCTTCCTGAAAAGTAACTGAGAAAAATATAAGGTGTTTCACTTAAGATACATCTGCACTCATCATACAATAATTCGAATTATAACTAAAGATTAGGCAAAACTATAAAATTTTTAAGAAACTATATCCTGTGATGCCATTGCCATCTTTATTAATAGGATAGTGTGACCAGTTCTCAATATTAAATCAATAAATTTTTATATATGTAGTAAAACACTAGTGCAGTTG
The DNA here is from genome assembly GCA_031002005.1 of Vandiemenella viatica. NCBI lineage: Eukaryota > Metazoa > Arthropoda > Insecta > Orthoptera > Morabidae > Vandiemenella > Vandiemenella viatica. The sequence goes on along the minus strand of JARYHS010008074.1, from coordinate 327,011,377 downwards.
ATTATCAGTGTGTGCTAGGAATAAATGAACCAGAAGCCAATTGCACTAAAATTTTAATGATTTACCAAGCATGGTAGGTGAACAGTAGGACACGGGCCTCACATTTGGGAGGACATAGGTTCAAATCCCCCATCTGACCATCTAGATTTCGGTTTACCATGGTTTTGCACTAGGCAAATAACTGAATCCTTCACTTTTTTGCCCTCTCTCCTTTCCCATGTCTACCGATCTTGATGCAGAAAAAGTATCAAGTCATAAGGAAAATTATTATGAAATATGTATAAATAATCACACTTGTTGGTATTACACTTAAAAAAAAAAATCCATTTAAAGACTGTAGTGTGTTAGGAAAAACTTTTAGTGGGGGCTGTGGTTATTGAATACAGCACTTTGTCTAAACTGTGATCGTGTCTGTTACCTTTACAGATTCTGTTTAGCAGTTGCCAATCCCTCGTAATTACTCCAAGAGGTAAAGCTAAGTTCCCAAAAGAAACTTCCTGATAAATTTAAAACTATGTATTGTACAAAAGTTCTCTACATAAACTCGGAACCAGCATAGTAGAAAAGCATCAGACTTCCATCCAAAATAATGATTACAGGCTAAACCGTTCTCGCACAGTAAGCAACTTCCTCTTAATCCCTAGATAGTTGTGAAATTTTAAAGTTCATCTCAAAAGAAGAGTGATCCCACACCGTTATTGTGTCACTATTTTTTGTACTACATGTCAGGCAACCAACACGCTACTCTCCCTGTTGAATTTCTGCCGGAATACTGCTGCCTCTCATGGCTAGCGTATTATCTTTATATTCATATTTGACCCAGCTTGCTCAACATATGCATGATTTGACAAAGGGAAACCTTATTTTTATTCCAATTATTCTGAAATTTTGATATGTTGTGAAGTCTGTTTTAAATGTCTATTTCTGTTATGAGAGTCTTTCTCCTAGTTGTTATGGTTTCCAAGCTAAAGTTTTAAAAGCTTTAAATCTGTCATCATTCCTACAATTCTTCAGTCTGTGAACTGGTTCTACAGTCAAAATATTCTATAAAAATTTCCTCGATTTTTGACAGATAACATAACTAGATCCAAAATGTATTTGATATCAAAAAACCTACTCCTTACTATAATTGCTAAAAACTTTCATGTCACTTATCTCCAGAAATATGAGTGCCACCGATCTGTAACACAAGGGTTGCTATTTATATTTCTGGCCTTCGCAACAATAAGTGTTGCCAGATGCCATCTGACATTTCCATTGGAAACATTGACATTGTTGAACTTAGCCTTATTCATAACAATGTGTCATTTGAGTGCGATTTGTTGTTTACAGTAACTTTAAAAATTCATCTAGGGCGAAAAATGGAATTAACTCGTGAACATTTTAGTGCTATTATTTTTCACAACTTTCAATGTGGATTATCAAGACAAGAGTGCATCGATGAACTTAATTCTTTATACAGTGATAAAGCACCGTCATGTAGAACTGTAGTAACTAGTATAACTAATTCAATCATGGCCGAAGTTCGCTTCAGGACGAATTACGTCAGGGTCATCCAAAATCGGTTGTTGTGCCAGAGAACATCGATGCTTTGCGTGAACTGATAAAGCAAGATCCTCATGTGACATACCGTGAGATTGTATCATCTTTGGGCATTAGTATGGCAAGTATCAATAAAAAATTGCACGATCATTTGGCCGTAAAAAAATTTGTTCGCGTTGGATCCTGCATAATCTGACAAATGCTCAAAAGGACGCTCGTATTGATTGGTTCAAGGAAATGTTAAAAAAAAATGTATATGTTCAAGATGCATCAAAGTCTGTGGATAACATCTACACAGGTGACGAATCATGGATCTATGCATATGAGCCCGAAACAAAACAGCAATTGACTGTATGGGTCTTCCAAGATGACCCATGTCTGACAAAAGTTGTTCCCAGAAGAAGCACATCAAAGCAAATGGATGCCTGTTTCTTCAGCATTACATGGCGACAGTGGTGTTAGAGCAACGTAGGATGGCCAACTCTGAACGGTACACGACCATTTGTTTACCAAAAGTCTTTGGAGAAATTTGGAAAAAGTCGAAGAAGAGGCGAATAATTCTTCATCACTACAATGCGAGCTGTCGCACATTGGCTCAAACAAAGAAATTTTTGACTAGTCAAAACATCGAATTGATGGATCATCCATTGTACAGCCCTGATTTGGCACCCAATGACTTCTTTTTATTCCCGCACATCAAAAACAAATTATGTGGTCAACAATTTTCGACACCCGAAGAAGTGGTTGATTCATTCAAGAAGCATGTTCTGGAGTTACCTACATCAGAGTGGAAAAAGTGCTCCGAAAATTGGTTCAAACGCATGAAAAGGTGTATTGATCTTCACCAAGAATATTTTGAGAAACAATAAAACCAATTTCAATCATAAATATTTGTATTTTCGTTATTAGGCCAGACTTATGTCAACCTTTCCTAAATTTAATTCTCTATCTAGTGGTAATATTATTTCCTTGTTATCTATTTCTCTTCTATTTACTTTGTTTCCGTACTGATATTTTGCAGCCGCTATTATGTTTAAACTTTAATTTCCCTTTTACAGCTTAAATATTGTTGGAATCTGAAAGAAAATCGCTCTAGGTGTTCAGTAAAAACTTCACTCTAATTTGAACATGTTTTCTATGCCCTTAGACCCATATTTGCACAGAATGTCTGACTTGCATAGTCAGCAAAATCTCTTATTTCATCTAAAAAACATATTTTCCTATCATATTCCTATTATATTCTTACCATATGTTGTGTACTATTTTATGCTAAACATTTTGAGCCATGAATCTTTACTATTCCTTGAAAATTAAGTCAGCTAATTTAAAACTGATTTGGGTGCAATCTTTCCCATGTGCTTGCGAGACCACCAAGTACATGATATCTCCTTAATATAATTTTCGTGTTAGACCTCATTTGAATCGTAATCTTATTTTACACCTTTGAAAATAAATGTAGCTAAAAGGCTTCTTAAAAAAATAACTCTCTTTATAGCACTTTCGAATACTTACAAGACAGACTAAACTTACTAACATGTTTTCTGACTCTCAAACTACTGGAAAATGTTTCCAAAATGATTTGCTGTTGGTTTTAAGTGTTTTAAGGACCCTTTAAACTGTTTTTGAAGGTATTCTGACAAAAGTAAGGCTGCGTGACAAGTGTTCCATATTTTCCGCCACTTAATAATCTATACTTACAGTAGAGCAATAACTACCATCTTCACCAATCTCAGCTTTAGAGTTAGTCATTTTGGAGCTTGTTTTCCTGAGACATTTCCTTCCTCAGCCTTCTTTTGATTTGGCATCTCTGAGCTTTTGGGTGATCATCTTGTTGGCGTATTATCGATTATTCTTATTGCTCTACCAACCCTAATAGCCTGTTGTGTTTGTCAGCAGCCATTTAATATAACAGCAGATTGGCAGATCAATGTGCTGCACTATTACAATACAATACAATACATTCATTTTCCATTGATCCCAATATAAGAGACTGGCTCTGTGGGATGTGGAAAGTTGTCAATTTACAGATAAACAGTTGCATAACAAAATAATAAGTACACCACTAGATGTACAGTCATAGTATACATGGTACATTAAACACTTCCATTACAAAATAATACATACACCAGAAGATGTACAGTCATAGGATATATGGTACATTAAAAAAAAAAGAAAAAAAAATTAACAAAATAATACATACACCACAAGATGTACAGTCGTAACATATATGGTACTATAAACAATTACATAACAAACTAAATACATACACCAGGAGATGTACAGTCATAGCATACATGGTAAATTAATTATTTGAACTATATTTACACAAGATACTGGCAGTTATTTTTAAGAGACCTTAGAAATAAATTCTTCGACAGAGTAGAAGGAGTTGTCAATTAAAAATTCTTTCAATTTTTTTCTGAATTTATTCTTATCATCTACTAGACATTTAATATGTGTTGGGAGCATATTGAAGATATGTATCCCTGAATATCGGATATTGAATTTATAGGCATGTTGCCAGAATCTTTCAATGAGCCTTGCTGTTCCCAATGCCTCGTGGACTGTGTCAGTGAGGAAACTGTCAGGCAGATGTAGTACTCACATGGCAGTTAGTGTAACCCGAGATGGGGCAAGCATACTTAATTACCAGCCTAATAAAGGAGCGGTAAATGGCAACTCCTAAATGTCATGCCAATGAGCATTCCCGATTAAGTATCGTGTAAAGAACATGGAGCCAAGCACTTACCCATTGCCTGGTGGCTTCGATGTGAGTTCTCCACTTCATCTTACATTTGAATGTCGCACTGAGGAAGCGAGCCGTAGGTACCAAGGAAATATTTTCACCTCTTAACTGAAGTTACAGGTGTGGTAGTTGCTGTCCTAGGTGTTGTGTCGGCATAATTGCTTGCATTTTGATGGGTATCTACCACCTACTAGCCCAGGCTTCCTTATGCTGAAGACCTTGCTGCAATGGTGATGGCTGGATGTGAAGAATGTTGTATTGTTGGTGTATATGGCCATTTTACGTTCGCAAATGTTGGGATGTCAGCTATATTGAGGGTACCCAGATGTGGATAAGCTTTACATAGAATCCAGGCAAACCCCATTTTTACAACTAATAGAGCCATCTGGTACACACCTCTGAGCCTAATGACACAGCGACATCCAACAACACCAAACCACAGTAGCTTTTCTCATTGAAGACCCTCATCCCTGTCTCCACAACTTGCATCAGCTGCTGTGTGGTGTAGTGCCCTTGATTGAACCCCAGTTGACGTCAGCAATGTGGATGTAGGTGTCAATACATTTCAGCAGAATTCGATCAATCAATTTGCCAAGTGTGGGAAGCAAACTGACTGGCCCATACTGTTGGGGAAAGAATGGCTCCTACCCACCCTTATTGATACCGATCACAATGGCATGCTCTAGGAAAAGTCTAGTTTCGCAGGATGGTATTAAAAAGTCATGCAAAGTAGTGCATGCCTTCAAGTGCAGTTTTCCGAGTGCCTGGGTGCCTTTAGTGGATGGAGCTAGCTGTCTCATGGTCGTTGTCAGCTCAGGTACATGTGCATTCAGCGATATACTGCAGTGATGTGGCGGTCGTCAATGACAGACTGGAAGTTTTTTTTCTCAAATCTGTCAGTAAGCACATTAGTCTTGTCTTCTGATGGGATTTCAGAACCCCATCCACCATGGAATGGTGGTATCAGATTCCTCCAGCAGGTGAAGCACCTAATTTCGTTCCATATCTTGCTATTATCCCGTTGCAACATTGTGACATGTGTGGACAATGCGCGGTTTCTGTGTTCCACCAATGCTGTGTTCAGCTCTTGCTGAATTTGATTGAAGAGGCAGCAAGAACAATAACTAGGTGCTAATTCAAATTATATACTAGGCCCTAAATCCTTCGACTGTGAAAAACAACTTGCGTTTCATTGAATGTAATTCACACAAAGCAACTTTTCAGATTTTCATACAATTTTTATCACTGTACAGCTCACTGTCCAGTAGTAAATTGAGTTTTGTTTCATCTTCATGCGACGCTATGAAGCTGAGATAGAAACAAAACATTCTCTGACTTTGATGTGTTGTATCATAACCTGATTAGCCTAATGACCACCCCTAAACCTCCCAAAACCAATCATAGTCCAGTCCTGGTTGTGCAGCAATTGTTAGGCCTCCAGTCAATTAACTGAATACTTCGGCAAAATTATGATTTCATTCAACCCTGCCCATAAATTAGATCCCTTCCTCCTACAAGCTTCCCTTCCCCTCCCAGAACGTATTTCAAACAGATAACCTAACCTCAACTAACTCCTAGTCCACAAACACAATCTTCTCCCTTCCACTAGACAGGCTCAAGGCTCTTATCTGTCCAACAGAACCCCTTGCAACATGACCATCATACACCATGCTTCCACCACCATCACCAACCCAGACACTATTGAAAGGATTCCAATCATAACACACACCACCTCTGAAACCTCCAATGTAATACACAACTACCTGACTTCACACTTAGGTTTGATGACCAATCCACTAGTGATAAGAATATTATTCACCCAGAATCTCGACCTCTCAGTAAGTCCGTACCAGCTGCCATGACACCAGTAATTTTAATTCTTTTTTTTTTTACAATTTGTGCTATTAGAGACCACCCATATAGAAGCAGCCCCTCTGAATTTGGATGGTTTGTCTACCAGTAGGCACCAAGAAGCCACCTGATCTCAACTTTAGACAGTATTCAATTATTGCTTTAACTTTTTCTTATCTTTATCTTCTACTCTCTCTTAGTCCCACTACCTAACTTTAACCGTTGCTAGCAGAGATGTTTAACTTTATATTATTCTTTTTTAATGTTCATTTAATGTTTATTTACATTTTTATTGATAATACTTATGCATTTAGTAATTTATATTATTTTGCTGTCTGCTGTTTTGCCCACCCATTATTAGTTTTGGTATTTTACAATACTCGGGTATTCTTTTGAAAACAGAAGCCCCACACTCTGTCCTCTGTATGAACTTATTTTCTCCATGGAACATTATCTCTGGTCAATGGTCACCTATTTTATACAGCCTCCTAAAATATCCACCTTCTGCAATATTCTACTTGCTAATGAAGAAATTACAATGTCTTTTACGCTCATGTCTGTTATGCGTCCACCCTGGCACCATCTAATATAAGTGATGGTTCATTTCCATAACTTATATATATATATATATACTCTTCCATTTTGTTTAAACTACAAGGTATGTTCAAGAAGTAATGGGAATTTTACAATTTTGCCTGTAATATTAGTTCAATTGGCACGAATTTTTTGTTGTTGTGTTGGCAAAGTATGTGTGTAGTTTGAGCTATATTGGATCTTTAGTCTATTGCGAGCTGTTAAAAGAATAAACGTGTTTTGATACAGTCTGTGATTTTTCATTTGTATATATCATGGATCACAGATTTTGCAATTAAAGTTTCGGTATAAAAAAGAAATTAAGTGGAACAAAGTTTTGTATATGTTAAATTTTGCTTTTGTTGAACCTACTATAAATCAAACAAGGGTTTGCGAATGGTATAAGCATTTTCAAGATTGCCATGAAGACATTGAAGATGACGAGCGTGCAGGTCATCCTAGAATGTCAGTAACTGATGATAATGTGGAAAAAGTTAGACAGTGGTGCTGAATGATCACCGAATCACAATTAGAGAAGTTGCAAATTATGTTGGCATATCAATTGACTCATGTCATGAAACTTTTTCATTTGTTTTGGGTATGAAATGTGTTGCTGCAAAATTTGATCAAAAAGTCATGAGTTTCAAACAAAAACAGTGGCAAATATAATTGACTGCTTTTAGAGATGGGTTTGTAGGTTTAACTGACACAAAAGAAATCTATCCCTGTTTTTCAAGTGAGAAAACATACACAGACGGAAAAAAAAATCCCAACACCAAGAAAGACTTGTGTTAGATAAACGAAGTTTGGTAGGCGTGTTTATACATCTGAAAGATGACATCGATTCAAATTTCGCGCTTCGCGCATAAGTGTGGCGCTAGTAGCGCTACTCAGAGCTTGCAAATCAGGTTTGCTTTAAATACGCGCTGTAAAGTTTGTGAACGTTATTTACCGCTGAGATTTGACATAGTGAGTTGATGTTAGCCAAGAATGCCTTTAAGAAGACGAAGAAGCCATTATCAACAGCTCACCGAGTTTGAACGAGGTCGTGTAATAGGGCTACGAGAAGGTGGATTTTCTTTTCGCGATATTGCAGAAAGACTTGGCTGGAATGTATCCACTGTGCATGATTGTTGGGTGCAGTGGTCAAGGGATGGTACTGCCTCAAGAAGACCGGGTTCCGGGAGGCCACGTGGCACTACTGAGAGGGAAGACCGCCGTATTCGGCGTACAGCTGTGGCGCATCGTACTGCGTCTGCGGCAGAAATTCGAGCTGCAGTTGGTACCACAGTGACACAACGAACTGTTAGAAATCGGTTACTTCAAGGACAGCTCCGAGCCAGGCGCCCTGTAGCGTGCATTCCACTGACTACAAGCCATCGCCGTTTGCGACTCCAGTGGTGTCAAGCCAGAGCTCATTGGAGGACGGAGTGGAGATCTGTTGTGTTTTCTGATGAAAGCAGGTTCTGCCTTGGTGCCAGTGATGGCCGAGTGTTGGTCAGAAGGAGGCCAGGGGAACGCCTGCAACCAAACTGTCTGCGGCCTAGACACACTGGACCTACACCTGGAGTCATGGTCTGGGGAGCAATTTCCTATGACAGCAGGAGCACTCTTGTGGTTATACCAAACACACTGACTGCAAATTTGTACGTCAGTCTGGTAATTCAACCTGTAGTGCTGCCATTCATGAACAGCATTCAAGGGGGAGTTTTTCAACAGGATAACGCTCGCCCTCATACCGCTGTTGTCTCGCAACGTGCTCTACAGAGTGTCGACATGTTACCTTGGCCTGCGAGATCACCAGATCTGTCTCCAATTGAACACGTATGGGATATCATTGGACGACAACTCCAGCATCATCCACAGCCAGCACTGACCGTCCCAGTATTGACAGCACAAGTACAACAAGCATGGAACTCCATACCACAAAGTGACATTCGAAACCTGTATGACACAATGCATTCACGTTTGCAGGCTTGCATTCAAAATTCTGGAGGTTACACCGGCTATTAATTTAACAGTATTTCACATTTGAAATGCATTTTCTTGAGCTTAAATTAACCTGTGATCTTGAAAATTTAATCAATTAAACATGTTAACTTGACAAATGCATTGTCCAAATTTCATTACTCTACAATAATTTTTTCTTGGTGTTGGGATTTTTTTTTTCCGTCTGTGTATATCTGCTTTGATTTTCAAATACATCCTGTGATTTTTCACAAAAAATAAAATAAAATTCACATACAAAACCAAAATTAAATTTTCAAATTTGTAATGTACCATACAATCCCAGGTATAAGTAATTAAATTTAACCACCACTCAAGAAGTTTGTCATTTCTTCTTCTAAGGTGACATACCACCACCATCATCATTGAAAACCATTTCCAGCTTCCTGGGTGTGGTCTATGAGTCTTCCAGTGTTTTGATTTTAATGTAGTTAAATTTAATTGCTTTAGAGTGCTTACTCTGGTGGCAATTTTCCTAGACATCCATTTTTCTCCTTTCGTATTCCCACTTGCTTTTTCTCTCTAATAATTTCAAATTTAAATTCTTTTAGCATTTTTGTTAGATTATTCATCATTTCTTTTGCTTATTTATTCCAATCCCAGACCCACTTACCTACGAAAGAAAACCTTCCCACACCCTTATGCCTGAAATCGAGTGTTAATTTGTGTTCATGGTAATTTTTTCCCTTACATGCATCTCTCCTAATTCTTCCATTAAAATGTTTCCATGTCTCATCGCCAAGATATGCCATGTACATTCCCATGATCCTCTTCACTCGCCTCCTATCTTCCATTGAATCCCATTTCAGCTCCTTTATTATATCACTTAAGGACTTCGTTCTGCAGTAATTTGCAAAGCAACTCTAACAGCCCTTCTTTGCACACCCTCCAACTCCTGTATTTGATACCCAAAACATGGGTACCATATTCAAGCAATGGTCTGACCAAAGTTTTGTAACCCAATTCCTTTACTTCTCTCGTACATCCCCTCGTCACTCTCTCCAACAAATGAATAATTTCAAACCCTTCCCTATTACCAGACCAATGTGCCCTGCCCAGTTGAGTTTGATATCAAATGTTATGCCAAGGTAGTTACAGTTCATGTCTTCAACAAACAATTCTTTCCTCACCTTATAATCATAATCAATCTTTAGTTTTTTATCAGTATACCTAATGAGCTTTGCATTTATCTTCATCCCATGTTGACCTACAGATCATCAGGCAGCTGTTAACAGTCTTCTACCATTTTGATCCTGTTATATAGCATTATTTCATCTTTTGCTGTTAATAGACTATCATTTTCCACTGTCTCCTGTCCAAGAAAGTTCATAGTTCATAATAGCTTCTACATCCCCTTCTCTCTAAAACCTACACAGTTTGACGATACATCTTCTTTGATTTCCATCTGGTCTTTCTCCTGTCATCTTTTTTCAAAATTAACTTACGGTAATCTTTTGCTATTCATTCTTTTAACATGTCCAAACCATTTAAGTATAAATGATCCAGATCTTTCTTCCATGGATTCATTTAACTCTAAAGACTAAAATCCTTTAAACTCTCTATCTTTAAGTTGGTTACCATGTTTGTTTTTGTTGAAATATCGAATTTTTCATCAAAAAGAAGTAGAATTGCTATTTCCTCAGACAAACAACACAAGTGACGACAAGTCTGCTTTTCTACATTTTTGTACTGCTTTAGTGATTTAAAAAAAAGCACAAATATTGATACAGTTTCTTTATTGCCAATTGAAGCTAGGGCTTAACGTAATCTTTCACATTGAATAAGCAAGCATCTTGCAGACCTTATATGTCATTCTCAACCAATTTAAAAATAAAAACTTTAGAAAGTTAATGGAATTTACCATCTATCATGCTTGATACATTACACCAGGAGACCTTATTTTCAGCTCCTTAATGCTGTTTTCATCAAAATATATAACATACAACTCATTCATTTCTTTCTATTCAACACTCATGATTGGTTTTTATGTTTTTATTTTTTAACTTCATCCCGATAGAAGTGCTACAACTCCTCAATTTCTGTGTCATTGATTTCCCCCCCCCCTCGCCCTCCCTGTCTCCCTCTTGAAGTCTGATATTTGTTTGAATGTTGCTTGAGTCAGTTAATCTAATACTTCATTAGGGGCGTGATTTCCTATGTTCCTTTCCAGAAATGCACAGTCTTCTCCACAAAATTCTCTCTGTATCCAATTCAGCAGAACACCCATTTGTCTTATGTGTGCCCTGCTGCCATCATCTGTGGTAAGTGTAGGGTTTACTTTCCCTTTCCTTCCTTATGAATACTGCCTAACAGCATTTTTTATATATATATATTGAACATTAGGACAGGATAAGAAACCACCGCTTTCCAAAGAAGGGGATTCCTGCGGCGTTGGTACACAAAAAAACACGAACACACAAAGAATTTTCGAGCATGGCTCTTCCTCAGTAGAAGTGAGATGGCAGCCATGCTCGAAAATTCTATTCTTTGTTTGTTCGTGTTTTTTCGTGTACCAATGCTGCAGGAATCCCCTTCTTTGGTAAGCGGTGGTTTTTTATCCTGTCCTAATGTTCAATATATCCGCTTTTAGCGCCTTTGTTTCCTAACAATCTATATATATATATATAGCATAGGAATTGAGCCACCACTTACCTTTAGAAGATGGATGTGGGGTGCGAATACACAGAAAAATACAAACACAAATAATAAAGAAATTTTCGGGGAAAAAAAACCCTTCGTCAACGAGAGAAAATTATGAGAGGTGGGTGCAGCCAGAGACTGCTTCACTGAAAGACTGCTGGTCGAGAAAATAGTGGGGGTAAATTCAAACATCGGAAAAGTAGAGGGGCAGTGAATCAGAGCTAATACCCAAGCATAGATAAATATCCAAACTAATCTCAGGTGGGTGGGAAGATCAAAAAATAATTACAACTAAATATATACAAATACAAATAATAATAAAATAATAATTTTTATGAAGTAAACATCACCTTAGGTTAGTGGTGGTTCAATTTAGGTAATGGAAAGGTGAGGAATAAAAAAGGTTAAACATATGTAATACTAATAATAATGACTGGGTATTATCTCAAGTTGAGACAAGGTGGTTGCCTTGTGCCAAGTTTGTACTGGTAGGCGAGTTCCCACCTTCTCAGTTCAGAGATACTGCTGCTATTAGAGAGAACTCTGATAGCACGGACTGTGTAACAAGAGTTGAAATTATTCAAGTCGTGAGTTATGGCATGGGCAGCAACTGGATGCTTTGGGTTCTGTGTGAACACCGTCTGACGTTGGCCATTCATTCTTATAGAGAGTGCTTAGTGATCAAACCTATATATGAAGCCAGGCAGTGGTTGCATGTTAACTGGTAAATTACATGGGTGGTTTCACAGGTGGCGTGTCTTATGATAGGGAAGCTTTCCCCTGTGACAGGGTTGTTGAAAATGGTGGAAGCATGGTGTATGTCGCACATCTTGCACGAAGACTGTGCTTGTGGACTAGAAGCTCGCTGAGGTTAGGAGGTCTGCTGAAACAAGTTCTAGGAGGGGCAGGGAGGATTTTAGGAAGAATGGATCTCATTTCAGGGCATGTTTGTAAGAAATCATAGCCCTGCCGGAGGATTCTGTTGATGGATTCAAGGTCTGGATAGTACTGTGTGACAAAGACTGGATTGTGGTTGGTTTTTGCGGGTTTGGGATGATTGATAGGCTGATTCATTTCTAATGTAGCTAAACTTATTGAGATGGTTCAGGAAATTTAGCAGTTCATTTTCTCCATGCGTCCAAATCAAAAATATGTCATCAATGAAATGAAGCCAAATGAGGGGTTTGAGAAGGACTTCCTCCAGATATGTCTGTTCCAGCCAGCCCATGAACAGATTAGCATAAGAGGGGGCCATGCGGGTGCCCATGGCAGTTCCGCAGGTTTGGTGATACATGTTGCCTTCAAAGGAGAAGTAGTTGTTATTAAGGATATATATATTAACCAGGAAATAATAGGAGCTAAGTAGCGAATGGATTTATGTATTAGGAAATAAAGGAACTATAAAGCAGATTGTTAGGGTCGTTACCGATTACGGGGTCGGGTTCGGCTTGTACACCTAAACTTGAAGTCTTCCAAAATGTTGCCAAAAGTTCAGGAAAATTTCTATAACCGTGAAATACCTTGTAGAATGCTAACTGTAATGATGAAGACGGCCGCCACTTACAGATTAACCTCCTGTAAGAAAGGTACTAAGTTAGAAATAAAAGTTGAAGTCTGAATCACTGTGGTATATGTTCTTAAAAATTTTCACAGAATTTACAAAAGTCACAGTTAGCAATGGCAATCGGAGTAAATCATTTGCCAAAGATCACAAGTCATGAAACAGAACAGACCACACCACCCTGAATATAAATGAAAGTTAAACTTCACATCGCTGAGCACATGTCGGAAAAATATAGTTTTCTATGGTTGCCTATCCTGTTAGTAATGGCGTCAGTCAGCCATGCTGCCCGAATTCCGGTTACCCATCAGCCACCGCGAGCCGGCCTCGCTCAAAATCCGCGAAACCGCGATCTACGTGTTTACTCCACGAGGTGTTCCGATCGAATGCCTGCAGAGCTTGTCCAGGCTTCCTTTTGTCAAAATGGTCTACTGACTTAGACAACAGTCTATCTAGAAAAAATCTTTGTTAGCTTAGAACTTCCAGAAAATCACAAGATGAAGAGCGTAACGTGACAAGTGTGGTGATGTGGTTGATTATGTTTTTAAAGCTTCCAGACTGGTGTAAATGAATTTTGAAATTTGGTTAATCATAAAAGCACATTTGTTTAGAGTATTGCCATACGTCACATCCGAAATATGAATTTGAAAAATTTTAAAATATCAAGTTTATACTATTTTCAAAGTGTTCCCCAGCATTTCCTGAGTTCAGTGGTGTAAAAATCTTTTAAATCGGTTGAGGATATCAAAAGTTATTGAATTTCTAAAATTTACTGGTTTCCTGGATGGTGCAAGAATATCTTCACTTTTTATTTAAAGTCTGTTGTGGCCTGAAACTAATTTTAAATCGTACCTTTATTTAATTTAAGTACTTTAGAAAAGTTTTTGGTTCGTGAAATATGTTCGTCAGAGAGAAATTCAATTTACAAGTCGGTTTCTACGACGCCACCAAAAAACGGACTTTCATTTATTTATATCTTCTATTTATTAGTTGATGGCTATTGGAAACTTAAAGAATATTGACTGGCCGGTTATTTTGCTTGGTTAAATCTAATTTTAAAGCTCTGAAACTACTTAGATGTGGTGGAATTAATTATTGAACTCAATCCATGTGGTAGTGCTTTAAAAATCAAATTTACTGCTTTAAATTAGTCTGGAACTGCGAGTTATTGGTGAATTTAATATCAAATGGTGAAATTATTATTGTGACAGTGCTTTACAGTGGTCAATTTAGTGGAATATTAGTGCTATGGTTGCTTAACCAAACCTGTTCATTTTACTTCAGAATTATTATGGATTACGCTCATTTAGGTAAGTTTATGGTTTATATTTTATTAGAAACTTCTTATTTATGGTTGCTATGTGTTGTTTATTTACTTTTCTGAACCTAAAGTGTTGTTATTTCGATTTCAACCATAGTATCATGTACTGAATGTTAACCTGAAACTTCGTCGGATTTTAACTGAATATAGAAAATAGAGAGTAAGGTAGCTTACAAGATACATTAAATGTTTGTATCCGAAAATAGCCACAGCAAACCAAAGATGAAGATGGCTGTGGCATCAAAATATGGAAAGGCAACGTACACAAATAGCATTGAAATCTTCTGGCTCATTCCCTTCTTCAATCATGGAAAGTGGGAATGAGCCAAAAAATTTCAATGCATTTTGTGTTTGTGTTTTTACATGTTTCCACACCACAGCAGTATTTATCTTTGATGAGCCATGGTTATTCTCCTACCCAAATGTTTAATATATTCATGTATCATGCCTTAAATACCTCATTATTATCATACTTTATTTGACCTTTACCAGTCATAATAAAATTGATCTATGATTTTTTACTAATAATTATCACTTCTGCCATCTAATCCTTTTTAGTGATGAAATATTTATGCTTCCACCCTTCCCCATCTTCTCATTTTCATGTTAAATACTGGTGCTATTCTATGCTATCTGCAACCAACTGTGTTAGTTCTTATTTTAACTTTGTTTTTAGAAGTATTCCAATATTTTATACCAACAGGAATCACGCATTAACACAATGACAACAGATGACACTATTGAGGATCCAGAATATCAAACAAGACCTCCAGGCTACAGTTTATATCCAATGCATGATTCTCTTCGCCTTCTAGATGCTCATCTCATCTTTGAACCTCTTTTGTCTTGTCTAGGAGTGATGCCACAACAGATGATCAGCAATCTAAGTGGTATAGTATGATGAGTTTATATTCTAAATCTATTATTTTGTTCCCTGATGAAGGACTTCATATTGGATATTAGTCAGCATAGATATTACTTAAATTGACACATTATTTTGAGGATAAAGAATAGTATTTACAGATCTAAAAAGAATTTGAATGCAGACAGATAACTAATTTATATTTTATTTCATTTTAGTTTTTGCTATTTAGTTTTTTCACATTTTCAGGTATAGGCGGCAATGGTAGCTCATCATTTGATACTCTTGGCTCTAATTTGTCTCTAGTTGGAAATGTTGAAACGATGAGGATTGATATTGTTGTTAGTGAATATGGGAAAGTTACAAATAAGAAGAAGGGTAAAACGAACAATCAAGGATCAAAGATTCCAAAGAATCAGACGTTTTCAAAATTCTATTTGGACTTACCACCAGAAACTCCAGCGTTTCTTTGTGAGAAAATTGGTGTTGAACTCGATTTGAAAAAAATGGCTGACATGACTGTTGATGACATGATACAGAAGCAGAATGTTCTATACATTTCTAGAGGACAGCTGAAGAAGCACACCAGCAATATCCTTAACATAAGCTTAAATACAAGATACATTTCACAACAGGTAAGCACTCCATTTTTGTGAATTCTGTGCTATGCTATTAGAATTACCATGATATTAGTATTGCAAGAGAATATTTGTACACAAGATTTAATAAGTAAGGCCGGAGGACAATGATGATATGATACTGAATTTACATTCATATGGTTGTGGATAAATATTAAGTATGTACCTGGTGTCAAGAATACATTGATAAACCTGTTCTCATATCCAGAGATCAGAGGGAGTTGTGGTTCCTGGGAATGCTCTAACAATCTTCGCTGTAAGTCAGCTTTTACAACTATAGAATTTTTAATAAATAACTGTGGATGCAATTGTATATGTTATGCTGATGTCACAGGTAGGCAATCATTGCAATGTTTTCTAAGCCACTTTTCTGCAGTTACTTAAATAATAGAATTGTTAATTCATAATCTACAATGGACCTGTTATTTATGTTTTACTATTTATGGATAATTGCATTATTATTATTGCTACTACTATTCGCGATTTACTAAAAGTGGGTGGTGGAGAGTGCATTACACCAATCCTAATTTGTAACCATTTGTGCGTAGGAAGGGATATATGTGATATAGAGGAGGTGCCCATGGGCTATTTTTAGGAAATATCCCGGCAGTCGCCTGGAGTGATCCGGGAAAACCACGGAAAACTCAAATCAGGATAACTTAGGGGGTTTATAGATATCTACTCCTATCAGATTCTAAATTCTCTCACTCAATAACTCCTTCCTGTTCCACTCCCTAATCGCTCGTGGAATAAAAGAGTTCATTTCTGGCCCTGATTTCTCTTACCTTATTTTCACGGTCATTCCTAGATATGATTGTAGCTGGTAGTAATATGTGTTTACTGTCATCCTGAAATGTGATTTTTTCAATCAACTTCTGCTGAGAGCAATGCCATCGGTATTCTAGATCTTCCCAACCTAACTCCTTCAACATTGCACTTGCGCTTTCCATCCAACTCTAAATACCTGTCACAAATTGGGCAACTCTTCTTTGAACCTTCTCCAATACCTCCATTAGCCCCTTTTGATTGGGAACCCATTCAGAACAACAGTAATCTAAGTGAGGACACTCTAGTGACTTGTATGCAATAGATTTAACTTTCAGTGTACATTATTACAACCTAAAAATCAGGGCATACAATTCGCTTTCCTAATTACCTTCTCGATATGCTCATTCCACAACAAATTATTATGAATTGTTATGCCTAGGTATTTAGCAGAATCCACTGTTCTAAGGACAGTGCCATTAATTGCATATTCAGAGCTAAATGGTGTCACCTTTTTACTTATACACATGACTTGGCACTTTTTAGAATTTAACTCATACTGACAGTCTTTGCACCAAGCAATTATTTTCATAACATCAGCTTGTAACAAAGCCCAGTCACCCTGGGTTTTTATTTCTTGATAAACAATAACATCATTGGCAAGTAGTCTTTTTTCCATTATTACATCACACAAATCGTTAATGTATATGAGAAACAAAAAAGGCCCTAGGGAATTCCGAACCAGTGATGTACGCTCACCATCAAGAACTACACATTGTGTTCCATCTCCCTTCAAAAACTTTGGAACCCAGTCACATATTTGTCTAGATATACCATAACTACAAAGTTTCATAAGTAATCTCGTGTGTAAAGGCACAATGTTGAAGGCTTTTTAAAAAAAAATCTAATAGAACTCAATCAACCTGGGATTGCTTATCTATAACCCATCACAAGTCATGAATTAAAAGCGCACGTTGTGTCTCACAGCATTGGCCCTTCCTGAATCCATGTTGGCTCGAGTTTAAAAGGTCCTCTTCATCCAAAAACCACATGACATTTGAATATATAATATGTTCTAAAATGCTGATAAATATTGAAGTTATCAAGATTGGTATATAATTTTGAGAATCAGTAACATTCCCACTAACAATGGCGGTTTTCCACTCAACGGGTATGTTTCCTTGAACCAAGATGGGGGTATATAATTTCATCAAATATGGTGCAATTTCCTTTGCGTACCTAGAGTAGAACCTAGTAGGAACACCATCTATTCCCAGAGCCTTACTGGTTTTTACATTCCTAAGCAGTTTTATTATGCCATTGACATCAAGAACAAGACCTTTCATAATTTTGTTATTAAATATCGGGCTGTCTCTATATTTCCAGTTGTAAAAGCATTGTTAAAGATATTATCCAAATTTCTGCTTTCTTTATGCTGGATTCCGATAATTCCCCATTTTCCTTCATTAGTTATGGCATAACCTTATGACAGCCTCTTGTTACTTTGATGTATGACCAGAATGTTTTTGGATTAGTAATCATATCTTCAGATAAATTCCTGACTTGTAATTCTATAAAAGTTTCAGGTATTGTCTTGTGCACTTCCACTCACAGCTGGACGGTGATAAGATGAGTCCTCCAATTTCTTTACCATGGTATGTAAATGCCTTTGCCACCTGAGCAAACATTTCACATCTCAATGGAGCCTTGGAAAGTTCTAACTAACTTTAATAAATTTCTTAGGAACAAATTTATTTATACTGGCCCAAATTATTTCTTTCAAATTATACCAAAGTTCCTCAATATTCATATTAATGTGTATGTTTCTAAATTTTTCACCAAGTGATCAGCCATACCCACCTCATCCACCCTATCGAATCAATATACGAGCTTATCTTCTTCATGTTTCAATGTCAGATTAAGGTTTAAAGTTACCACAACCACCTTGTGATCACTTATACCGTCTTCTGTACAAACTGTATCTACAATATCCAGATTGCTTGTAAGAAAAGTCCCAGAATGGACAAGCTATGTTTGTTGCTCCATGTTTGCTCATTGATCATCTGGTCAAAAGAATTTTCTGTGAATTATTCTAGAAACTTTTTGGTTATTAACCTATCCCTTCTGCCTGACCTGAACATACATATGACCCAGTTAATTTATGGTATACTAAAATCATCTCCTATGATCAATGTATGTCCCTGAAATTTTTGATAAATACTTTTAAGCGACTGTCTAAAATAGTCCACATTATCTAATCCAGAAGTCAATAAAATGACCCTATTTTGAACTTTAAATTTCTGCCAATTTTTACCTTCAACCATATTAACCTCAGATTTTTGTTTCAGTTACTACAGAGCAATTGATGATTTTATTAATGGTCACAAACACAACACCATCCATTGAAGTAGTTGTGTCTTTCTGAAAAACATTGAATTGAGGGGGCAAATACATCACTAGGTTCAACCTATGGCATCAACCAGCTCTCAGTTCCTAGTATTATATCAACATCAACAGTCTTAAAAGCAGCGTGGAAATTGGCTACTTTCCCTCTAATACTCTTACAATTTAGGACAATTATCCTTAGCTGCTTTGTTTCATTATTTACAGAGTCTGAATTTGATTTTTCGTATTCGTATTGTGAAGGGAAATGGGTGAAGTATTTACAGCTGTAATATTTGATTTATTCACGCCATCGCTACCTGAACCAAGATCTAGGTTGTAGGCACATTCTCTTTGTTGAGTTGAAGGACCCTTTTGTCTCTCAGTGTTCCTAAAAAAAATTGATATCACGATGGTTCCATAATTTGGCAGCTACCTTGGTCGCCATTCTCACTGTGTAATGGATGCCCAACCTGTCAAATGCATCCCAGGTGGCAGCTATCATCGGTGAAATGTTGACAAAGCCCTAGTTATTTCTGCAACACCTACCACCATACGACTGCGCATAATCGATGTGCAGCACGATACTACATTTCATATAATTCTGTTGTTTAAGTAGCTATAGAAATATGGCCAGCATCAACATCACATTGATTCAGTCCTGCCAAGCAGCTTGAACAGGCCTACCCCTGACAACGGAAGAACATCAACAGAAGTTTTATTTTAGGTGGTTTGACTCAGTTACCTAAGTGACTGCAGTAGACTGGTCTAAAACTTTGGACTTGCGCATTATAGTTCGGGAAGAAGAGTGCTCAGATTAGTTCGCAGCTCCCTTAGTTCATTAGTTCGCGTCTCGAATTCAGAGAAACAGATCGTCCGCTCGCCTTGCTACCGCTACTGCACACACTATATTGTTTGTTATGTCAGTTCTATTAGGACATAATCATTTTTTTGTCGTTTCTAAGTGGAATTTAATATAACCTTCTTAACAAAAGTTATTGCTTAATAATAGCCCTTTCAAATTACATTAGCATTATCAGTTGGCGCTGATAAACCAAAGTGCTCATTGTCCTTTGCACAAATGGGTAAACTGAATAACTGTGCTGTTTTTACTATTTACTTTACATGCATTCATAGAGTATTAATTTTTTCAATGGATTTATTTATTAGTTCATGGGAGAAACATTACTCATAAAAGGCGCTAATAACCCCGCCATTGACGCGCCCTTAAACCCCAACAATAACAACACAACATTACTTATAAAATATTATAAATGCGTTTATTTTGATGAATTAAAATACCTGTTTATTAGAAAGACCTCATAATCAATACGGAAGTGCAATCTTTGTACGACCAGATATACAAGTAATGTCCACTGCATTCACGGAACAAAATGACATTGAAATTCTCACTCTAGAAATGACGAACTGTACCATTTCGTCTTTTTATAAACCACCTGGTGCTGTATTCACTGTCAACAAACCACATAATTTCCATAATAAAGACATACAGATCGTGATTGGCGATTTCAACAGTCATAGCAATGTTTGGGGCTATGACCATGAAGATGAGAATGGGAGTGCAGTACAAGAATGGGCTGAAATAAATCACCTCTCTCTAATCCATGATGCAAAACTACCTGCATCATTCAACAGTGGTCGGTGGAGGCGTGGTTTCAACCCTGACCTCATATTCAGTAGTAGCAGTATTAGCCACCAGTGCATTAAATCTGTCTGTTCCCCAATACCCAACTCACAGCATAGACCAATAATGTGTCAAATATATGCCGCAGTTAGACCACAGGAAGTACCTTTCCGTAGAAGATACAACTTCAAAAAGGCAAATTGGTCTGAATTCTCAGAACTATTGGATTCCGAAGTTCTTTCAATAGAACCAACACCAGAATGCTATGACATCTTCACCACGGCTGTAAAGAGATGTTCCAGAATGTCTATCCCTCGTGGTTGTCGAACATCTTACATCCCTGGTCTCACATCAGAACAAGCTGCTCTACTTAAAGAATACGGCAATTTATTTACAGAAGATCCTTTTGGTGAAGCAACAGTGGAAGCAGGAAACAAACTCATTTCCATTATTAAAGAGACAAAGCGGAATCAGTGGATTAAAACTGTTGAAGACTTAGATTTCGCAAGAGACAGCCATAAAGCATGGAGACTACTGAAGCATCTAAACAATGATCCAACTAAGACCAAAACTCATTATAATGTTACCGCCAACCAAATAGCACACCAACTGCTATTAAATGGCAAAGCTAATCACAAGTCCAAAATGCCCATACTGCGGAAAGAAGGCCAAGAGGAGAATAATGACCTCACAATACCATTCAGCATGGAAGAATTGGATAAGGCTATAAGAAATTGCAAAAATGGAAAATCAGCAGGCCTGGATGACATTAGGACAGAACAAATCAAGCACTTTGGTCTAACAACAAAGAAGTGGATGCTTCAGCTCTTTAACAACTGTATGAGTAAATGTCAAATTCCAAAGATATGGCGGAAGAGCCGAGTGATCGCCTTGCTTAAACCTGGCAAAGAAGGAAACAGTCCAAAGAATTTTAGACCTGTTGCACTTTTATGTCACCTCTACAAACTGCTTGAAAGAATGATCTTAAACCGGCTGTTGCCTGTAGTTGATCCTTTGCTTATTCCTGAACAAGCTGGATTCCGCCCGGGTAAAAATTGCACAGGACAACTACTAAACCTCACGCAGTTTATAGAAGATGGATTTGAAGCTCGTAAGGTAACAGGGGTGGTATTTGTTGATATGTCAGCAGCATATGACACCGTCAACCATCAGCTGCTACTAGTCAAGTTCTACAATCTGACCAGGAATTTTATTCTTAGTAAGTTCATTGCTACTCTTCTGCAGAACCGCAGATTCTTTGTTGACTTCCAAGGTCAGCGTAGCCGTTGGAGGCCACAGAAGAATGGTCTACCCCAAGGAAGTGTGCTAGCCCCATTATTGTTTAACATATATACCAATGATCAGCCTATACCACGCAAATGCAGGAGTTTCGTGTATGCTGATGATCTTGCTCTGGTCTCCCAGAGCAAAGACTTTGAATCAGTGGAGAGCACCCTTACCAACGCTCTGGAAGATTTGTCAAGGTATTATAGCACGAACCAGCTTAAACCAAATCCTACGAAGACACAAGTATGTGCTTTTCATCTAAGGAATAAAGAAGCAAATCGTAGGTTAAAGGTAACATGGTCGGGGGTCGAACTAGAACACTGTGATACTCCAAAATATCTAGGAGTGACCCTTGACAGATCACTTACATTCAGGAAACATTGCATGAACTCCAAGCTGAAAGTTTCCAGTAGGAACAATCTCATAAGAAAACTGGCTGGATCGCAGTGGGGAAGCCAACCTGAAACAATTAGAACTTCTGCCTTAGCACTATGTTATTCGGCTGCAGAGTACGCCTGTCCCGTATGGCACAGTTCAACCCATGCCAAACAAGTAGACATTGCACTTAATGATACGTGCAGAATCATAACAGGCTGCTTAAAATCAACTCCAGTCGAATGGCTCCACCGTCTCGCAGGAATAGCACCACCTTCTGTTAGAAGGGAAATAGCAGTGAACAAGGAAAGGAGGAAAGTGAACCATGAAAAATCTCATCCACTATATGGGTATATCCCTCACAGGCAAAGACTTAAGTCCAGGAAAAGTTTCCTAAGAATATCTCAGGAACTTACAACAACAACTGAAGAAGCCAGGTTACAACTATGGGAAGCTAAGGCTCCCCTTCCGCATGGCTGGGGAAGAGTGTCTGAATCTTTGCCACCTGGTTATGACAAGGGATGGTTGACATGGAAATCTTTGAATAGGCTGAGATCAGGAGTGGGCAGATCCAAAGTGAACTTAGCAAGATGGGGCTATACTGAGATCAGTGATATCAAGTGCGACTGCGGTGAGGACCAGACTGTCCAGCACATGCTCCAGTGTCAACTGTGTCCAGCATCCTGTTCGGCAGCTGAACTGTATGAGGCCTCAGAAAATGCACTGGAAGTGGCCAAGTTCTGGTCGATTATAATTTGATGATTGTAATTGTGTAACTGTATGTTTCTGATACGAAATAATAATAATTAGTAATCGGCTTTTTTTTATTTAAATATAGTTTTGGAAGTCATGAACAAGATATAATTCTACTATTGGCTACAAGTACTATATGACAGAAACAATATTACCTTGTATATTATTAAGAAAAGTAACAGTAATACTTCCAATGTGATACCTAACAATTGGACATATAAAATTGACAGTGACCCTTGAATGAGAAAGCAGTAACAATAACGAAAGTGCGTAAATTTCCAGTAAATTGGAAGTCATTGAGCTAACTTTTATTAGTGTAGGAGAGGATAATCCAAGGCACATTCACAATATTTTGGCGACGAATGAAACTGATGAAGACACAAAAGTTAAAATCTTTTTGAATTTCGCAAGTCATTTCTTTACATAACCTTCACAAATCTGTTAACCAACAGACTGAGATAAGTATTATATTATGTCAGCTTTAAAATCAGCGCTAGGAAAATGTAATAGATACTGGTTCTTTGGTTAAGAAAACAAGAAAAAGTCATAATATTAAAAATAATGCTCCCCCCTGGTGAGATTTCGTGAGATCTGGCCAGACCCCCCGAAATTCCCTCCTAAACTCGACTTTGCCGCAAATTGTAGACCTTTTTTTTTGCTCTACTGTCCCCAAATTTTTCGCAAAATCTCACGTGAGATTTCCGTAAACCCCCCCCCTCCCCCTTGGTGAGATTTCGCCGGACCCCCACCCCTCCTATTTCACCTCACGTAATTTATGGATGCCCCCTTAGTAAATAGTTAGATTTTAATTAAAGCAATTGGCTATAGAAAATCAAAAAATTAAATTTAAAACACGAGGTTTCATTTGATGGCTGTGAGACAATATTAGAGGTTCTAAATTTATTAGAAAAAATGAGTATCAAAGTGAACGAACTTTACTCTGAAATAACAATATTGCACGAAATCTAGGTAAAAGTAAGAGCATTATTTCATTAGTAAAAATGAGCTTTTGATTGGCATTATCTTATCAACTGAAAGCGATAAAGCATATTACAATTTTACTGTAGACAGAAAATTGTTAAAGATGCAAGAAGTGCAAAAAAATATAGCTTCAAAAATAAAATAGTAAAAAAAACATATCCTTTGACCTTTTCTAATCTTTCGTAAAATATTATATTTTTGAAGTATACTATATTTTTATAGGTTATTCTAAAAATGTTGGTAATCCTAGCAGCAAATGGCGATAGTTCAGTTCGCGACCGGGAATGCTCAGTTTAGTTCGCGAACGGTACCACTCAGTTTAGTTCGCGATTGGTACCGCTCAATTTAGTTTGCGAATGGTAGCGCCTAATTTAGTTCGCAAACGGTAGCGCTCAGTTTAGTTCACGAGCGGTAGCGCTGTGTTTAGTTCGCGAACTAGGTCGCTCCGCTCTGGAATTCCAAAAAGACAGCTCGTTTGCTCGCTTTGCTAGCGCTACTTCACGCACTCTCTTCTTTGTTATAATAGTTGTGGTTACTGATAGTTGTCTTTTAAGTGTTAATGGGATCAAAGTGTGTTTTGTTTTCACATTCCATGTCAAATTTCCGTTTTTGACTTCTGCAATAATTATCAATGTTTAAACAGTTACATTTTTTTTTTTTTTTTTTTTATATCTGTCTCTTCAGTGAAATGTGTCCACAGCGAACTGTGTTACCTTTTAGATAATAAACTAAAACAAAAGTTGATCTTCAGTAAAGGATCGAACGAACTAAGGAGCGAGAGATTTATGAACTAGTTCGTGTAGTTCGCTCATGGGAGCGCTCTTCCGAACTAGTTCGTTCACGAACTACACAAGACTATAAAACTGCAGTTGTTCTTATCAGGCGAACTGGCATGGGCTGTCATTAGATGGTTGAAGGTTGCATTTGGCCATTTTTTCTCATGGGAAGGTAGTTAGTGGTGAGGCCAGTATATGAGATGATATAGTTGATGTATGACAAAATGGGTAAAATTTTCACTGGTTGGATGGAAGAAAGTTCTGGTCGTAAAGTAATAAGAGCCTCTTGTAAGGTTATGCTGTCAATGATTAAGGAAAATGGTGAATTATCAGAAACTAACATAGAGAAAACAGAAATTTTGAATAATATATTTAAAAAACCTTTCATGACAGATAACTCGGAGGAGATTCCGATATTTGACAATCATTCCAACAAAATTATGAATGATCTCGTTCTTGATGTTGAGGGAATAACTAAACTGCTTATGAATGTAAAAACCGATAAGACTCCTGGACCAGATGGTATTCCTACAAGATTCTGCTCTAAGTACGCAAAGTAAAATGCGCCATATTTGATGAAATTATATACCGCCTCCTTGGAACAAGGAAAAATATCAGTTGAATGGAAGACCGCCATTGTAAGTCCAGTGTTTAAAATGGGAATGTTAATGATCCTCAAAATTATAGGCCGACCTCGTTAACCTCAATATCTTGCAGGATTTTAGAACACATCATCTATTAAAATGTCATGAAGTTTTTGGATGATGGGGAGGTTTTAAACCAATATCAATATGGATTCTGAAAAGGCCGATGCTGCAAAACACAACTTGCTCTTTTAATTCACAACTTGTGCCGTATTATAGATGAGCAATCCCAGGTTGATTTAGTTCTATTAGATTTTAAAAAAGCTTTTGATACTGCGCTACTAAGGAAACTTCATAGTTACAGCATATCTATACAAATATGTGACTAGGTTGCAGACTTTCTGATGGGCAGAACACAGTGTATAGTTCTCAATGGTGAGCATTCACCACTTACCGAGGTGAGGTCCAGGGTTCACCAGGGAAGCGTGATATGGCCTCCGTTGTTTCTCATATACATTAATTATTTGTGCGACATAATAAGGGATGAAAAGATTATTTGCCGATGATGTTATTATCTATCATGAAATTAAAACCCAGGATGACTGGTCTTTGTTACAAGACGATACTATGAAAATAATTGCATGGTGTAAAGACTGGCAGTTGGAATTAAACACTAAAAAGTGCCAATTCATGCGTGTAAGTAAAAAGGAAACACCATTTAGCTCTAAATATACAATTAATGGTACTGTCCTTAGAACAGTAGAGTCCGCTAAATACCTAGGGTTAAAAATTCATAACAATTTGTCATGGAATGAGCATATCGAGAATGTAATTGGGAAAGCAAATCGTATGCTCAGATTTCGAGGTCGTAATCTAAAACTATGCTCTCCGGCAGTTAAATTGATAGCATAAAAGTCACTAATGCGTCCTCACTTAGGATATTGTTGCTCTGTATGGGATCCCCATCAAAAGGGATTAATAGAGGCATTAGAGAAGGTCCAAAGAAGAGCCGCCCGAATCGTGACGGGTATATATAGTTAGAGGGAAAGCATAAGTGTGATGTTGAAGGAGTTAGGTTGGGAAGACTTGGAACACCGAAGGCGTTGCTCTCGACAGAAAAATTCATTATTGACATATTTCAGAATGATGACAGCAAACAAATATTGCTACCAGCATCATTCATATCTCAGGATGACCGCGGATAAGAGAAATCAGGGCCAGAAATGATTAATTTCTGTAATCATTTTTTTCCCAAGCGATTAGGGAATGGAATAGAAAGGATTAACTGGGTGATTACACTAAAATCCGATAGGAGTAGCTTTCGATAAAGGACTCCGGCCATCCTGATCTGGATTTGGCATGGTTTTCCCGGAACACTCCTGGTGAATGCTGGAATGGTTCCTCACAATAGCCCATGGACACCTCCCACCGTGTCCCATATATCCCGTCCAAACTATTACCTTTTCGTATAAGTGCAATGCACCCCCCCCCCTTTCCCAGCCACAAACTTTTAATGAATCGCGGAGTAATAATAATAATAATAATAATGAGGTCTGTTCATGGTTCAATAAAGTTTCAAAATTACATTTGGCAGCTTTAATGGTGTGGGTGTGCCTCCAGTTTATTATAATATCTCTGTTATTAAGAATTTTGCTTTAGACTAAAATTTTTGTAAATACACTTTTGCCTTGCAGACAATATTGTTAGTATGTAATTTGACAGAAGGGGATAACTTTATTAATGGTCACTCTAAAATCATGTAACATTTTAGCTAAGCAAAAGTCCCTAATAACATTTGATTCCCCCTTCTGCTAACTGCTCACAACCATTATGAACGCATAATAACGAGAATTTATTTTTAGTAGATAACCTCTCACTGGATTAGACCCAAACAGCCTTCTTCTTGGGGTTAATGTTAATCTCAGTTAATATTGCAGTTCGGTTACAATATGACTTATTGGTTTAAAGGTTTACCCAGTTGATAAATGCTTAAAAATTTACAGAAACTCACAATTCCGTAGCAATCCATGCATTTTGAGCAAGTGCAACATGCAATTAAATTTTTATTCATCTCCTATCTGAAGTTTATTATCAGTAGTATTTTGTAACTTTTTTTCTGTCCATTTTGTTAGCTTTGAAGATCAAAAAGTTCAAACTCTGTAACAAAAAATACAACCTCAGTCCTCTAACATACAAATGGTTACTTATTATTCTCATACCTGAAAATGATGACACGTTATACCATCGAAAATTCATTGAACTATGATCAATTGTTCCAGCTGCATGCCCGCGAGATCTTCAAACATCAGATTCGCCGGGAAAACTTTCGATTACTTATCGTGTAACAGAGTTGTTGAATTGTTTATATAAATGTTCGTAAAGCACTCAATGTTGTTTGCCTCCTCTTCTTTCCCCACTCCTTGATCTCCTGTTCTCATCAGTTAATTTGCTTACTTCTTAATGAAGCTTGTTGGTAATGTTCTAAACCAGAATTAATTATAATATTTTCCCCCCATAGGTAAATATGCCCTTGTTAAGACTTCTTCATCAAATTAGTAATATGTATCAAAATGTAAAAGATACACAGATGGAATTGAAGGAAGAGCATGAACCTGTTCCAGTAAAACATGAGTCTTCAAGTGCTGTTAACCATAAGAACAATGAATCATCTTCAGGTAAGTGGTGTTATTATATATTTTAAAAATTAGCAAACCCGGCAATGCTTCACTATTGCCAGACTTGAGTACACATATGGATTAAATGAATATATTTGAAAGTTGTATTTAGTTAAAATTAGATATTTACATATAAATATTAATTAATTTTTCATTCAATTTCAAGTACATTGCAATGGAATTGGATACACAATGTTTTTGACGATTCCATCCGGCATACATATATATATATATATATATATTTGCGCTACTTAGCATCTTTTTTTCATTGTTGTTATATATATATATATATATATACACTAGCTTCTAGCCCGTCAAAAATGACGGTTTGAACGCCATATTCTGGCAGTTCATTTTATTATTATTATTATTATTATTTTGCAGTTGGTTAATTATACGGGATTGTTATTAGATAATGCTAGTGGCCTTGATTTGATAATGTTCTACACAGCAATACAGTAGTAACTTCTACTGAATTAATGAGGGCGGATGTATAAAACCAATAAAATGAAAAATTAATTAGGAATCCAGAAACTTTTGCTATCCATTTAGTATCAGTTTTATTCCTAGTCCAGGCACACTTCAGCATGATAGGTACGAACTACGTTCACCCGCATTTATTAATACCTTCAGTAACTTGGCGCATATGAAAGCAGTATAATTGGTTTGTAAAACTCATTTCAGAGTGAATTACGCTGTAATCAAATGTGTCGGTGGGCTTTCTCGTCAACTCAACCACAACCCTCCATTAATATTGCTTTCGAAAATCATAACTTCTACTACTCTCAAATGCTGTAGTCAATCGCAAGACATATTGTTTTTAAGCAGTGATTCCGTTGTAATACAGCCTGTAGACTACCATTATTTTCAAGCAGAAATTAGGTTGTAATACATTCTGGACGGGCATAATACAGTTAAATGTACTACGGAAAATATTTCTAGTGGATTCTTGCAGTTTACCACACCAATTCCTGGCAGAATCGCGATCTCCGGTAATACCGATTTATTTACATTATTTTACTTTAAATGACGGGAAGTAAACTTCCTCCGAGTTTTTAACAAACTTCATCGTTTCTTATCTCCGGACAAAAAAAAATAATTGTAGGCTGTGTTTTAACCTAGTACTCATTATTGATACAGGTAATATAACGTACACATACATACATTACATGAATTTTTGCTTCTGGTTGTCGTAGATAAATAAAAAGCAATATGTAAATTTAAACGAACGTACTAATTGTAACTTTGTGACACATAATTGCCTCGCATTAATTTTTTTTCCCTGCTCTCCGTATTTCTAATATCTCTGCTCACTGCTATTTTGCGGCAATAATATCGTTGTTGCATTTCGAGTGTCATATCGCTTATACTGTAAGTCAGAGACAATAGTCATATCCTTCACTGTTTAAATCATGGTTTAAATCTAATCAAAAGTTTATATTAAATCTAATTTAATAGTTAACAAATGTATCAAAAACTCATGGTATCATATATAATGGTAGTAAGAATTTATTCTGGAAAAGCTTATAAGGAGAAATCAATTAGTCATTTTTAATGATATCGTTTGTTATATGAATACGTTACTCTGGTTAGATTATCAGAGTATTTGGTTAGGATTTTGCATAAATAAATGTAGACTATAATTTCGAAAACGGATAACTGTTATTTATTTGACCAATACATCATTATGTTTCTCCGAGTTTTAAATACACTTCACAGTTTCTTACCGTCTGCCGAAAAAATCTTAGGTTATGGTTTGACCTAGGGCTTATAACCGACACAGATAAAATAGCGTAAATATTGAATCCCTTCTCCTTACATGAATTTTGGCGTATAACTGATACAAATAATATAACATAAACATCGAACACCATTCGTCTTACACGACTTTCTACATCTAACTGTAGTAAATAAACAAAATCCAAAATGAAGGAATGCAATATGGTGGTTGATGATTGGCCGTTCGTTAGCCAATAGGAGAAGCAGCTATAGACGACGCACGCAGACCACACGTTAGCTTTTTATATAGTAGGATATATATATATAAATCTCAATTTATTCTGGAGATATATGCTAAACACGGAAAAGTTGCATGTGTAAATCAGTCTCAAGAGGGGTGAAAGGGAAGAGCAGGTGCAGTTTTGCAAACTAAATGTATACATTATTTTCACTTATTTTAAAGCATATGTGTGCAAACTTCCTTCAACATAGAAAAAAAAACTGAAAATTCTTACAAAAAGATTAAAATATTTTTCTTTTTAAAATTCAGGTTCAAATTTCTTGGTCAGCAGTTCTCCGATCGGTATCGTTCCAGTACTATTTAACAGGAAATGTATACTGTAAGAATATCACAATCTACTTTCGCTAATTTCCCGACCATTTTTTTAACTATTTGCAAAAAAACTTAATTGTTTCAATTATAAATTTTGATACATTAGGGTGATGGGAGAAAGAGGGTAATTTTTTGTAAAAAAAATATAGACAGTATTTTTCTCTTTCCTTTAATGTATACAAGTGCAAAATTCCATCCAAATTGGGAATAAAGAAAGAAAAAAATTGAGTTTCTGTAAGGAACATTGGAAATTAAGAGTGTAAGGAATAAAGACCAACACAAGTTAGTATTTGGCAACCAAATGTAAACAGTATTTTTCTGTTTGTTTTAAAGTATACATGCACAAATTCCATCGATATCGGATAAAAACTGTGGGTGTGTGTAAAGAACATTGGACAAAAATAAGGAGGGGAGATAAAGTGGGAGAGTAGTTGAGTTCTTGCAAACTAAATGTAGACTTTATTTTTCTATTTGTTGTAATGTATGCATGTGCAAAGTTCCATTAATATCGTAAAAAACTGTGGGTATGTATAAGAAAGATGGCAAAAATTAGGAGGTTGGTGTAAAGGGGGAGAGTAGTTGGTTTTTTTTAACCAAATATAGAAAGTGTTTTTCTTCTTATATATGCCAACTTTCTTCAAAATCGGATAGAAGCTGTAGTTTTGTATAATGAACTTAATAAAGACAGTAATTAAGGGGCAGAAAAGTGGAGATGGATTGGGTGTTCATAAAACTAATGTGTAAAGTATTTTTCTCTTTGTTTTAAAGTTTGCTTTCTCCCTCCCCCATCCCTTCCCCCCACAAACCTTCGCAGATGCACACTCAACAACTCACCAAAGTTTCATCGTAATTGGATGAACGGTATAGCAGTGCTTAGAGAACAAACATTCATTTTTGTATATATATTTATGAGAAAGAAGTATTGCTTAATTTAGATGTGTCCTTTTTCAATGTGTCTAACATTATAAATTTAATAATCATATACTTGAAATGCCTCATTGTAATATACCCTACTGCTTTACTTTGAAACTGTCCACTTCTGGTTGCATTCATATATTCCTTTAAGTGATACCATAAAATTAAGATAATTTGATTTCATATTATGGATCAGGAAAACATAATAAGTTACCTGCAAAGAACTAACTAGGAATATTGACTGAAATGGAAACAAAGGAGAAGGGAGGGGAGGTAACTTCAACTACTGAAATTAAAATATATTATAGAAGAAAAATGTAATACTTCAAAGTGTAGTAAGATAGCTAAACATCCAAGTTGCGGGTTGATATGTCTAAAACTGAATCAGATTTGCTTGGAAAATGAAGCAGTGCATTCAGAATAATAAGATTCAAAAATTACAATGAAGCTAAATGCTGTTTATACGTCACAGACATGGAAGGTAGTCTCATCTGAAAAATGTGTTGAGATGACAATTATCATTACCAACATTAATAAAATTTCGACCACAAAGTCATACATATTTTCTATGTGTGAAACAATTAACATTTGTGTTAGGTATCATGAAGCAAATTTTTTGGCATCTATAATTCATGCAAGGCTCTGCATATTGATTTTTGGGGACTTCACAGTCTTTCTCACTTCTTCCACTCTTCCACCTAAGTTGATGGATGATCACTTTTTGATGAGTCAGCAACAGTCCCTCTGATACTGAACTTATCATAATGCATCCTTTTGATCTTGACATCAGGCGGCATCTTTTTATGTTACTAGTGTAAACCCGTGAGCGTTTTTTGTATATCATCACGAGTTTAGAATAGTTCCAGTTTTTTGGATGAAAGATTATGACATGTTGACCGATTTGACCAAATATAAACTTGACCTGTGTTTCAGGGTGAATAAAATCTCTGAGCTTGAAGAACTCAGAAGCATTAATAGAGGTATGTATTAAACATTAACAGGGACGATAACACAATCATATAATTGCTTAAATGCAAACTTGACTTGTATTTTGCCCTTAAAGTTCACTCTGCAAAATTTAAAAAATGCCTGTTTGCTTCGAAAGCATCACATTGTTTTTTATTGAGACTGGGCAGACACTCTTTATCACCAGTCATAGTATCTGTTACGGCCAGAGAATTTAATACACATTCCATATTATTAAACAGATGAGCAACTCTGAAGGAATGGATTGCCAAAATAGATGATTTGGTAACATATTTGGTCTGATGTTCACTTAAAATAACCTATTAACTCACGTATAGTGAACATGAAGAAAGACCATTAACGAAAGTTGTCAGTAAAATACCTACTTATAAAACGCAAATAAACCATAATGCATAAACTTTGGTTAAGCAACAACATTAGTGAAAGTTTTAATTAAATTGATATTCATCCTAAGCCAGAATGACAATTGGCATTCGTGGATACAGCAGAGACCATGAGTAATTTTTTTGAAATGCTACAAAAAACAAATTTATAACTGTATTATGGCTATTAATTTGATAGTAGTTGCTTAGCTATTAAATTTTTGACATAACCACAAATTTCTTCTAATGTTTTGTGAACGAAGGCTGAATTGTGACACCATTCTCCTGCCAATAGCTATTGAGGTGAGTAAATGAGTAAGCTTAGGAAATTATATAGTAAAGTTGAATGTTCCTCTGCAGTGGTTTGGGTGACTGGGCCTCGTCTGCAGAGAACACACTTGAGACTTTTTCTGATTTGTGTACATTTCCGGTTTTCTTGACACTACTATACTACTGCCACATTACAGAAACCTACCACAGAAATCTTTGTTAGTTTTCCAACATTTTGGCATTGGTTTTACATCTCTCTATTGTATAGAGATGATATAAATAATGTTAACAATTGGGAAAAGATTTTCAGACACCCTTTATCGTTGCACAACAGGCTATGTACTAGAGCAGCGGTCAGCAACACGTGGCCTCTCTATTTGCGACCCGTGTCCATCTTATAAAAATCATATTGAAAACCCATATTATAAAATATAAATGCATAAAAGAGTGAACGCGATCTAACAGTGCAGGGAATGAACTACGCGAACAGAGCAGAACAAGTGTGAGCAGGACGATTACCCCACTCTCTCCTATGATTGAAACAATAGGTCAGCGTTGACAATAATCTCTCGCAGTCCGTCCGCGCTGGCTGTGTCACTGAGTGAAACAAGTTATTTCATGTGTGCACGCAGCCACCGCGGCCCTGTACCTACGATTTAGTTGTTGCTCTGTGACCTACGAGTATCTACTATTTTGTTACAGTTCGGTAAGTGTGAGATATTGATAGTTCATAATATTACATATCGAAATTAAGTGACATGTTTTCAACCCAGCTTTTATTCTTACAGCATGTATTTGGCATTGTTGGTTATAAGTTTTCCTGATGGCTACAAAAAAGGGGAAGTTATTTAAAGAAAATAGAGTGTTTAACGATGCATGGACAGATATATACTTTTTTATTAATTGCAATGGAAAGCCGTTATGCTTAATATGCCAAAAATACCTTGCTATACAAAAAGAATATAACACCAAACGCCACTATGATACCGAGCATAAAGCAAATTTGCTTGCCTAGTTGGTGATTCCTAGAAAAATAAAATCAACTCACTCAAATCTTCATTCAAGAACCAACAAAGTGTTTTTAAGGTGCACATTCAAAGTAATAAATCAAATACACGTGCGAGCTTAAGGGTGGCGGAAATACTTGCCAAGTCTGGGCGACCGTTTACCAACAGCGTTTTAATAAAACAATGTGCCTTAGCTACGGCTGAAGAGGTATACCCAGATCAAAAAAAGAAATTTGAAAATATAAGCTTATCTGCCAGAACTTGTACCTGGCGCACTGAAGATTTGGGCACTAATTTATGGGAAAAACTTTGGGAAAAAGCACAACATTTTGAATGGTCCTCCTTATCTACCGATGAAAGTAATGTGTCAGAAAGCTTCTAATATTTGTTCGTGGAGTTGATAAGTACTTAAACGTGTGTGAGAAACTTTTACAGTTATGTAGTTTAACGGTTTGGGAGAGACTAGTCTTTTCCAACCAAATGTCAACCTCTCCTTCACGTGGTGCACCCTGTTTGCACGGACAATTCCCAGTATAAGGAGTCACCCACTGCTTGCCAGCGGCCTCCGAAAGGAGGGCGGAAGAGCGGGGAGCGGTTCAGGGCACCCTCTTGCCCTTGGGGTTGGAAACAGCCCTTAAAGGTGGATGAATCAGAAATGATCAACGGCATGGGGATGCAGAAGGCAACGGGAAACCATTGCTTTAAAGACCCAAAGGGTATCCCGGGGACATGTAATCCTCTCAAATTATATATATCATGATGGCTTCTTCCTGGGTAAAATATTCTGGAGGTAAAATAGTCCCCCAATCGGATCTCTGGGTGGGGACTGCTCAGGGAGGAGTCATCAGAATGGATAGAAATATTCTACGAGTCGGAGCGTGGAATGTTAGAAGTCTGAATAGGGCAGGTAGGTTAGAAAACTTAAAAAGGCAGATGGAACGACTGAAGTTAGATGTTGTTGGGATTAGTGAGATTAAATGGAAGGGCGCGAAGGATCTCTGGTCTGGGGAACGCAGGATAATTAGCACGCAAGCTGTCAATGGAGTCACTGGTGTAGGATTTGTAATGAACAAGAAAGTAGGGAAACGGGTGAGTTATTATGAACAGTTTAGTGATAGGATTATTTTGATGAGGTTAGAACCTAAGCCCGTCCCAACCACATTAGTACAAGTATATATGCCAACATCACAGGAAGATGATGAAGAAATAGAAAAAATATACTCTGAAATTGAAGAATTAATCCAATATGTGAAAGGGGAGGAAAATCTAATAATCATGGGTGATTGGAATGCAATAGTGGGAGTAGGAAAAGAGGGGAATACTGTAGGAAGTTTTGGTCTAGGAGAAAGAAATGAGCGAGGAAGCAGGTTGCTAGAATTTTGTGAAAGATATAAGCTAGTAATGGCAAACACACTGTTTAAGAACCCTGCAAGAAGAATATACACCTGGAAATGTCCTGAGGATACAGGCAGATATCAGCTAGATTATATCTTGGTCAAACAGAGATTCAGTTTTAGACTGTAAAGTGTACCCACGAGCAAACATAGACTCGGACCATAATTTGATAGTAATGAAGTGCAGGCTGAAATTCAAGCAAATAAGAAAGCAGCATAAGCAGAACATACTGGAAATGAATAAACTGAAACAATCTAGCACAAGAGAAAAATTTGGTCTAAGAAGTATCTGTGAAAGGAGCTCAACCGAGGACGAATGGAATGCATTAAAGACCGAAATAATGAAAGCTGGTAAAGAAACATTAGGATTTAGGGAACAAGCTGCCCGAAAACCTTGGATCACAGAAGAAATTTTACAGCTGATGGATCAGAGGAGAAGGTACCAAAATGCTCAGGATGAAGCAGGAAGAGAGCAGTACAGGCAACTTAGAAATCAAATAAATAGGAAATGCAAAATAGCAAAAGAAAAATATCTACAAGAAAATTGTGAAGAAGTAGAAAAGGAAATGGTCGCAGGAAAAGTAGATGTTGCATATAGGAAGATCAAACAAAATTTTGGAGAAATGAAGAAAACAGGTATGAACATTAAAGCTCCGATGGGAAACTTCTTTTAAGGTCAGAAGATAGAGCTAACAGATGGAAGGAATACATTGAGAAACTGTATGTTGGAGACGACTTGAACTGTAGTGTATTGGAAAAGTAAGGTGATGTCGACATTGATGACTTAGGAGATTCTGTTTTGAGGACAGAATTTAATAAAGCTCTGAATGACTTGAAAGCAAATAAGGCAGTTGGAATTGATGAGATCCCTGCAGAACTTCTTAAATCTCTAGGAGAGGAAGGAATTGAAAGATTATTCAAACTGATATCAAAAAGTTATGAAACAGGAGAAATTCTAAATGATTTTAATAAAAATATCATCTTCACACTTCCAAAGAAAGCACAAGCCGACAAATTTGAGAATTATCGCACCGTTAGTCTAACATCACATGCTTCAAAATTACTGACCAGAATAATATACAGAAGGATGGAAAGGGTAGTAGAAGAGATAGTAGGTGAAGATCAGTTTGGGTTTAGGAAAAGTGGCGGTGCATGGGAAGCAATTCTATCTTTAAGATTAATACTTGAAGGGCGGATAAAGAAAAACAAAGATACTTTTATGGCATTTGTTGATTTAGAAAAAGCTTTTGATAATGTTAGGTGGGACAAGATGTTCAGAATTTTAAAGAAGTCAGGTCTAAAGTATCGAGATAGAAGAATACTCTATAAACTCTATAAGAATCAGGTGGCTATAATAAAAGTAGAGAATCACGAGAGACGTGCATCAGTTAAAAAGGGTGTGAGACAAGGATGTATTCTATCCCTTTTAATATTCAACTTGTATGTAGAAGAAGCAACGAAGAAAGTCAAAGAAAAATTTCCATGTGGCATAAGTTTTCAGGGAGAAAAAAATCAGTTTTCTACGATTTGCTGATGACATTGTCTTGTTAGTAGAGAGGGCTGAGGATATTGAGAAGTTATTGAATGGCATGAACAAAATACTGAAGGAAGATTTTGGACTGAATATAAATCAAAGTAAGACAAAAGTGATGAAATGTAACAGAAATGATACCAATATTAGCAGATTAAATATAAAAATAGGATCGGATGCAATAGGAGAAGTGAGTGAGTTCTGTTACTTGGGAAGCAAAATTACAACCGATGGCCGAAGCAGGAATGATGTTAAAAGCAGAATAGCACTAGCAAAAAGAGCCTTCATGAAAAAGAGAAACCTTTTAGTTTCAAATATTGGTCTAGGAATTAGAAAGAACTTTTTAAAACTCTATGTACGGAGCACAGCACTTTACGGTACCGAAACATGGACTTTAGGGATACCAGAAAGAAAGAAACTTGAAGCATTTGAAATGTGGTGCTACAGAAGAATGCTGAAAATTAGGTGGACAGACAAAGTAAGAAATGAACAAGTTTTGGAAATGATGGGTGAGAAAAGAAGTTTATGGATGAAGCTAACAGGAAGAAGAGACAGGCTGGTAGATCATATTTTGAGACATGCTGGATTGGTTAATTTGTTAGTGGAGGTAACAGTCAAAGGTAAGAACTGTAGAGAAAGACAGAGATTAGAATATATGAAGCAGACAATTGAGGATGTGGGTTGTAAGGGGTATGTAGAAATGAAGAGGTTAGCACAGGATAGGAAGGGATGGAGAATTCCATCAAACCAGTCTAAAGACAGCAAAAAAAAAAAAAAAAAAAAAAAAAAAGTTTGAAGGGAACAGGCAATGATGTCAATGCAATTAGCATGAGAAAAACTGATGGAGGTAGAAACATGAGTGGGTAGAATTGAAACAAAATTGGCAGAGATAGGATGTAAAATCCTGTTATTTTTTCATTGTATTATCCACCAAGAAGTGTTATGTTCCAAAGTCGTTTCATGGAGAAAAGTAATGGACATCGTGATATCCACTGTAAACTAAATCAGAAATAACGGGTTGACACATCGTCAATTCTGAGAGTTTCTATCCGAAATGGAAGCATATCATCAATATGTCCTTTATTATTCAGAAGTAAGATGGTTAAGTAGTGGTGCATTACTGAAAAGAAAATACGATCTCAGAAAAGAAATCAACACTTTTATGAATCAGAAAGGTAAATCTGTTCCAGAGCTAACAGACCCTCAATGGTTAATGGATCTTGGATTTTTGACAGATTTAAATCATGAATTAAATACGCTGAATGTCAAGCTTCAAGGGAAAAACAAACTAATATCTGATATGCATACTGACGTAAAGCCGTTCCATACTAAAAACCGGCTATTCATAAAACATATTGATGAGAAAAAATTAGATCAATTCCCGAATTTTCTAAAGGCTGTGGAGGAAGGTGGCATTGATTTGAATTGGGATGATGAGAAAATGAAAGACATTTTAATGGAGTTACAAGGTCAATTCAGTGACAGATTTGGTGTTTTTGAGAAGGTTTTGAACAAACAAGATTTTTGCTATCCCTCTTTCATGTGTAGTTGAGGCGGTACCCAGTAATTTACAAATGAATGCGTTTGAACTTTTATCCAATGAGAGTCTAAAAACGTCTTTTACAAGATGAATGATTTGGTCAAATTTTATGGTAGCTTGCCATCTGATTTTGACGAATTGAAAAAGTTTGCTCAGCAGTTTATTTCAATTTTTGGAAGCACTTATTTATGCGAGCAAACTTTTTCAATCATCAATTATCGAAAAAATAAATACGCTTCTCGTCTCACAGATGAGCATTTGAGAGATATATTACATATTTCAACTTCTAACATGAATGCTGACATACAAAAAATTGCCAGTCAAATGCAACCTCAAACGTCACACTGAATTTAGTAAGTAAGATTCATTTTGTAACTTTTCTTCATTTGTATCTTCATTTGTACTAATAAAATTTGAAAACTGAGTTTTCACATTTTTACTGTGTATGTGTGGCCCCCACCTTTACTTTGTTTTGCCACCTTGTGGCCCTTGCCTGCTAAAAGGTTGCCGACCGCTGTACTATAGGATTGGAACAATACTTTAATGTTAACAATTTAAAAAAAAAAAATAGAAATTTTTGTGGTAAAAACTCAGGATGAAAATTATGTACCAAATTCCTAACAAGAAAACTTAATACTTGTTGCAACATTGCTCTTAGCGATCTATCCACAAAAGTCACCATGCAGTTTCAGTATCATTAACTGTCTTTACACTGATTCTAGCTAGCTGTTGGAGTAAATTATAATTTTCGGTGACTTGTCTAAGCTATTTGACTGTGTTGCACATGAAATTCGGTATTATGGTATAGATGGAATCTATACTAATACTAGCCACAAAGCCCGTCAAAATTGACGGGTTTGGAGTATTCTGGCAATTAATTTCTTTTTAGTTGCTTACCTAAACAGAATTGTTTTGAAATAAAGCTCAATGTGCTGTAATTTCTCATCCCTTGTGATGTAGCAAAACGTTTCAGTTGTCAACTTGATGCAGGTCGCATTTCAGTCAAACCACAATCTTCGCTAATAATGCGATGAAGATCCATGTGTTAACGGATGACATAAATTACATAGCCTACAGTTGAAATAATGACCACAGTGAAAACGAAGGATACTAAATTAAATCATAACAACTTCAGTATTAACGCAAATCATTTCTTAGCAATCGCTTACATAAACACAAAAATAAATCATAATATAATTCCTATTGCCTTGCCAATAACAAAAAGTTTCTGTTGCTATCCTGGTCCAGGTTGCATTTCAATCTAACAACAGGCAGTTCAATCATTACCGTGGTGCCACAATCTGATGATGAATTCTTGTAGAACTCGACGAAATAAATCGAAAATAAAGAATAAAATTTTTTGATATCTTTCTTGGTTTTCGAGATATAGCATGTTGAAAATCAATTATAACTGTGATTTTGGTGAAGTTTCTCTGGTCCAGGACGTATTTCAACCTAACAACAACCACCAGGAAGAAAATAAAACACATATAGTCCATTTCCACCGTGTAGATATAGCGGTTTTGGTAATTTGTTTTTTCTGGTCCAGGGCAGATTTCACCCAAACCACCTAAATTTTGAGATACAATATCTCGAGAACTAAGCGAGATATGGAAAGAAAATGTATTATTTGTTTTCGATTTATCTCTTCGAGTTACATACGATATCATCATCAAATTTGGCAATGTCGAAATTTTTCTTCTGTTCCCGGCCGCATTTCAACCTAACCACGTCAATTTTGAAATACAATATCTCGAGAATTAAGTAAGATATCAAAACATTTTATTCTCTACTTTCAGTTTTTTTCGTCGAGTTACATAAGAATCCATCAACAAATTGCGGCTTCACGGATATCGTAGAATCCCTTAACAACGTACAGGACTACGCTAAAACATGGAGGAAATATTTCCTTCCTCCATGTGCTAAACGTGCTGCCAGAGAAACAATACTTACTTTACACGCATATTAATACATATACTTATCACTTTTCAATGGTCACATTGCATCGCGAAATAAAACAAATAAAAAATCTTTAAGGGTTCTTCAATCTTAATTTTTAATATTCGTTATTCAGAATTATACTAACACATTTGAATAGCAGACACAGTTACATGCGGCTGAAATAAGGCATCAGTAAAACCAAAGTAAATTAAAAATAAATCTTAACAGCTTACGTCATTCCAACGTAATATATGTTTTAATGGATGGAAGGTGATATTTTACACCGGCCAGAAACTGGTACTGCCCTGTTGAAATTTGTATCAATTGCTTCGTTATAATGGCATCTTCTTCACATTTGGACCCTCCTTTTTTCCGAAACGTCGCCATGAATTAAATTAAAAATTCTGAAACGTAAGATGCTCCGCAACCGAAAAGCAATACTTGCGTTAGAACGAAGTAATGAATTAAGTAACAGAAAAAAAATTACTAAAAAAACGCATGCCCTCTGCTGTAACTTCAAGTGCCAATTTTAATAACAATCTATCAAAACTGCCGCTAGCATTGCGAAAATTAACTTACATATATGTGATATCAACGAATACTTCTACATTAACTAATATTAAATAAATCTAAGCAACTAATAAGTATGTTCAGTCAGTTAATTTATTCTTGGATACCTAGAAATGTTATTAAATAACGTGGATATTTCTCTGCAGTTGCTTAACTAATCAGAATTGTTACAAAATAAAGCTCATTGTAATTTATCGTTCATTGTGCTGTAGCAAAAAGCTTCAGTAGTCATTTTGGTCCAGGTTGCATTTCAGCTTAACCATAATATCCGCTAAAATTTCTGATAGAAAAGCAAAGCTTCAATCACACGCAATTTAATACATTCCATGCATCGCGATATAAACTTGATCCCAAATCTTCACAGGTTCTGACACATTTCTTTCTTAATAGCTACCTATGATGAAGATCGATATTTTAACGGCTAAGAAAGCTTACATCTGCTGAAATAATGACTCCAGCAAGAACGAAGGATGCTATAACAACTTAAGCTATGCCATGTAATATTTCATTGTGGTTTAGACCGGTTATATCGCGAACAATTTGCAACTTCTTTCATTTGAACCATGTAATGTTTCAGTAAAAAAACTGATAATTAATATGCCAATTTAAACACAAATAATTTCAGTAATAGGACACAGTTTAAATTTTGAAAGAAAAAAAACTAAATTATTCATGCGTTACTTTTCCTTCATTAAAACGAACACTTCGCATAACACAATTATACGCGGTCACCTGGTCATTAACTAATTTTCGTTCATTTTGAGCAATATACTCATTTAATTCATTTAAATCATACGGTTTTTGCAACGCTACTTCTAACGGATCCAGATGATTAAGTGAATTAATCCTTTTTGATACAGGAAGCCCAAAATCGGTTAGTGATTTATCGCAAATCTCATCGCTGCATACAACCGTTCAGAAGGGAGCCGACGGCGCGCAATATCTTCTAAGATGTTCATTGAAATTAAGTGATGCTAAAGACAATTTTGTTCACAATTAAATACTCTTAATCAACAACACATTTATTTGGATAAAGATTAATATTATTATGTTGATACAACTCTAACAAATAATTGGTAATAATGCATTAATTTCGACCAAATTTGATTACCATAAAAACGGTTCTAGTGAGTTAATCTTAAAAGATAGACATATACTGTCGTGGACATTTTTTTAGATCATTTCAAGAGGAATAATCCTTTCATACATATTTTTTTGGTATCTTGAACCTTTTTCGCATCGCACGCAACAGAAGCCCTCAAAGATGAATAATTTTCCCCGTTTTTTCCACATTTTCCATTGTTTCTTCGCTCCTATTAGTCGCAGCGTGATGTTATATAGCTTAAAGCCTTCCTCGATAAATGGTCTATTCAACACAAAAAGAATTTTTCAATTTGAACCAGTAGTTCCTGAGATTAGCGCGTTCAAACAAACAAACAAACTCTTCAGCTTTATAATATTAGTATAGATGATGTCTTTGATTGATACCTACCAAGTGCAAGCCATGACCATGTTGTAGCTGTCACCCCGTGTCATCACACTTTGACGTCATGCTATGACATCACACTTTTTTCCTTTATTGCCATACTTATGACCAGAGATATTCTAGGTTATGCACGTTATTTAATAACAGTTCTATTTATAGCCAAACTTCTGCGAATAAATTAACTGTCAGAACATTGAAATAAAAATACATATTCCATTTAAATTGATATATTAATTATTAGTTGCTTATATTTATTTAATATTCATTTGAAGTAAAAGTATTGATTAAAATATTTGGCAATAGATATGGAAGATAAAACCTTTATTTTCGATTAGTGGCAGTTTGATTATATTGTTTTACAACTGGAACTTGATGTTACAGCAGAGGGCATCAGTAATTTATCTTTTTAATAATTTAAATTGTTTTCATTAGTGTCCTGTTACTTAAATCATTACTTCATTTGAATGAAAGTAGTCCATAATGATCCCAATGTATACGGCCTATACTACAATTAAAACTAACATTACGTGGCATCATATAAGTCGTTAAGATTAATGTTTAATTTCCTTTACTTTCGCTGATGACATATTTCAGATGCATGTAACTGCATTAGCCATTTAAACATTGTAACATTGATCTGAGACACAGATAACAAGAAAAAAAGATCTAAGAACCAGTGAGGATTTTGGATCATTATTGCCACTAAAATGAATTAATATGCATGCGATTGAAGTATTGTTTTACTGGTGTCAAGTTAGATGTAGTATGTGGTTAGGCTGAAATGTAACCTGGAAACCTTTTGCAACAGTGCAAGACATGAGGAATTACATTGAGCTTAATTTTATAACAGTTCCATTTAGTTATCAATTGCTAAGAAATGTATTGCCAGAACTCTGAAAGAAAAGTAAGTATTTCGTTTAAATTGGCATAGTAATTATCACTTCCTTTTTTTATTGCAATTATTACTTGGTTTGAAGGAAAGAAGTTCCAAATTGATCGCGATCTATGTGGCCTAAACCACAATTAAAACTAATAGTACATGGCATAACGTAAGTTGTTAAGATTTATTTTTACACATCGTTCGTTTTCACTGGGCTCATTATTTCAGCCACTTGTAAGCTGTCTCAGCCGTTGAAATATCCGTCTTCATCACAGATAATACGAAAGAAAGATGTAAGAACCCATTAAGATTTTGGAACAAGTTTATATCGCGATACATGATGACATTGACATGTAATTCAGGGAATGTATTAATTCGAGTGTGAGTGAAGCTTTGATTTTCTAGCGGAGATTGTGGTTAGGCTTTAATGCAAACTGGACCAAGTTGACAATTGAAACTCTTTGCTACAGCACAGTAGATGAGAAATTACATTTTTCTTTATTTTATAACAATTGTCTTTATATAAGCAACTGCAAAGAAATCAATTGCCTGTACACACCGTTAAACCCATCATTTTTGACG
The DNA here is from genome assembly GCA_031002005.1 of Vandiemenella viatica. Taxonomy (NCBI): domain Eukaryota; kingdom Metazoa; phylum Arthropoda; class Insecta; order Orthoptera; family Morabidae; genus Vandiemenella; species Vandiemenella viatica. The sequence goes on along the minus strand of JARYHS010008074.1, from coordinate 326,967,616 downwards.
GGACTGAGGCTAGTCTTATTAATAACTGGTTTACGGCTAGTGGCCTGTCATTAAATTTTGATAATACTCAATGTATACAATTTAGTACATCACACAGATTACTACTAGGGTTGTTGCGGATGTCATCTTTGCGGATGCGTTTGCGGATGCGGATGTTCAGAGCTTTACATTCGCGGATGCGGATGTTTAGTGGAAGCAGATGCGGATGTGGAAAAATAAATTTATAATCAATCTTTTTTCATAATTAAATTCTATTTCCATTTAATACTGCCATATTGATTTATTTTTGTCTGATCTTTCAACAACAAAAAATGTGGGATGATTTCACAAGTGAATTAAATTATTTAAATAATTACGTACGCATCTAAAAACCAATCATTATCATATTAACTTTTGCGGAGTTCGTGGCTGGCTACACTAATTCAAGCGTCAAGCACAAGCCCACGCCACCGATCGCTTTTTTTTTTTTTGTGTGTGTTATAACTATACGCCTCGTCGAGGTCATTAGAGGCATGAAAAGATCGGGGTTTGGAATGGGAAGGAATTCGGCCATGATCTTTTAATGGAAGCATTCACCTGGACTGAATTGGGGGAAGCCATGGATGCCCGGATGAGGATTCGAACTGCCGCCCTCCCGAATGCGAGGCCAGGCCGTTACCGCCTACTAACCACCCACAGTTCCGTGCTCGCGACCCACCTTCCCACCACTTAAGTGGCGCATTCACAGTACAACTTGTAGGACCTACGAGTTCCGATTTTCGATAAAAGAACTTTAGTTGGTCCGTGAAAGCAGTTACAGGTTCCTTTCGATTCTCTCAATATTTTTTCAACAAAAAATAATAAGATTATTATACATTTTAATTTGAATATAGACTGTAAATATTCCGTAAATTAATAATAATTCGTGTGATCTAAAAATTTCAGTCAGAGTTTCTTATCAGCGGCGCAGTGTACCTCTATCGTTGTCACCTATTTTTAAAAGGAGACCTACAGATTAACGTGAAATTCGAACCACGGAGCGTCCCAGCATCTTAGCATTAACAAAATCAAAGCTTTGCCAGAGGTGACTGTCAATTTTAAGACCCATGAAAATTGCAACTGAGACAAGGATTTTAACAAAGGACTTTCAGTACCCCAATTGTACGCCATATCCACCTGAGTCAAGATACAAATCTGGATGTAATGACAAATAAATACTCAACCATAATAAAATCAACATTTTTTTCTGTAGCATTTATTTTTGCTATCCCAAAACACAAATGTTCTTTTATATGATTAAACTAAGGAAAATGGAAGCGGCTTCTAGGCGATATAAATAAGAAAAGAAAGGGAAATTAACCCACCACATACCAAAGTGGACGGATGCGATGAGAGAACACTAATGCTGACAAACAAACAACACAATATTTCGGCATATGCCTTGCTCACAAATAGAAAAAACGGGCCATTAGGGTCGGAACGTGTGTGCACACCGAACGTTACCTAATGACTAACCGTGTTGTGGTGGGGGGGGGGGGGGCGGATAAGGAGTAGACTATCGATATCGGTATACAATGTCTGAGATAATATATTTAATATTTTGGCAGGCGATGGTAAAATGAGCAAATGTAGTAATGGTACGGTATAAACATAGAGAAAAAAAAAAAAAAAAAAAAAAAAAAAAAAAAAAAAAAAAAAAAAAAAAAGGTAGTGATGGGTTAATTGGAATTTAACGGTGATTAAGTCCAGGTGGGTGTCTTGTATCCAGGATATTCTGGTACGCTAGTTCCCATCTCCGGAGTTCTGCTGAAGTGGTGCTGTCAGGGAAAACTCTGACTGCTCTCACAGTGAAACAGTCGTTGAGGTTGTTGGAATCATGGCTATTGGCATGTTCTGGTACTGGAAGGTACAGGTTACGAGTATGGACTGTTTGTCTGTGGCCATTCATTCTAACAGAGAGTTGCTGTGTGGTGAGGCCTATGTAAGAACTGGTGCAAAAGCGGCAAGTTAGTTGGTATATCAGATGAGTGGTTGAACAGGTGGCATGTCCAATAATGGGGAAAGTTTCTCCTGTGGTGGGGTTGGAATATGTAGTGGTGGGTGGAAGCATACTGCAGGTTTTACAGCGGGGTCTATTACAAGGATAAGAGCCATATGGTGCTTTTGGAGAGTCTAACGGAGGGTATTTGTGGACTAAGATGTTCTTAAGATTGGGTGGTCTGCTAAAACATGCACGAGGGACATTGGGTAGAATTTTGGGTAGGAGAGTACGCATTTCCGGAAATGAGCGAAGGAAGTCATACCCCTGTCGCAAAATATGGTTGATGGACTCCATCAACCATATTTTGCGACAGGGGTATGACTTCCTTCGCTCATTTCCGGAAATGCGTACTCTCCTACCCAAAATTCTACCCAATGTCCCTCGTGCATGTTTTAGCAGACCACCCAATCTTAAGAACATCTTAGTCCACAAATACCCTCCGTTAGACTCTCCAAAAGCACCATATGGCTCTTATCCTTGTAATAGACCCCGCTGTAAAACCTGCAGTATGCTTCCACCCACCACTACATATTCCAACCCCACCACAGGAGAAACTTTCCCCATTATTGGACATGCCACCTGTTCAACCACTCATCTGATATACCAACTAACTTGCCGCTTTTGCACCAGTTCTTACATAGGCCTCACCACACAGCAACTCTCTGTTAGAATGAATGGCCACAGACAAACAGTCCATACTCGTAACCTGTACCTTCCAGTACCAGAACATGCCAATAGCCATGATTCCAACAACCTCAACGACTGTTTCACTGTGAGAGCAGTCAGAGTTTTCCCTGACAGCACCACTTCAGCAGAACTCCGGAGATGGGAACTAGCGTACCAGAATATCCTGGATACAAGACACCCACCTGGACTTAATCACCGTTAAATTCCAATTAACCCATCACTACCTTTTTTTTTTTTTTTTTTTTTTTTTTTTTTTTTTTTTTTTTTTTTTTTTTTTTTTTTTTCTCTATGTTTATACCGTACCATTACTACATTTGCTCATTTTACCATCGCCTGCCAAAATATTAAATATATTATCTCAGACATTGTATACCGATATCGATAGTCTACTCCTTATCCGCCCCCCCCCCCCACCACAACACGGTTAGTCATTAGGTAACGTTCGGTGTGCACACACGTTCCGACCCTAATGGCCCGTTTTTTCTATTTGTGAGCAAGGCATATGCCGAAATATTGTGTTGTTTGTTTGTCAGCATTAGTGTTCTCTCATCGCATCCGTCCACTTTGGTATGTGGTGGGTTAATTTCCCTTTCTTTTCTTATTTATATGATTAAATACATATTTTTCAGTACTTCTAAATTCAGATGCTTGCGGCGTGTGATTCGGGTATGGAAGGTCCCCGGTTCAAAATCCAGTCTCGGATGCAATTTTTACAGGCCTTAAAATCAACCTTCACGTCTGGCAATTTCATTTGTTAATGTGAACATGCAAGGGCTATATCTACATTTTACGAACATCTGATGAACCTAAAGTAAGGCTGAAAAAATGGGCGCTTTTCTAAAGCAATCATTAACGCTAAAACAACATTTAGTCATAAAGGACCAGAAATTTCTGAACTCTTTGTATACGATTCTCCATATCGACCAGCCCGACATGGGTCCGCACCGTCAAAAATTAGATCCAACTAATGACTGCCGACACACAGTGCGGTGTCGTTTGAACTCACTTCAATCCAGTGAGCGATAACAATAAGAAAAATTTTGGTCGGTGACAATGCGGGTTCGGTGCTGTCTATTGTAGCCCGACCTTTACTTTACGTCCAAGTTTAAACTAGTAAATTCGTGGCTTAGGTAATAACACCGTTTAGTTCATTGTTACTTTTATTGCAAGATCGTCAGAAAACAATCACTTTTTTGCTAGCTAAGCTACCATGGGCAGAATCTCGAATAAAGAGAAAAGAATAATATATATTGCAATGTAATCAAAACATCCACAATACATCCGCATTAAAAATTGCTGATGCGGATGCGAAAGCGGATGTAGGAATTGATGCGAAAGTTTCACACTTGCCGATGCGGATATCCGCTACATCCCTAATTACTACTAAACATAGACATAAAATTTGTGGACCAGTCCATTCAAGAGGTAGAGAGAGTGAAATTTCTAATTGCATGTTAACAATAATTTATTTTGGAGAGTGTATGTCTCTGACTTACTGAAGCGATTGGGTGCAGCCACATTTGCAATTTGTACAATTTCAGCAATAAGTTATCTGTGTATGAGGAAACTACAAGAGGTGATCAAATGAAAAGATACGAAACGACGTAAAAATGTAACAGTTAAATATTTGCCTATTCCGCCATGGTAGAATGTAGCGAGACATCTCGGGATGCAAATGGAGTCTCTGGCTGGGATTGGAGAATGGTGGGTACCTGCATGCGCATCAGAGAGCAGAGGCTCTTATCAAAAGCGGCGCCCAAATATGGCGGCAGTCCATATGAGGACAGGACGGCGTTCACGTTGCAAAATTCGGCGATTGAGGAGACACTCTGACACCTTCACAGGTCCATCAAGAACAAAAGACCGGGGCTGCTCACAGAGGGTGTGGTTCTGCTCCATGATAACGTGCTTCCACATGTCTCCAGAGTCACACATGGAACTGGCCAAGTTCAAGTGGGAGACGTTGGACCATCCGCCCTACTGTCCAGACTTGTCGCCCTGCGATTTCCATGTGATTGGTTCACTGAAGAAACTCCTGAAAGGAAAGCGCTTCAACTCGGACGACGTGCTCAAGGACGCTTTGGAGGACTGGGTCTCGTGACGGCCACAGGAATTCTGGGAACAAGGAATCCTGTGGCTTGTTCATCAGTGGGATCGTTGTGCTCAGGCCTATGGTGTATATTTTGAATAAAGTCAACATTTGTACTCACCGTATCATTTCGTACCTTTTCATTTGAGCATCCCTTGTAGTTTATTTACCTTGTTTTCACTACTTAATATCATATGTAATAATATTCTCAGTCAATTCTGCTCACAGAGACAAAGTATTCATGTCCCAAAAGCGAGTAATAAGAATCATATGTGGCATTAGCAGAAGAAGTTCATACAGAGAGCTGTTCAAGAACTTAGGGATTTTAACACTGGTGGCTGAGTATATATGCACATTACAGACATAAGGGTGTAGGAAGTTTCTCTTTTTTAGGTAGGGTTGTCAGGGATTGGAATAAGTTTCCAAGAGAAATGATGAATAATTTACCAAATACAGTGAAAGAATTTAAGTTGAAAGTTATAGAGAGGATGCCAGAAAGGGGGAAGATGGGTGTGTTGCGAGGTTGCCTCCAAGCATGTGCTCCATTGTAATTTTAATAAAATTAATTAATGTCCTTTGTTGTGACAAATTATACTCTATTTGAAACAAATAGTAAAAAACACATTTATGGCACTGTAAGTACAAATGATCTCCATGAGGATTACAAGTCACTGTCATTTGATCAAAAAGGTGTTTGCTGTTCAGGGATACATATTTTCATTAAACTCTCAATATCAAGCAGGGGATAAAATTAAATTCACAAAATACAAAGAATTTTGAATTGACAACTCTTACTCCATCAAATAATTTATTTCTATGGTATCTACAAAATAATTTTCATTAATTTGTGTAAATGTATTTCATATTATTAATGTTCAGGTTTGGAATGATTGTGAGACTGTACATGTTTTGGTATATTTATCTGTTTTGTTATACAATAGTTTATCTGTAAATTGACAACTTTCCACATATATTGTATTGTATTATTTGTATCATACCTTGTTCAGTGATCTCTGTTTGAATCATTCACCTTCAGCATCTCCTTCTCAGCCTTTCTCTAATACTGTTGAAGGGCGAAGACCCGAAAATTGCAGTGTTTTATGAGTCCATTGACTTTTGTTCATGCCAACCTGCTATCATCTAATACTAATTTATAATTCTATTTTGCTCTTTTGGATCCATTGTTTCCATGCAACTATATATATTTATGTATATAGTTGGTATGTGTTGTAGCACTCAGTGGGAAGCATATGGGAGCATGGTTATAAAGAGCAAGCCTTGTTCAAACATTTTATTGCAAGAATCATGGTCAACGATTGAACTTATAGAGAATATCACAAATAATATAATACAATATAATACATAAGAAAACTTCGATCTTGCAGGTTATGATCTTAATGAATCCTTTAATCACAAATAATATAATACATAAGAAAACTTCGATCTTGCAGATTATTATCTTAATAAATCCTGTAATCACAAATAATATAATACAATATAATACATAAGTCAATGCAATAACAACAGGTTAAGCCATGAGAATATCCCTCATCACAATATCTCCACTTGTATTAAACATCCAAACAGAAAATCCTTAAGCGCTTGGAAACGTAATATAACAGGGCAGGCTCTCACCAATTTACCATCATGTAACAAATCTACAACTAGTATCAAACACAATTTGTACAGAGGGGACAAAATACACCAATTATTTCAAACGAAGAGGATTCAGTTTACCTCAGCGTCCTTCCATTTAACCTAAGAATCAAGTTCTTATCAAAAGGTTCTGACACACCATAGTTTGTGCACACCAGCGCATAATTCGTTACCACCCACACACACTGATATGGTGGCGGGAACGATTAGGACCACATATTGGGGAATTTTGTCCATTCCCATAACCCAATTAACAAGAATGCAGAAAGCGACGCACTTTGCAGTTTGAGACGTCAGGTATTCTATCCCAAATACCCAACAGGGCTGGGAAATGGCTTGTTCAGTGATGATACAAGTGAATTGGTAACTAGAGGAACAAAAGAGGGCTTGGTTGTAGAGAAAGGTGAAAAATAGTGAGCCAATAATCACAATGAATTGTCATCGCTGGAAATGGGAGAAAATCACAAAAGTATTGAACATAGGAGGGCTATCCAGAAAGTAGATTACGTTTTGGAATAAAAAATAAACAAAGTATAGGAAACAAATTTTATTATATACAGATGAAAGCCACACTCAAATACTACTTTTCTACATAGTCACCATGCAAATTAAGGCATTTATCGTAGCGATGTACGAGCTTGGAAATTCCTTCGTCGAAAAATTCGGCCGCCTGCGCCTTCAACCACTTCGTTACCTCTTCTTGCAGCTGTGCGTCGTCATCAAAACGCTGCATAGCCAGCCACTTCTTCATTGCTGGGAATAGGTGGAAGTCGCTCGGTGCCAGGTCGGGACTGTACGGCGGATGAGGAAACAACTCCCACTTAAAAGATTCAAGAACTTCACGAGTGACATTTGCCGTGTGGGGCTGGGCGTTGTCGTGAATCAACAAGATCTTAGAGCTCAACATTCCTCTGCGCTTGTTTTGAATTGTTCTTCTGAGTTTATGGAGAGTTTGGCAATACCTTTGAGAGTTTATTGTCGTGCCTCTTTCCAGGAAGTCCACCAAAATCACACCTTTTCTGTCCCAAAAAACAGTCGCCATCATCTTCCTTGCCGACATTGTTTGCATGCATTTCTTGGGTTTTTGGGGAGAACTTATGTGCCCCCACTGCATTGATTGCAATTTCGTTTCACAGTTCACGTGTTTCACCCATGTTTCGTCACCAGTAACGATGCGATCGAGTAAAGAGTCACCATCCTTATGGTAAGCATCCAAAAAGTTCAACGCTGCAGCCATTCGCTGATTTTTGTGGTCCTCTGTCAAGATTTTTGGAATCCATCTTGCACAAAACTTGTGGTAACCAAGCTTTTCGCTGATGATTTCGTGCAACAAACTTCGCGAAATTTGTGGAAAACTCAAAGAAAGTTCCGGTATTGTGAACTTTCGATTTTCACGGACTTTAGCATCGACTTTTTCGACAAGTTCGGCATTCACTATGCTGGGTTTCCCACTTCGATCTTCGTCGTGAACATTGGTTAGGCCATTTTTAAATCTTATGACCCACTGACGCACTCCACCTTCAGTGATAATGTTGTCCTCATACACTTCACAAAGCTGCCGATAGATTTACATCGGTTTACAGTTTTTTGCAGTCAGAAAGCTTGTTACTGCACGCACCTTGCAGCTCGCGGGATTTTCAATTAACGCAGACATTTCAAACCATCACAGTATCTGAACGGAGCACAGCACGAACCTCTCACTAGCACGGCCAGATGCCGACTGAGCTGAGCAACGCTCTGACCCCAAGATGGCCGCGCTAGCCCCGCCCCTAGCGGACACAGACGAAAACGTAATCTACTTTCTGGATAGCCCTCGTACAAGGGGGAACTAAAAAAAAACAACAACAACGTGATTTTTGTTTTACCTCTTCCACAGTGACAAAACGCTTTCTTTTCATGTCCCTTTTGAGTCTGGGGAACAAAAAGATATCGAGGGGGCAAGAACCAGCGAGTGGGGGGGGGGGGGGGGGTGGACAATTGGTGTCATGCCGTTTTTGGTCAAAAACTGCTTTACGGAGAGGGCGGTGTGGGCCGGCGCATTGTCATGATGGAAGAACCAGTTACCTGTGCGCCAAAGATCTGCCCTTTTCTTCCAGATACTCTCCCTCAGTTTTTTCAAAACCTCCAAGTAAAACTCCTGGTTGACAGTTTGACCCAGAGGAATGAACTCCACATATATGTCACCTCTGCAATCGAAGAATTGATCATTGTCTTGATGTTTGACTTCACTTGGTGAACTTTTTTGGGACGAAAAGAGCCACATGTCTTCCACTGACTCGATTGCTGCTTTGTTTCAGGGTTGCATCCCTAGCACCACGATTCATCACCAGTAATCACCTTCAAAAAAAATTCAGGGTCCTCTTCGAGCTAATTTTGTAGCTCAAAATATGCCTGAAGTCGATGCTGCGAGAAGGTGAGGGACAAATTCAATTACAACCCTTCTCATGTGCAAATCTTCAGGTAAAATCCTCTAAATTGAAATCCATGATATTTCAGACATCACACAGTGTTGATCAATGGTTCAACGATGGTCTTCACGAATGAGGGCATTGATTTTTTTTGACATTTTCGTCATTTCTTGACGTGAGGTACGTGCTGAATGGTGTTGGCCATCAATTGTCATTTCTCCATTTTTAAAATGTGAAAACCACTTGTAGACTGGTTTTACTCAGAGCAGCATCCCTATAAGCAGTTGAAAGCTTCTGGTTACTGATTTTTGATTAACAGTCACTTACTGAACATAGATAATTAGTAATGAAATAAAGGTTCTTTAAGCCGCGGTCACCAGGTTTAGGTACTACTGTTCGTCGGGTTTATTAAATTATAAGTTCACACACTTTAGAATGGACATCTGCACAAAAACTTTATTCAATTTCATAAACTTATGTATTCACACCGACGGAAAGTACCACCACCAAATTAATATTTAAACAAGGAATCAGACTCCTTTTCCGAAAATTGCAGACTCGTGGGATAAGAGAAATTTTAACTACAAAAACTCCCACGCTCTCCACAGTACTCTTGACACGTCCACAGTCACTTGAAATCACCGCACTTCATTCAAAACAGTGAATATAACACATTACTAGTTTCCATGATCCACATCACCGAATCTTCTTTTCTTTTCACAATTTCTACAATTAAAACTAAAATGTTCCCATGTCCGAACTTCTCTTGACGATGGTCAAAGATTCACTACTCATACAAAGACAACATCATATTCCCTCACGGCGCCAGTCACAGATATTACTGTATGGCTCAGACGTATTTTATGTTACACAGTCTTCAGCATTACAATAGTTTCCATGGCCGATTTCCCCATCAGGAAACAAAATTTCACAGCCATACATTGCTCTCAACAATATGCTGAATCGCAGTCAAGTTTTCGGCAAAATGGGAAAAGTTGTTTTACTAAAAAAAAAAAAAAAACTATCATGGGTGAACCAATGCACTCACAGCAACACAGCTTCACACACTGACTCAGGTGGCGTGACCGTAACGGACACTGGGTCGAACAATGGGTTCCCCCACTCTGCCTCCCTGCTGCATCCCAATTCCCATTACTTTGGGTTCCCCCTCGTAAAATAATATGAATGTAAGAGAGATAATATTAAAATTAAGAATTATAAAGTATAAGTAAGTGTATAAATAATGTTAGTAAGTGCTGTATTTACTGGAAGGGTCTTGTTGGGAGTTGAGTCCATGGTGGTGTCTGGTATCAACGATATGTTGGTAAGCTAGTTTCTCTGTGGCGGTCAGAGTGTATTGTCGTTTTTGGGACAACTATGTCAGTCCTCACTGGGAAAGAGTTAGTAGGATGTTAAGATTGTGGGACCTGCCATATACTTCCACAGGGTGCTTTAAGTGGTTAGTGTTAATTGTGACTATTTGTTCTGATGGAAAATTGGTTAGTGGTGAGGTCTATATATGATCTGGTACAGGTGAGTATGGTGTAATGTAATTCCCTTGTGGTCAGATTGGAGCAGGTGGTGGTGGCTGCATGCATGCTGCGAGTTTTGCAATAGGGTTTATAACACAGAAAGTATCTGTGTGACAATTTTTGGAGAATCACAAGTTGAGTATTTGTGAACTAAGATTTTCTTGAGATTGAGTGGACTATTGAAGCACATGTGAAGTGAGGGGAAGGAGGGACATTAGACAGGATTTTGTGGAGTAGGTTGCACGTTTAAAGGTAGAAATGTGGGATATGATGCTCACGGTTAGTATTAGGTTAATGGACTCGAGACAAAGAGAGAACTGTGTGATGAAAATTTGACTGCAGTTAGATTTTAGAGGTTCAGAGTTGAAATGAGTGTGTGAAGATTTGGTTGTAGTGAGAGAAATTTGTTTTTTGTACAATGTGTGATAATTGTGGGAAATAATTACCTGTGATAAGTTTTGATACTATATGGAAAGTAGCTCCCCAATGAAACAAAGATACATCTGCCACATGTAGTTAGACTATATGTAATAGAACAAGCTAAACAAATGTTTTGCAGCTATGTCTGCAGGATTTATCCACAAACCACAAACATCCTATTATCTCCACCAATGGGAACTAGCTTATCAGTATATCCTTGATACCAAGCATCTCCATGACCTCAAAATCCTGAAAGGTCCTTCCAATAGACCTGGCACTTATTATTATCATTTGTTATAGATGTTCCTGCTCCTTCACTTGTGCTTGTATTAGTGTGCATAATAATGCATAAATTCTCACAGTTGGGAAAAGTGCAAAATAATCTTCATGATCTGAATAGTATTGGCAAATTTTATTCCCTGAAATTACCTATTTATGGACATTAAACCATTTTTAAATAATGATACGGTCAAATATTCAACAAAAATCAAATCTGTACTATTTTAAATCATTAAGTTAACTAAAGGTTTTGTAAGTATCACGCAAAACTACTGCACCAATTTTTGTCATTTTATTGATAATCCGGTCATACAACTCTCTTCATCTTCAAGGTTTTCACAATATTTGAGCTTAATGCTTGAGCTGTAGTGCTCTCGGCTCGCAGTTGAGATAATGCAGTGTCAAATCTCCATCCGGCCATCCAGATTTTGTTATCCATGGTTTCCCAGAATAACTGCAGGTGACTTCTAGGATAGTTCCTTTTAAATACTTTGGTGGCATTCCTTGCCTAGAGTCCTATCCACCTCTAATGACATCAGTGTTGATGACTAAGCCGTAAGGAAAAGGGGGAAAAATGCAATTTTTGTTATTTACTATTATTGATTTAAGCCCACTAGGGAAGACGCCTGTGAGATGGTCTTCCAAGATTTAATAAACTTCTGGTGGGGAGATCCAGGAGTTAACATATAACAAAACTTAGAGCAATCTGCAACATCAGTATCAGAAATCTCAGCATATTCCCATTGTTTTAACACTCATTGTGCCAGATGCTTATAGGTTTTGATAAGTGAGATGATCTTGGTAAAACTGTTGCTGTCCATTCTCAGAAACTGCCTGAAAAACTTCAGCCACCTACGTCTCATGCTAGTGTTCGCTGTTTCTAACAGGTGGTACAATTCTGAGTTATTTGGTTTGTATAACACACAGAAAAATATTTCCCTGATACTAAATTCATCAAAAAGCTTTAATATTTTGTGGTCACTATGCTATATTCCTTTTAGCATAAAATTTAATGCAAATTACTTGTATCATTATTGTAATTGGATAATGGCCAAGTGTGCCCAATCGCATCTTATTAATTTTTTCCTGTATGAACTAAAATAAGTGTATGATATGGTGGACAGTTTCCCTAAATAATGTACTATGGCAACAGGTTTGATATGTTTTGAGATAGCGTATCAAAAACTCTTTTTATTTACAAGACTCCACATGGTATCAACTGTTGTTATTGTCAGTAAACATAAGCTTTAGTTAGAATTGTATTTGAGGTCATAATAAAATATATCAGTTCTGTAACAGTTACTTTAAGTAATAACTCACATTTTTAAATCCATGAATAAAAACAACACACTGACAAGATTTAGTATCAATGTTAAAGATGTCTGCCATAAATTAAATAACTCAATTTCATCTCACTAATTGAAATATTAACGTATTACGTATGATAACTTTGCACATTTTCATGGTGGTAGTACTGTAGAAAAACCTCTTGGGTTTCTAGCAGTGTCAAAGTAAAGTTGACTGGTGATGAGTTTCGAGAGCTGGCACTGCTTCCATTGTCAAGCTCCGCTTAACTTACTGAAGATTGCCGCACGGTGGTTTCTTCTATAGTGCTACCAGCCAGAAGCAGAGGGATGTTCGCATGGAGGGATGGTCTAGATGGGCATGGCCTACTTGGTGACAACACGTTTTGATTGCTATTATGCCCTAACATGGTTTGGTCTTGTGTGCCTTGCAATAATCTAATTACCATCCTCCATGTTTGGCTTAAGCTGACTCCCTGACCCCAATTGATAACCTTATTACTAAGCCGAATTTCAGTGGCCTCCTTCACAACTCTGTCCCAAAAATTATTTGCATGGCAAAAGCGTGTCATTTTCTCAAACCATGCTGCTGACCATTGTCAATGGCATGTTCAATTATAGCAGATTTTTCTTTCTGTCCCAATCTAAAATATCTGATATGTTCTTTGTGTCTTTTACATAAGAAGTACTGCATTCACAAGGAATTTTGCAGACTCCAGGCACCCAGAGATTGAGACCATCCTTTGGGGTTTGTAATAGCTGCCCAATTTTGGGTGGAGGACAAAAGATAAAGCAGATGCCCTGTTTGTTGAACAGCTTAGCTATTTTTGATGTCACTTCTCCACAGAATGGCAAGAAGGCACGCTATTAGTCGCAATACCTGTCATTTGTTTTGGTTTTGTTTTTTCTTTCAATGATTGCATATCGGATTACCTTAGAGCCATAACCATTGGCACAAAGCACTCGTTTTAAGTGTCGTAGCTCTTCTTGTAGATATTCAAGATACTGCCTTTGCCCTATTGATAAGAATAATCAGCATCTACTTTTCTGAGAAGGGTGGTGGAAGCTTAAAGCATTGAGGTAGCGATCAGTGCATGCAGGTTTTCTGTAAACAGTGTCCTAACCTTCCATTCGGTTTCCATCACACTAACATATCTGTAAAAGAAAGGTTTCAATACTTTTTTCAATTTCTACCATGAATTTGATATTGGGATGAATACTGTTAAGATGGTTCACAAATTCATTTAGGGCCAGCATCCCATGAGCCAACATGATGAATGTATGATTGACATATCTGTAAACATATTTAGGATTCAAAGGAGCCATGTCAAGAGCAACATGTTTTAAATGTTCCAAATAGAAATTGGCTAATGATGGAGATAATGGGGACTGCATGGCCATGTCATCCATTTGCTCATAGGATTTACCCTAGTACACGAATTACATGGATTTGAGTATGTATCTAAATAACTTCACAAGATTTTTATCATAATATTAACTTAGAAGTTCAACAGTTTCTCTTCAATGACCCTTGTAAACAACGATGTAATATCCAATCTGATCATAATATTGTCATGCTATAATTTCATTGTTTTAACCGTTTCCACAAAGGCAACAGAATTCTTGACATGGTGTGCACATCTACCAACAAATGGACTTAATAGACTTGTGAGATGTTTGGCCAAACTGTACATCAGCAAAACTATCGGCATATCGGATCATGCTCTTTATGTAATCGTAGACTTTCACATCCAGAGTCAGTTGGTTCTTGGCTGGCTGCGTGATGCCGCGTCATGGTGTGTGCAGCAAATGTTTCAACCATCCTTCTGTGGTCTTCTTCTGAGCAGAGCTGTGTCTTCAATCTGTGTGTGTGGTGCTGTTATATAGCCGAGGCCTGTGATCCATTTAGAGAGTTCGGTTTACCCAGCCAGTCAGAGTGTCTGAACCGTCATGTGTTTCATTGGCCTGGTGGGGCGCTGCACGGTCTGGTGGGGAACGACACTTGACATGCTCCATCCACACTATTCAGAGCCTTGCATCATGTAGTTTAAGCCCATTGTCTTCTTTTATGTTGTCTGGGCATTTCCAATGCCTCCTTGGCACTCCTTGGCCACCATCTATCTTCGCACAGTATCAGGGTGGTGTTTTCAAAATTTATGGCATGATTAGTTTCAGCTGTGTGCCATGCAATGGCCAAATTCTTGAGGTTATTGGATCTATAATTGCGGTTATACTCACACAACCTGTCCTGCACAGTGCACCCCATCGCTCCTGTGGGTGCACAGTATTTCATAGACCCTGGCAACCTGTAGTAAGGGCAGCTTGTTATTAACCTTGACGAGCTGTTTACTAACCTTTCTGTGCACTTTATAGACATGTTTTATGTAAAAAAAATTAAATTGCTTGTCCAAGGTCCCCATCATCACATGTGGCTACTAGAACATCTAGGAATGGCAACTGTCCTTGTTCCTCCATTTCCATATCAAAATTAATTTTAGGATGTGCTTTGTTTATACAGTCCAGGAACTTGTCAAGGGCACTTCATCCGTGGGGTCACACAACAGACATGGTTTGAGGGGGGCGTTGTCTATCATTTCTGTCTCCAGCGCTTCCATAAAGATATTTGCTGCTATCAGCGAATGTGGTGAGCCCATGACCGCTCCTTCCACTAGGACATAAAATTTTCCATCGTATTGGAAGAATGTTGATTGGAGACAAAACTCGGCCAAGACCTCCAATTCTTCTGAGATGTTAAGAGCCGATAGCTTGGTGTGTATTATTGCCACTGCTTCTTCCACAGGTTCATTGGTGTAAAGCGACACAACATCAAACCTCACTAGGATTTCAGGTTTTTTTTTTTTTTTTTAATTTTGAGTGATGAAATGATTTTAACGAAGTGCGAGCTATTTCTGTTAGTCAAAGTGATGCCTTCTTTCTGACAAGGGTTTTAATTTGTCAGCAACATAGCGGGCTAGAGGATGAGTCAGAGAGCTAATTGCACTGACAATTGGCCATAAGGGACAATCTCTTTATGTATTTTTGATAGTCTTTACAATCTTGGGGCTAGGACTATTAAATTCTTCTCTGTTTCTTCTGCTAAACCAGCATATTTTATTAGAATGTTGGTGTTCCTGGCTGACTGTGGCATTGGATCACGCAAAACCAAATGATATGCATCATCATCAAAAACTTAAAATTGTTCTGGTGGTAGTCAGCATTAGTCAAGATTACAGTCGAATTTCCCTTGTAAGGAGGTAAAACCACGATTTCAATGCCTTCTCATAAAACATGTAAGCTGGCTCATTCATATTTGGCTTACGTGCTATGGCCCTCGTCAGGATGCTCTTCATCTTCTTGAATACATCTTATGCTTCGTCCGTTGAAATGCTGTGCACCGTCTTTTCTACTTCACTGACGATGTTCATAATAGGTAAGAACCGTGGAGCCCCTGCAAAGTTCAATTCTTTCTTCAGGGCTGAGACAGCACCGTTGTCAATTTTTTTCCCCCAACAACCTAATCACAGTTCATCTATCTACATCTACATCCATACTCTGCAAATCACAAACATTGTGGGTGCAGAGGGTGCTAAGCACCAATCCTAAACCCGCCCATTCCAATCCCGAATAGTGCGAGGAAAGAAGGAATACATATAAGTATCAGTACGGCATCTTATTTCTCTAATCTTATCCCTCTGGTCATTGCGACCTAAATAGGTTGGCGGAAAGAAGTATTTCATTGCACCCGAAATTTAAATTTTTTCGCATATTCTCCAATAAATTCGAATGCAAGCTACATCGTCTGTCTTCCAAACTATCCCAGCCCAATCTATGTACAATTCTGTAACGCTTTCCATAAGGGCTGTAACAAGAAGTCACGAATCTAGCGGCTCTCCTCTGCACCCTCTCAACTGAGTCAATCAGAACCTTGCGATATGGATCCCAAACCCCACAACAGTAATCCAGATGCAGACGCAGTAGTGTTTTATACGCTATCTCCTTTGTTTGAGCATTACAATTCCTCAAAATACGACCTATGAATCGTAATTTAGAATTTGCCTTGCCTACGACGGAAGTTATGTGCATGTCCCATTTCTACATCTACATCTACATCCATACTCTGCAAATCACAAACATTGTGGGTGGCAGAGGGTGCTAAGCACCAATCCTAAACCCGCCCATTCCAATCGCGAATAGTGCGAGGAAAAAAGGAATACATATAAGTATCAGTACGGCATCTTATTTCTCTAATCTTATCCCTCCGGTCATTGCGACCTAAATAGGTTGGCGGAAGAAGTATTTCATTGCACTCGAAATTTAAATTTTTCGCATATTCTCCAATAAATTTGAACACAAGCTACGTCGTCTGTCTTCCAAACTATCCCAGCCCAATCTATGTATCAATTCTGTGACACTTTCATAAGGGCTGTAACAACAAGTCATGAATCTAGCGGCTGTCCTCTGCACCCTCTCAACTGAGTCAATCAGAACCTTGCGATACGGATCCCAAACCCCACAACAGTAATCCAGATGCGGACGCACTAGTGTTTTATACGCTATCTCCTTTGTTTGAGCATTACAATTCCTCAAAATACGACCTATGAATCGTAATTTAGAATTTGCCTTGCCTACGACAGAAGTTATGTGCATGTCCCATTTCATGTTGCTTTGTACTATCACCCCCAGATACTTCACGGAATCAACCGTGTCAACAGGTGAATTGCTTATTTTGTACTCGTGAACAACCTGATTCTTCTTGTTACTTATCCGCATTGCCTTGCACTTTTTGCAATTAAGTGTAAGCTGCCATTTATGTCACCAATCGAAAATAGCATCCAAATCACGCTGAATTTCTAAGCAGTCGTCGGAGCATCTTATTTCCCTATAGATAACCGCATCGTCGGCAACAATCGCAGCCAGGATTTGACGTTGTCACCTAGATCGTTTATAAATATTAAGAAAAGAAGTGGACCTATTACACTTCCCTGAGGAACGCCCAAATTAACATTTATCTTATATGAGGCTTCCCGTCAACAATGACATATTGTGATCGACCAGTTAGAAAATCATGTATCCACTCGCAAATCTGAGCGGAAATACCGTAAGCTCGAATCTTCGCTATAAGTTGGTTGTGTGGCACAGAATCAAAAGCTTTCTGAAAATCCAAAAAAAACCGCATCAACTTGCGAACCTGCATCGATAACTTTCATTATGTTGTGGGAAAATAGGGCCAATTGTGTTTCACACGATCGCTTCATCTGAAATCCGTGTTGGCATGGTGTAAGTAACTCGTTCTCATCTAGAAAACTTCATTATGTTCGAGCATATGACATGTTCCAGAATTCTGCTGCAGACCGATGTTAGAGATATGGGTCGATAATTCCTAGGATCACTCCGATCTCCTTTCTTAAAAACGGGAATTACCTGGGCTATTTTCCAGCTAGAAGGTACTTTTCTCTCTTCTAGTGATTCACGGAATATATCTGACAGAAATGGTTCAATATCCTCCGCGTATTCAGAAAATACTCTTACCAGTATACCATCGGGACCCGGCGCTTTACCCCACTTCAGGAGTTTTAATTGGTTTACAATTCCTACGCTATCAATTTCTATCGGATCCATCTCTAATTCCACACGATGTGGTAAAGTGGGGATGTTTTCCAAGTTTTCTTGCGTGAATGAATTTTTGAATTTGGTGTTAAATAAGGTAGCCTTGTCGCGGCTGTCTTCAACCTCCCGTCCGTCTTTTATTAGAACTGGCTTATTGTTCCCACTACAACTAACTTTTTTACATACGACCAAAATTTCTTAGGGTTTTCAGTGAGGCTCTTAGAGAGAGAATTTGTCACGAAAGTTATTAAAGGCCTCACACATCGCATTCTTAACACATCCCCTTATCTCCTCTAACTTATCTAAATCAGTCCGATGCATCATCCTTTTTGATCGTGCATGCATCTTCCTTTGCTTCTTGAGTAACCTTTTTAACCTCCCGTGTGTACCATGGGGGATCGTTCTCTTCCCTGATTGTCCGTTTGGGTATATACAAGTTCATACCTTCCCCGAGTATATATAGGAATCGATGCCACCTCTCTTCAACGGTGCCTCCTGCTACCAAGAAGGTGTGGTAATTATGCCTCAAATACGCTCTAAAACACTATTTTGAAGCCTTTTCGAATCTGTAAACGATCCTCTCTTTTCTCTTTCTGTGCGTGGTTGTTAGTTTTACTGTAGCAATTACAGATTTGTGATCACTTATTCCTGCGGTGGTAGAAATATCCATGAATAGTTCAGGCCTATTTGTAACAACTATATCTAAAATATTTTCGTTACCGTTGAGGCATCGCGTTGGTTCAGTTACGAGCTGTTCAAGATGGCGATCTGAGAAGAGGTCTAGAATGATTTCGCAAGCTGCTTTATCCCTGCCCCCATTAACGTGAACGTAATTAGTCCAGTCGATATCAGGCTAGTTAATGTCACCTCCTAGCATTATTGTATGGTCCGGAAATTGCCGTGCTATATTATTTACTTTATTTCTCAAGGCCTCGGCAATATTTACGCTTGCATCGGGTGGACGATAGAACGAGCCTATCACAAGTTTTGTCCTAGCTACGTTGAGCTTGATCCATATGATTTCGCAGACAGTATGGACATCTATTTCGCTATATGGGAGGTACTTACTAACAGCTATAAATACACCACCTCCTTGGGAATGCAACCTATCCTTACGGAAAATGTTAATGTTGTTATTAAAAATTTCGCCGGAACTTATATCCGGTTTTAACCAACTTTCTGTGCCTAATTCGATATCAGCATCTGCACTACGAATAACGTTTTGAGTTCAGCGTGTTTATTACAAACACTTCTGCAGTTAACTACTAGAACTTTTAATGTTCGGGATTCTTTTAAGCTACCCCTAATACGCGGTGCTGAATTTATCTTGGCTGTCCGCAACTGAATTTCCTCCTCAGGGTCATCTTCCCTCAGCCTAAAAAACCCCCAATGCACTCCACACGGCCCCTGCCACCCGTGTAGCTGATTCCCGTGTGTAGTGCACCCCTGATCTATCCAAGGGATTCCTACAAGACTCAACCCTGTGGCGAAGATCAAGGAATCTGTATCGATGACTATCACAGAAGCGCCGTAATCTCTGGTTCAGCCCCTCAACACGGCTCTGAACCAGAGGTCCACAGTCAGTCCTATCGACAATGCTGCAGATGGATAGCTCAGCCGAAATCTTGCGGCCAATGGCCACAGAGTTCACCCTTTCTGCAAGTCGCCCAAAGGACAAGAGGAAAACCTCCAACCCTAGGCGGCAAGCATCATTGGTGCCGACATGAGCTACAATCCGCAGCTGGCTGCACCCCGTCCGTTCAATGGCATCAGGGATGGCCTGTTCCACATCTCGGATCAGACCCCCCGGAATACACAATGAATGGATACAGGAATTCATCCCTGACCTCTTCGCTATTTCCCTAAGGGGTTCAATAAATCGCCTAACGTAGGAGCTACCGACCACTAAAACCCCCTTCTGCAGTTGCCCAGACTTAGCGGGCTGTGGGGCTGCCAACTCACAGGCCGATGATTGCAGGACTGAATCAGATCCAGACAATGCGTCAAACCGATTGGACAGATATACAAGCACGCCTTCTTGGGTATCAAGCTTGCCCGACTGCCCCCGCCTGCGCCGTCGATGTCCAGACACCACACGCCAGCCACCACTAGGTGACGGCCGCATAGATTCCGTTATCTCGGCCTGGACTGCAGGTTCAATGACTGGTATGGGAGAACCTGCGAGCCGATCAGCGTCTACAGGGTCACCAATACCGCATCTACTGCACTCACTTGCGGCAGCTTCCAGCTGTGTAACTCTTGTTACCACAGCTGCAAGCTGGGTGCACAGGTCAGTCACCTCAGCCTGCGTCTGCACACAACCACCACAGTCCCTACACATACTACCTTACAGAAAGCAAAACTAAGGAGTACACGAGAAAAACGGACTCACTATGCATTCTCAGTAGGAGGCCTTTTGTCAATAACCAATTGTACAAAGACAAAGCTTACGCTAACTACGCACTTTAAATCAAATTTGCACTGGCGGTACTACTTCACGTAATGATTCCGACCAACGACTGCAGCTGCTGCTACTGACAAACTAATATGCAAGGACGAAGCTACAACTAACTACACACTTTCAAGTGAATTATCACTAGAGGTACTACGTCACGTAACGGTTCCGACGATGGCTGCTGCTACTGACTAACAACTATACAGAGACGAAGTTAACCACACACTTTGAATTAAAACTATCACAGAAGCACTATTCCCCGTAACGGCTGCCGAAAAACGTCTGACTACTGGGGCTGCTAAACAAATACGCAAAGATGAAACAAAAGAAAACTAAACACTTTAAATTATATCACCACAGAAAGCACTGCCTCATGTAACGACTGCCGAAGAACGACTGACTACTGGGGCTACAAAACAAATATTCAAAGATGAAACAAAAGAAAACTAAACACTTTAAATTATATCACCACAGAAAGCACTGCCTCACGTAACGGCTGCTTTGTACTATCACCCCCAGATACTTCACGGAATCAACCGTGTCAACAGGTGAATTGTTTATTTTGTACTCGTGAACAACCTGATTCTTCTTGTCACTTATCCGCATTGCCTTGCACTTTTTGCAATTAAGTGTAAGCTGCCATTTACGGCACCAATCGAATATAGCATCCAAATCACGCTGAATTTCTAAGCATTCGTCGGAGCACCATATTTCCCCATAGATAACCGCATCGTCGGCAAACAATCGCAACCAGCATTTGACGTTGTCACCTAGATCGTTTATAAATATTAAGAAAAGAAGTGGACCTATTACACTTCCTTGAGGAACGCCAGAAGTAACATTTATCTTAGAAGAGGCTTCCCCGTCAACAACGACATATTGTGATCGACCAGTTAGAAAATCACGCCACTATAAGCTGGACTTCATGCTGATTTCATGATAGGCAGTTGAATTTGCAGCACTGTTTGTGTGTGGCACTCCTCAATATAGAATTTTGCTGTCCTGTCGTGAAGTTGTTGACCCATTCCCAATCCTTCAGAGAGAGGGCTGCTGCTAATAGAAAATGGCATCCCATAAGTATACTAGCAATTTAGCATTTTTATCGAGGTCATGGCAAGTTTCATGAATCCTCCCCCTCACAATCGCCAGGCTGGTGCAGCGTAGAATCTTTTTGATGGCAGTAGTGTTTGTAGGATGATGTAGAATGGCAAACTATGGCACTGTTTTGGTATCTCTGCACGCTAACAGGAAGACCAAAAAACTTAGTAGTCTGACCTAGTTGCTGCACAGGTTCCCCAGATGTTTAATGCTGCACAACATAACCTCCCCGTAGAGGTATGTTAAATAACTATGTACATATTCGTACCAGCGATACTGTAGAAAAACCTCTCAGGATTCTAGTGGTGTCAAAGTAAAGTTGACTGGTCACTTTTCGACAGCTGGCACTACTCCGCTTAACTTACTGACGACTGCCACACGGTAGTCTATTATAAGGGCTACCAGCCGGGAGTGGAGGATAGTTCATTGTCTAGGTGGTCATGGCTTACTTGGTGACATCATGTCATGACCCAAACATTATTTGCATGGCAAAGCCATGACATTTTCTCAAAGTATGGCTCGTGGCCATAATCAGTGGTGTGTTCAATTACAGCAGACTTTTCTCTCTGTCCCACTTTGAAATATCTGATATGTTCTTTGTGTCTTTCACCAGTCAGCCTTAAAGTTTGTCCTATGTAAGAAGTACTGCATTTTCTCCAGGTGCTCGGAGGTTGATACCATCCTTTGGTGTTCATAATAGCTGCCCAATTTTTGGTGAAAGCATAAAGGTAGAGTAAATGCACTGTTTGTTGAGCAGCGTAGCTATTTTTGATGTCACTACTCCAAAGAGCAGCATTGAGCGTGTGTCCTCATAAGATGCTGGCCTTAAATGAATTTGTAAACCATCTTAAATGGATTCACTCCAATATCAAATTCATGGCAAAAATTGAAAAGGATGGAACGCTTTATTTTCTAGATACGTTAGTGTGACGGAAGTGTAATGGAAGATTAGGGCACAAAGTTTACAGGAAACCTATGCATGCTGATCGCTACTTTAATGCTTTAAACGTCCACCAACCTACGCAGAAACATGGAGTGCTGAATACTCTTGTCCATAGGCAAAGGCAGTGTCTGACAATGAACATCTACAGGAACAGCTGCAACACTTAGAATGCATGGTTCGTGCCAGTGGTTATGACTAAAGAAATCTGACATGCTAACTTTGGGGGGGGGGGGGCCAAATCAGATGGCAGAGACCAAGACAAACTGCATTTCTTCTTGGCATACTGTGGAGCAGTGACATCAAAAATAGCTAGTCTGCTCTACAAACAGTGCATCCACTCTACATTTATGAGCTGTTATGAATCCCATTGGTCTCAACCTCAGGGCACCTGTAGTCTACAAACTTCGCTGTGAATGCAGTACTTCTTTTCTAGGAAAAACTTTAAGGACAATTGATGAAAGACGCAAGGAACACAAAAGATTATTCCAAATGCTATAAGATGATTCCAAATGATATAAGATATTTTAAACTGGGACAGAAAGAAAAATCTGCGGTAGTTGAACACGCCTTTGCCATGCAAATAGTTTCTGGATAGTGTTTTGAAGGAGGCAACTCAAGGACTCAGCTTAAGCCCAACATGGAAGCCAGTACTTAGATTACTGCAATGCACACAGGACCGAACTGTATTAGGGCATAATAGTGATCAAAAAATTATGTCACCAAATAGGCCATTCCCAGCTATACTGCCCCTGCATGCAAACTCCCCTCTACTCCCTGCTGGTAGCCCTATATTATAGACAACTGTGTGGCAGTCTTTAGTAAATTAAGCAGCACTTGACAATGGGAGAAAACTTTGACACGACTAGAATCCCGAGAGGTTTTTCTATTAATTAGGAGGGTCACCCAGAAACTAATGCCACCACATTTTTTTATTTTCCCCCAACCTCAAACAATCAGTAGACATGAATTCTTTGAAGTTTTCAGAGTGTGCGCTCCAAGCTTCAATTCAACAGATGGTGTGCTTGCAGCAATGGTTCAACATGGCATCTGTGAGTGATGTACATTATAAACAGTGTGTTGTCATTGAATTTCTCACAGCAAAGAAACAAAAGGTTGGAAACATTCACAAATGTTTATGTGCAGTTTGTGGAGCATCAGTAGTTGACAGAAGTATGGTTAGTCACTGGGCACAGAGGGTGAGGCCATCTGAAAGCGGTTCTGCAGAGCTCCAAGATTTGCAGCGGTCCGGAAGGCCACGAATGGCTGTAACACATTACAAGATGCAGCGTGCTGATGTGCTCATTCGCGAGAAATTACACATAACGACTTGGCAGTTGGCACAGAAGCTGTCAATCAGCAAGGGAAATGTGGGTATAATCGTCATTGCTCTTGATTACGCAATAAAGGGTTTATGATGGATTCTGCGCCATCTTATGGAGGAACACCAAACTCTCAGAAACAACATTTCTTCTGAGTTGCTGCAACATTATGAGGGGGAAGCCTCCTTGTCCCAGATTGTGGCAGGTGATGAAATGTGGGTTCATCATTTCGAGCCCAAAATAAAATGGCAATTAATGGAATGCCAACATCCTGACTCTACACAGAATAAGAAATTCAAAGCAACTTCTTCTGCTGGTAAGATAATTATCACTGTGTTTGGAACTTTGGCGGTGTCATAGTCATTTATGTGATGCCGAGAGGCACCTCCATTAATTCTGAGGCATCTGTGAACACATTAGCCACACTCAAGAAGTGCTTCCAGTGACTTGGATGCCATAACAACCCAGGTGAATGTTTGCTTCAGCATGATGATGCACACTGTCACACAAGTTTGAGGACATGGAAACACATCACCAAACAGGGTTGGACAGTGTTACCCCATCCACCCTATAGCTGTGGCCCAGCTCCCTCAGACTTTCACTTGTTTGGGTCATTGAAGAATACCATTCGTGGGAGACATTTTAAGGGTGACAAAGAGGTGATTCACACAGTGACAAAATGGCTTTGTGAACAACAGGTGGTACCACCAGGGCATACATGCTCTTGTGTCTTGCTGGAGGTAGGTCATAGAAAGGAAAAGAGATTATATAAAAAAATAGGCTGTGTAGAAGGAACATCATTGTTTCTAATGTATAAGATTCATTGTGTTCAATAAATAATTGTTGAAGAAAAAAAGTGTGGTGCGTTAGTTTCTGGGCCACCCTTGTATGTAATGGTTTGAATAATATATTCTTTCTATTTTAATGTACTGTGTTTCAGAATACTGAAGAAATATATATCCAAACTTATGTAGTAATTTAAATAGAATCCAGGGAATAGTCGTATAATCTTTTGTGATCTTCCCTTAAAGGAGTGTTCAATTCAGGTACATTGTGACCTGTGATGCCTACCTATCCTTTTTTTAGTTGATTATAATTTTTTGGTCAATTTTCTGTCATATAGGGTCTTTAGAAATAGTGCAGATTTCTAGTTTGACCATAAGCTTTCAAAAAATTAAAAAACCATCCAAATTCTTGAAAGAATTTATGTGTGATCCTTTCTGAAACCGACAAATGCATCTTGCTTACAGGTTTATACAAGGGTGGTCTGAAAAGTTTCCGACCTAACAAAGATACAAGACATTTTTTCTGAATTTTTTTATTTTATTTTCAACATAGTCTCCTTGTAACTCTACACACTTTTCCCAACGATGCTCTCATCCCTGTAACCCGTCCAAATAGTACTCGGCGTTTTTCTCTGCAAAATAATTGTTCATGAAAATTTCAGTCCTCCGAGCACAATTTTTAGATGAGGGAACAAAAAGAAGTCGCTTGGGGCTAGATCTGGTGAGAAAGGCGGATGAACAAGCAGTTCAAACCATAATTCGTTAATTTTCACCATGCAACCGCTGAGGTTGTCTTGGTGAAACAGGATTTTCTTTTTCTGCAAATGTGGCCATTTTTCCGCAAGTTCTGCCTTCAGCTTGTCAAGTAATGATGCGTAGTATGTTCCTGTAATGATTTTTCCATTTTGAAGGTAATCGATTAAAATAACTCCATGACTATCCCAAAAAACAGTCGCCAGCACTTTCCCAGCCGAAAAAAAAAAACAGTTTTTACTTTTTTTGGAGCCGGTTCCCCCTTTGCAGTCCACTGTTTGGACTGTATTTTTGTTTCGGGCATATAATGGTGTATCCAAGTTTCATCTACAGTAATTAATCGGCGTCAAAACTGTGCCAACAGAACGTTGGAAATGTTCATTCGAACACGTTGTTGGTCTAATGCGCCAACAGCTTTCTCATACCTAAATGTTGATTTAATATGTAACAAAAATGTTCTTTTGAAATGTTCATAACCTCTGCTATCTCTCTCACTTTAATTCGGCGGTCATCTAGCACCAATTGGTGAACTTTGGCGATGTTTTTGTTGGTAGTTGCAGTTTTTTGACGTCCCGAACGTTCATTGTCTCCCAAGCTCTTACGGCCACGTTTAAATTCAGCTGCCCAACATTTCACTGTGGTAAGTGGTGGTGCAGAGTCCCCATACACAGAATCCAACTCATCTTTGATTTTTGATTTTGATGATAGCTCGATACTCGATTTTGTCCATTTTCACAAAAACACTCACATCAACTCACTCAAACGACTGTTAGGCCTACATGACAACTGCATGTCCAAAATGGCTGAAACTTTGGTGAGTAACTGTCAACAGATAAACAACTAAATTCGCTAGCTTTTATTTACGAGTGCTGCCATCTTCACGTTGAGGTCAGAAACTTTTCAGACCACCCTCGTAATTTAATTTACTATATTTACAATAAAGCACACTCTGGAAGCGATTTCCATACACACCTGTTTTCCCCCTTTCTTTTACCTGCCTACTTTTGTCTTTTATCAATTTCAACTTTAAATTCTTTCAGCATTTTTAGTAATTTATTCATCACTTCCCTAGTTAAATTATTCCGATCCCTGACTCCGTTATCTATGAAAGAAAATGTTTCACACATCCCAATTCCTGAAATAAAGTGCCAGCTTATGGTCATGCTCATCTTTTCCCTTCCATGCATAATAGTTAGGATATGTAACTTATAATTCTTTATTTTAATATTATCTCTCTTATATTCATGTTGATATCATCTTAGGTTAAATAGTTTTGCAGTGTGCATTCACTTCCAGTGATAATTGATTCAGTATTTTTTCCTTCTCCCTCCAGTAACATTACTTGTTTTGTTCCTCCTGGTACCCAAACACATAGTTAGTGTCAACGTGATTACATCTGATCTCCTCGCCATGTGTCTTATCTGTTAAAATATGTGTAACATGTATTTGTCCAGGCCAGCTACCTTCACCTATTGTAAGTGTTGGTTTACTTTCCTTGTATTTCCATATTTAGATATAGCTATTTGTAAATACATATTTTATATTTTTTTCTGATAGCTTCTGATCTCCATGAACCTACAATAGTTGATGAAAGAATGAAAATACCACCGTCTGAAATCAGTCAAGATTTTCCTGCATCTCTGAGCCAACAAAAAATTTTCTCTCCTTCTGCCTCATTTCGCTCCAGACCTCAAAGCTTTGCTCAGAAATTACGATCTACCAGCAAAAGTGTAAAAGGTAATGTGGAAGAAAAAATTATTTTGTTTATATAATTTTTTATTTTAAAGTAAGAAATTAATCTTAGTCTCTTGTAATGAAATGTTATGTGATGTGAACTTTCAACACCATACCAACAAAAAAATTAGGATTTATTATGAAGCACTTCATTAAATTAAGGGTTCTGAAAGAAATTATTGCTCATCACACTCAGTAATTATAAAGTAGGTCAGCACCAAGCACAAAGAAGTATGAATAATAAAAAATACTATACTCCAAGATTTCTTTAGTTAAGAGATGTTGGGGTGTGCTGAATGCAGAGAATGGAACGATCGTTTATCACACTTCAGTGAAGTACAATACTATATAGATAACTTTAAACTTAACTTAGTCCACAACCCGAAGGTTGGTTGGATCCTCCAGAAGGAGGCATACTAAGCCATTGTGTCAGAGGTAGGACGGCCAGTTCCTTTCCTCTGGGACCTACAGATTAACGTGGAATCCGAACCACGGAGCGTTCTGGGATAGCTCATATGATTAAACACAACTCTCAAACCTGCGCCTGCCGGGATTCGTACCTGGGGCAGGAGCAGCAAACGTTTTGAAAGCAAGCGCTTAGGCACTGAGCTACCAGAACACTCACTATATAGATACGGACAAAAAACTAGTGTATGAAATTCTAGGATATAAATCTTCCTGTAGCAGAGAAACGTGGTGTGGATTGGAATGCTGCATGTTTCACGCATGGTTATTACGTTCGTGCAAGATTTGTACCAAAATATTTCAGGTACTTGCTTCTGTCCACAGTGGCGGCTCATAACTAATATTAGTGGAGTGCTGCTTTTAAAATACAGTACCTACCTGTTCATGGTTGTAGTTTGGTCAAAAAGATTGTTTTAATAATAAAGCTATATTTGGGGTTGAATGCACTCTTTTCTTAAATGTATCTCTGTCATGGAGAAACAGCAGTGAAAATAAATCTAGTGCATCAGAATACATATGAGTGGATATAAATTTATGGTATTTAATTTCTCTG
Organism: Vandiemenella viatica; assembly: GCA_031002005.1. Classification (NCBI taxonomy): domain Eukaryota; kingdom Metazoa; phylum Arthropoda; class Insecta; order Orthoptera; family Morabidae; genus Vandiemenella; species Vandiemenella viatica. The sequence continues at coordinate 326,939,509 of JARYHS010008074.1, read as the reverse complement.
CTAAAGTAAAGCTAAACCTACGAGGTTCACCTGTTTAATTGAAGTTGTATATAGTAATCGTAGACAATAAGATAAGAGGCGCTAAGTACATAAATGAAATTACAATTTAGGTTAAGGAAAGAATACATGTGAGTGGATATAAATTTATGGTATTTAATTTCTCTGCTAAAGTAAAGCTAAACCTACGAGGTTCAACTGTTTAATTGAAGTTGTATATAGTAATCGTAGGCAATAAGATAAGAGGCGCTAAGTACCTAAATGAAATTACAGATTAGGTTAAGGAAATTTACCACCTCTTACCTTTAGATGATGGATGTGGGGTATGAACACATGTGATATAGAAATTTTTGGGTCCAGCCCCTTACCAATAGGAGAACATTATGGAGGGTGGGTGTTGTGAGAGCTACCTAACAGACTGACTGTTGAGGAGAAAAATGGTGGGGGTAAATTCAAACAGAGGACAGGTAGAACGGCAGTGATATAAAGCTGATACCTGATCATTGCAAAATATCAAAACAGAGCTGAGGTGCGCAGAAAGAAAAAAATAATATAATAAAAGCTAAATATAAACAAGCAAAAATAAATAAACAGAGAATTTGGGTAAAATAATTAAACCAAAGACTCTGTGAAGTTAAAGACCATCACCTTTTAGTGGTGGTAATAATATATATTAACTAGATGACCCGTGCGAAAATTTCTCTAATAAAATACAATTAATAGTGAGGTTGAATGCTTGTAATTAATGAAAAATAAAACTGCACTTTTTAACAAATATTTATTTGTTTAGTGTAATACGTATGCATCAAAACAAATTATGAAACAGTTAAGAAAATTTAAAACACACTGTATGTACAACAAACTGTCACTGACCCTAACAGCATACAACAAACCTGAGCAAAATGCACACAGCATATCAACATCTCTGTGATACGTGCTGCTGTGTGAATAAAATGTTTACACCAGAATTGTATAGCAAATCAAAAATGTTTCCATAACACAAAAGAAATATCCGAAAAGCTTCTTATTTTATAAAAAATTTATTGACATCTCGGCGATACTGCTGCTGCAATCTGAGGACTTGGCTCTGAACTGTTTGATACACATGACCACTTTAAGCATCAAAATAAAAAAAAATTCTTTCTTAATTTATGATTTTACCTAATTGGAGACCTTAATCGCTAAAATGATGTCATTTATCGATTTTGGTTTGGTACTGAAGGAGAAAAATGGCTCTAAACAATAATAATAATAAACATGTTGTAGAAATAATATTAATACTTTTGTCCTTTAAGGGTCAAATTCCAAAAAATTCTTTTTATAAAATATGGTGTGACCAAAGCGGACACCTTGGCTTTTAAAATGATACCTCATTTACCAATTTCGGTTAAGCATCAAGCAAGGTAAAAAAAAAAGTTTTAGAAATGATGATATTTTTGCGTCTGAAGTGTTGAATTTAAAGAAAGTTCTTTCTTAAAATATGATATGCCCTAAGCGGATCCTATAATATTTTAAACGATACCCCGTTCATCGGTTTCAGTTAAATATCAGTGGTGATAAATGGCTTGTGACGGAAAAATACGTTGTAGAAATATTAATACTTTTGCCCTTTAAGGGTCGAATTTTGAAAAATTCGTTTCTTAAAATATGGTGTAAATTACTGAAGACCTTACAAAGACCTCAGTCTTTAAAATGATTCCTCATTTATCATTTTTCTTTAATTATCAAGGAAGATAAATGACTCGAGACACAAAAACGCATTTTAGAAATATTGACATTTTCTCCCTCTAAGTGTCGAATTACGAAAAAAAACCTTTCTTAAAATATAATTTTATCATGGCAGAGACCTTATTCTTTAATATGATACCTCATTTATCTATATCGGTGTGGTATGAAGGGAGATAAATAGCTCGTGACACAAAAATGCATTGAAGAGCCATTAATACTTTTTCCCTTTAAGGGTTCAATTCCAAAAAAAATATTCTTTTTTAGTATATGATGTCGCCAAAGCTGAGACACTAATCTTCATAATCCTACTTGATTTATTGATTTTGGTTATGTATCCAAGAAGATAAATGACTCGTAACACAAAAAACAACATTTTAGAAATATTGACATTTTGACTTTTTAACGGTCGAATTCTGCAAAAATCCTTTCTTAAAATATAATATGACCAAGGTGGGGACCATATGCTTTAATACGACACCTCATTCATTGATTTCAGTTAGGTATGAAGGGAGATAATGGCTTGTGAAAAAAAAAAACACCTTATAGAAATAATATATACTAGACGACCTGTGTGAAAATTTCGCGAATAAAATACGATGAATAGTGAGGTTGAATGCTTGTAATATAATGAAAAGTCGAACCGTACGTTTTCAGAAAATATTTTTTTTTTAGTGTAATAGGTACGCATCACAATACTTACAGCATATTACGAAACAGTTATAAAATTTAAAACACTCTGTATTTACGACAAACTGTCACTGATCTTAACGGAATACAACCAACCAGAACAAAATGCACACAACATATCAACATCTCTGTGATATTTGTTGCTGTGTGGATAAAATGCTTACATTGGAATTGTATACCAAAAAGTTTTTCCATAACAGCAAAAAATATCCGAGAAGCTACTTATTGAATAAAAAAAAGTGTATTGACATCTCTGTGATATCTGCTGCTGCAATCTAGGGACTTGGCTCTAAACTGTCTCATACACTCTACCACTTTAAACACCAAAATCCGAAAAAAATTCTTTCTTAATTTCTGATTTTATCTAACTGGAGACCTTAATCTTTAAAACGATATGATATTTATCGATTTCGGCTAGGTATCGAAGAAGAAAAATGGCTTGTAATAATAATAAAAAAACACGCTGTAGAAATAAAATTGATACTTTTGCCCTTTAAGGGTCAAATTGCAAAAAAAAAATCTTTTATAAAATACGGTGTGACCAAAGCAGCCACCTTGGTCTTTAAAATGATATCTCATTTATCGATTTCGGTTAGTTATCAAGTGAGGTAAAAAAAAATGTTTTAGAAATGATGATATTTTTGCCCCTTAAATGTTGAATTTCGGGAAAGTTTTTCTTAAAATATATTGTAACGAAAGTTGATAATTTAATATTTAAAACGATACCTCATTTATTAACTTCGGTTAGGTATCAAGGGAAATAAATAGCTCGTGACAGAAAAATGCGTTGTAGAAATGCTAATACTTTTTCCAAGGGTAGAATTTTTTAAAATTTATTTCTTAAAATGTGGTGTAACGGAACCGAAGATCTTACGAAGACCTCAATCTTTAAAATGAAACTGCGTTTAGCAATTTTGTTTAATTATCAAGGGATAAAAATGACTCGAGACACAAAAAACGCTTTTTAGAAAAATTGACATTTTTGTCCTTTAAGGGTCGAAATACGAAAAATTCCTTTCTTAAAATATAAGTTACCATGGCCGAGACCTTAATCTTTAATATGATACCTCATTTATCCAAATCAGTTAGATATCAAGTGAGATAAATGGCTCGTGACACAAAAATGCGTTGTAGAAAAATTTATACTTTTTCCCTTTAAGGGTTGAATTCCAAAAACCTTCTTACTTAAAATGTGATGTCACAAAGCTGAGACATTACTCCTCATAATCTTACTTGATTTATCGATTTTGGTTAGATATGCAGGGAGATATATGGCTCGAGATACAAAAAGCACATTTTAGAATAATTTACATTTTTGCCCTTTAAGGGTCAAATTACGAAAAATTCCTTCCTTAAAATATAATGTTACCACAGCGGATACCTCAGTTTTTAATATGATACCTCATTTATCTATATCGGTTAGATATCAAGTGAGATAAATGGCTCGTGACACAAAAATGCGATGTACAAAATTGTTTACTTTTTCCCTTTAAGGGTTGAATTCCAAAAATATTCTTTCTTAAAATGTGATGTCACAAAGCTGAGACATTACTCCTCATAATCCTACTTGATTTATCGATTTTGGTTATATATCCAGGGAGATAAATGGCTCGAGACACAAAAAACGCATTTTAGAAAAGTTGATATTTTTGCCCTTTAAGGGCCGAATTACGAAAAATTCCTTTCTTAAAATATAATGGTACCACGGCGGAGACCTTATTTTTTAATATGATACTTCATTTATCTATATCGGTTAGATATGAATGGAGATAAATGGCTCGTGACACAAAAACGCAATAATAAAATATTGATACTTTTGCCCTTTAAGGGTAGAATTCTGAATAATATCTGCCTTAGTATATGACGTCACTAAAGCGGAGATCTTTATCTTTAAAATGTTACTTCATTAAATGATTTCAGATAGATATCCAGGGGGATAAAAGAGTCGTAACACAGAAAACAGCATTTTAGAAATATTGACATTTTTGCCCTTTAAGGGTCGAATTCCGAAAACTTCCATTCTTAAAATATGATGTGACCAAAGTGGAGAATATAAGCTTTAAAATGACACCTCATTCATTGATTTCGGTTAAGTATGATGGAAGATACAGGCTTGTGACAAAAAAATACCTTAGAGAAATGATATATATGATGATGATTGTTTTATGACTTGTCAACATCAAGATCATCAGAGACTGGAAAATATTGGAGACAAGAATTGGATAGGAATTTGGTCATGGCTTTTTCAAGAAACCACCATGATATTTGCCTATAGTGATTTTGGAAAAGCAAAATCAGGATAGTTCGGTGTGGATTCGAATCCACGTTCTTTCAAGCACACTCGGTGAAATTGATACATTATATAAATGTAGTTACAAGACTCAATGATAGTAAAATGTTGATTAAATATCACATATACCTCCTCCGGAGTGTAATTTTTGTTCAAATGGCTTCAAAACAAACAAGTGTTTTGACTTGAAGGATAACCTACAATTTTCTAAGGGATTTCAAAGTTGATTACCACCTTAAATATTTTCAACAGTGTAATCTGATACAAGTGTTAACTTCATCAAACTTTCAGAATATATTCAAATTCTTAGCAATAGTGACTTGTTTTTATTCGTGTATGACTTATTACAGATTAATTTGATAGCTTGGCGTCCGTTTTAAAGAACTCAAGCATCTTCAAGAAAAGGCATCAAACAATTATAAAGGTATCACAATCAAGTTAATGTGCTGATGTTGCAATGTACTTTTAACTATTACACACTTTCTTTAGTGATGGTTCTTTTATCTATCACTCTTGCTCTCTATTAAGCCTTTTGGTAAATGTATGTTATTATGATGATAATAGAATTAAATGCTTTTTGGCAAGGAAATAGCATGGATAATTAACATATGCCCAATACTTAACCACTGATTAAGGAAGTATTTCAGTATAAAACCTTTCAAATTATAAAGCCAAGAGACAGGGCAAGGTGATAATATGTATACATTACGAGACACACAATTTATCATTCTTTACACATTTTTAATTAAGAATTTATCTCAATCTCTTTTAATGAAATTTTTATGTGGTAAGTCTTCGTTTATCCATTGCATGTGTGAAGTTTTACTTTTCATGTATGGATGTAATATTTTTGTGTATTGTGTTTTATCCTACCACCATTCTATCTTTTTTTAAATCTGTATTCTTATACTGCATATAAAATCCCTGCTTATGTTCTTTAAGAACCTTAAGCTTTGTGCTAAGATTGAAAAAATGCTGATATTCACTCTCCTTTTTTTAGGGTATGTAAATCTAAGTGAAGGTGTGACAACTCCCATGTGTGCAGTGAGTCCATCAGGATCTGGCTTGGAACATGTTACAATTGCATCTGATAAAAGCAAGGACTGTATAAATGCAACACCTCGTTGCTGGAAAACAGTTTATTATTTGCTGGATCTTTATGCCACTATGCCTGAGACCAAGACAATTACTCACAGGTAATTGGAAGTGTTTTACTTAATTATTTATTTTAATTATTACTGATTAAGCTTATACCGTGTAACAGTTTCCCCATACACTTTTGCAGCAATTTATATTCTTTTGATTTTTTCCTTCCTTGGTATTTTATTTCACTGCTCAAGCTACTTGTCTATGAATGAAAATTTTTCCTTTCCATTATATGTGATATCAAGTGCTGGTTTATGGTTACATTAAATTCTTAACTTCCACATATTACTGCTAATGTTTACACCATTGTCAAACCAGTCCGTATCATTAATATATAACCAGTAGTCTATTCAGCTGTCATGTCTTCCAGTTCAGTACCCAGTTCCTTCATTATGATATTGTACCTAATCTTGAAATATTACTTACATTGAATCTGGAGATTTGTTGCTTATCAGAGAAAAATTGTGACTGTAGAACAGGTCCATAAAAGGTGTAAGACAAAGGTTTAAAAGTTGACAAGTGTTGAAAATCACATACCAATTAATTTGACTTGAGTGGAAGATAAATTTATGGAGAGAATGATGTGTAACTTCATCAGAAATGTCTGTGAGAAAAGTAACTGGTTTGCTAATTTACAATATGCTTGTAGCCAAGAATATTCATGAGAATCTCGGTCAGTTGGCTGTACACAAGATATTTCAGATGAAATGCAATAGGGGAGCAAATTTGGTAGTGTAGAACTAGAACTTTCCAAGGCATTGCAGCATAAGCCATAGTTTCAAATGATTTGGATAAAAAAGTTAATTCTTTGGTAAAATAATTCTTAAAACTTACAATTCTAACATTATGGTAGGAAATGTCATATTGAAAGAGGTGGAAGTGAAAATAAAAGTCTTATAGGGTAGTTTATTGGGACAGTTGTTATTCATTATTTTAATGAATGATTGTGTTGATGGTTTCCACTCAGAAGTTAGATTGTTTGCAGATGCAGCTTTTCACAGTCGTCTCCAGTTTTGATCTCATTATATGCTAATGATTGTTAGTGTTTATAGGATGGGGTATGATAGGTTGTTAATGGCTTGGAATAGCATCTCATTGTAAACTAAACTGGACAGGACGCATTGGACAGATGATAGTAGGAGGTTTTTATTGGAGATGTAAGGTGAGTCTCACATTTTGGGTGTGACATGAGCTACAACTGTTAGTGGTACAGGAAAGGTAAGATCTAGGCCCTAATAGAAATGCCTTGCTAACATCTGGGAGCTAGAAGGGTCTAGGAAAATTGTGTGGCAGTCTACAATCTCCAGCTCATTAAACAAGATATTTCACAAATGAAAATATACTTATCATGAAAAACATAAAAAGCTTCACATTTTGCAGTCAGATGTCAATTCAGATTTTCCTCCGATATCTTAAATACAACTGTCTAACAAACCCAGTCAGAATTCAGGAAGGATAAAAGTCCTTCATCCCTCTCATGATTTATATTGGCAACATGTGTACAACAGAGAAGGGAGGACAGGAGGGGGTGACTCATGATCCTTAGATGGTCAGATTAAGAAAAAAATAAGTGCATATAAATAAGCATAACCAGTAATATAGAAAAATTAGTGGTGGTTCATGTTAGGTAGTGGGGTAGTAGATAAAATTTGAGAAAAGAACGAAAAATTGAATTGCCCACAGGCAGTCACATACAAATCACTACAGGTGAATGCCGGGATGCTTCCTTCAAAAAGGCCATGGCTGAATTCCTTCACATTCCTTGTTCCCAGTCCCATCCCACCTCTAATGACCTTAGCCGTCAACGAGGCGTAAAGTCACATATTTTCATAAGAAATTTGCCCTGTTGCTTTTCAATTTTCTTTATTTTGGAATTACCTCATAAACTTAGAGACTCTGAGGTAGGATAGCTGTATCCTACGTTTTAGTTTTTCGCTATGCTTCATCGCTTTTTTACTATTGTAACTCCATTTTGGTCTAAATGGCTTTTAGAGGCTCTTTTTATATTGGCCAAACTGACCAATCATGAAGTTAGAATTATTCCTCGAAGGTATTTAAAAGACAATACCTCTGTGATCATTCCATGTGCTGTTTTATTTTTATCCTTCTTGTACATTCACTGAAAGTCTATGTACTTGGTGGGAGCCTGTCTGTGATGCTGTTTTGTGTAATCTCTCTACTGTGTGCCTAGTTTCCTCCTTATTCATAGTGATGGTCACTTGGTCATCTGCAAAAGCTAAGCATTTCACCATAACTTTATCCACAATGAAGTTAAATGGAAGAAGGGAGTGTCCATCTCCTTCAGGTTACCACACATCTGCAAGTGCCTCAGAATGTTCAGAAATTTCCACAAGAAATTTCAGCTTTGATGTTGAGTATGGGAGGGTCTGATAGATCTGTTCACTAGTCTTCCTGTCCACTTGAAGTGCTTCTAACATTTCCAGCAAGGTCTTCATGCCCACAGTCATAATCTTTCTTCAGATCCATCAAGGCGACTATTGTGTTATTAGATATGCAGATCTTCAGGAACATCTTTAGATTCCATATCTTGATATCAACCAATCAGGTGATCTATTCGTTGATCTAGTTAGTTTAAGGTGACTTTCAATAGAACTGTATAAGTGGCAGGTAGTAACAGTAGAACCTCTCTGTAATTATTCGGATTAGTTTTGTCATATTTTTTATGGAGTATATGTATCAATGCTTTATTGCAGTCCTGCAGGATCATTTCTGTTTCCCTGATTTCTGTTAAGAGTGCATGGTTTTTTTCGTGAGATCTTCCCCTCCAAGTTTCAAAATCTCTATGGTAATGCCGTCTTCACCTGGTGCTTTATATAAAAAAAAAAAAAAAAAAGTTTGAACGTTCTGTGATGTCTCTTCCAGCGTTAGGGGATATTAATTTGGGTTTGGTGTATGCTTTTCAAAGTGCATTCTCTCCCTTGGTGGATCGCAACTGAACAGGTCTTAGAAGAACGTACCGATATTGGCCAACTGATAATATAGCACTAGATCTTTCTGAGGCATTTGACAGAATGAACCATTAAATCATGTTAAGTAAGGTAAATACCTTTGGAGTGGGTAGAAGAATTCTTTAAGTGTATAAATTAGAAGATTGGGGTAGGAAATGTGGAAGTGAAAATGAGACTGCCATAGTGTAATATATAGGGACATATGCTATTCATTATCCTAATGAATGGCTGTGTTGATGGTTTATTGTCAGAAGTTAGATTGTTTGCAAATGACAGTTTTTATATAAAAGCATCAAAATGGTAGAAGACTGTAAACAGTTACAGGGTGATCTCTACAGGATATCTATCTGAGTGAGTCAACATGGGATAAAGATAAATGGAAAGAAGAGTCAGCTTATTAGGTAAACAGATAAATAACTAAAGGTTTATTATGATTATTAAATGGGGGAGGAACTGCCTGATGAAGACTTAAATTGCAAATATCTTGGAATAACATTTGATCATAAACTCAACTGGGCAAAACACAGTTGGCAGATAGTAGCATTATCCTCGAATCCCACAATTTCCATTTGCCAGTAAATACACAAAGAAGTGAGGGATTGGCTTACAAAACTTTGGCCATGCCATCGCTTGAGTATGGTGGTGCAGTTTCGGACCCACATTTTGAGTATCAAATACAGGAGTTGGAGGGGGTGCAAAGAAGGGCTGCTAGATTTGTCTCTGGAAATTACCACAGAACACAATCAGTAACCGATATGATAAAAGTGCTGGAATGGTTTTCATTGGAAGACAGAAGGAGGGTGAAGAGGGTAATGGGAGTGTACAATGTATATACTGGTAATGAGGCATAGAAAGGTATTAGTGATAGAATTAGGAGAGGTGCAGAGAAGGGAAAAGATGACTATTCAATTTCAGGCATAAGCCTGTGATAATTTATTTATTTATTTTCATTTAAAGGAGGTTTGGAATAAATGACCAAAGAAAATGAAGAATAATGTACCAAAAAATCTGAAATAATTTAAGATTAACTTTTGTAAAATGCAAAGGTGATGATTACAAGAAAGGCTAAAAATGTTTGTATAGGAAAATTGCAATCAAGGTGAGCACTTGACCATAATTAAATAAATTAAATTATAGTAATCTGCTGAGCTCTTGCAATTTGCATAGATGTTGTATCCATTGTGCCATGATCTATGGAAACATTTGCTTGGTGGCTGATAGCTGGACAAACACTCAGGCATTCATAATGGCATGTAGTATTTCCCAGTATCCATTGCAATTAAAAAAAAAAAAAAAAAAAAAACAAGCTGTGACAGAACCGTCTTGGAACAAGAATATCACTAGCCTCTTAGGTGATAAGGCCTCAACCTGAGTGATCATGGACTACAGCACTAAAGACAGCTTACCATTACAGTACTAGCACCTATTCCTATTTTCCATACTCCTCAGATGCAACCATTTCCATTTTCCAGTAAATACACAATTTCCTTGGTCTCCATGGCCCTTATAAGCTCTCTCATACAATGCAGTTCTCTCCTCATTCCTCAAATTGCCACTCACCCATCCTGTATCTTCTTCTCAAGATCCACAAGGTTGTTAGGAAGAATGACCTATAGTTGCAGCAAATGGACACGAGTGGCAGTTGCCATGTGGAGTGCATTGGGGGGTTTTTTAGGCTGAGGGAGCATGACCCTGAACGGGAAATTCACTTACGGACGGCCCAAATGAATTTAACTCCACTTATTAGGGGTAGCTTAAAAGAATCTCAAACATTAAAAGTTCTAGTAGTTAACTGCGGAAATGTTTGTAATAAACAGCCTGAACTTGAAAACATTATTCGTAGTACAGATGCTGATATCGTAATAGGCACAGAAAGTTGGTTAAAACCGAATATAAGTTCTGTGGAAATCTTTAATGGCAGCGTGATCGTTTTTCGTAAGAATAGGTTATATTCACATGGCGGTGGTGTATTTATAGCTGTTAGTAAGTACCTCCCATGTAATGAAATAGTTGTCGATATTGTCTGCGAAATATTAAAAATTAAACTCAATGTAGCTAACTCCTTGGCTCCTTCTATCATCTACCAGATGCAGGCGTAACTATTGCCGAGGCCTTAAGGAATAATGTAAATAATATTGCTCATCAATTTCCGGACCATACAATAATCCTAGGTGGTGACTTCAATTTGCCATATATCAACTGGACTAATTACATTCACGTTACTGGTGACAGTGATAAAGCAGCTTGTAAAAATCTTTCAAGAACTTTTCTCAAATCACAATTTTCATTGCAACTACAGGAAGTGAGAAACGTTTCATGCAGATGCTGATACTGCAACGTAACTTAATAAATAAACCATTCTAAGAACAGTAAAGCCACTCAACATACAATATAAACATTTTTAATAGTAAAGAATCTTTGAACTAACCTGGAATAGGGTAATCTATTATTATCCAACTTGCAACTTGCTACGTGATCATTTCATTATTTCTTAACCATTTTAGAGGCAGTAAAGCAATTTCAAAATAATAATAAATTCAAAAGAAAGCTAAATTCATTAAAATTCCATAGTTTCAGATCGTGTAAATAACTTAAATAAAATTTTAAACACCTCGTGGAACATACTTTCACTTTTAACATTTTTTACCATATATTTTCGATAATTTCTCGAACTGAAAATTAGATTCCCTAAAAGATCTGAAAATCTAGTAAAACATATTAAAATTTCGGAACATTTCATGCAGTAGAACAGATTTTAGATGAATTTGAAAGTTATTTCATCATCTGTCACAACATGGTAATTTCGAAATTAAATTGCGATTAAACCAAGCTACTTTCGTAAATAAAACGACTGTTAAAACATGTAACTAAATTCAAAGAAAATTGAGATAACTCCACTTTTTTCGATATAAGCAACAGGAGGATAATTATTTAACATAAACCGAGTTAACTTCTGAAACATTTCAAACCTAATCTTCACAAACTAATAACATTGCTATTACACCACCGATAATTATAAAATTTACATCACTGGAATCAGAAATTTTTATAGAACACAATGACACTAATTTTATTGTGATAATTTTCAATCCAGCAGGGTTGCCTAAAATTTGAATAAATCCAGATATAAATAGGGGAATCACTACTTAACTTTTGCAATCTTTTTACCAATACGCCGATTAAACTAAATTCGTTTACAAGCAAGTTAATCATTTGAGAATTCTCACTAAACACTTTTTATGTACCTTAAAGACAAGACTACATGCAGTTAAAGTTTGAACACCTTCTATAATCACAATCATTTTTTACTATTTTGAATAAGCATCCATATACATGTGGTATGCAGATGGGGGTATATAGGCAGGAGCCTAGGAGAGGGGGTTGTCTTTATTCTTTTGGTCTTTACTCCGGGAACGTTGTGTGAAAGTAATCTGTGCTAGGTATGGTGCGTGCGTCGGTTAGGACAAGGTATAACCGGAAATAGTTGAACTTTGAGTGACCGCATGGCTGATGGACCACCATGCTACATTTTCTGAAGAGTTCCTATTAATGACTTTGAACTTTTAACTTTTCAAAAAGGTGTATCGGCCGGTTCTCTTCCTCTTCATAACTGACAATTTTTGAAACGTTTGTTCCGATAGCCTATTTGACTGTAATTGCTGTTTTACCAAATGTGATTTGAATAAACTTTAAATTTTTCAACAAGTGGACTTTTCAAATGTGTTAACCTTGAACAGTAACCCTTTTCTAAGCTTTTGGGTCAAATAAACTTAGTGGCAGCCGACTTGCATTACAGTTAAATATTCCAGGCAGGCACATGGTCAATTTAAAATTATTTAGTAAATTCATCAGAACTTTTTACTTCAAGTAACATTCAGTTAAGGTACTAGGCCTATACTTCACCCCTAGTAAGGCTTGGGTCCTTACAAGCCTCACCGAAAACCCTAAGAAATTTTGGTTGTATGTAAAAAAAAGTTAGTTGTAGTGACAACAATAAACCAGTTCTAATACAAGACGGTTGGGAAGTTGAAGACAGCTGTGACAAGGCTACCGTATTTAACACCGAATTTAAAAATTCATTCATGTGCGAAAACATGGAAAACATTCCCACTTTGCCACATCATGTAGAATTAGAGATATATCCGGTAGAAATTGATAGCGTAGGTATTGTAAAGCAATTATAGCTCCTGAAGTGGAGTAAAGCACCAGGTCCCGATGGTATACTGGTAAGAGTATTTTCAGAATACGTGGAGGAAATTGAACCATTTCTATAGGATATATTCCATAAATCTTTAGAAGAGAAAAAGTACCCTCCGACTGGAAAATATCCAAGGTAATTCCTGTTTTCAAGAAAGGAGATCAGATTGGTCGTGGGAATTATCGGCCCATAACTTTAACATCTGTATACAGTACAATTCTGGAGCATGTCATATGCTCAAATATTATGAAATTTCTAGAACAAGTTACTTACACTGTGTCAACACGGATTTCGAAAGAAGAGATCGTGTGAAACTCTATTGGCCCTATTTTCCCATGACGTAATGAAAGTTATCGAAGCAGGTTCGCAATTTGATGCAATATTCTTGGATTTTCAGAAAACTTTTGATTCTGTATCACACAACCGACTATTAGTGAAAATCCGAGCATACGGTATGTCAGATCAGATTTGTGAATGGATACTGTAAGGAACTAGACCGATACCGGGGTTGTAGTATCGCCTAAGTGCCTTAACTTACACTCTTGTCGACTAACAGTTCTCTTAAAACTCGGTAAATAATTTGGATTTGACCATGTAGCCAAGGTAACTCAACTGAATGCTCAGGTCGCCACTATATTCGTTACCCACGAATATAGAAAAGGGTTCTATGCTAACAACTGAAGCACACAAAGTCACTTTTAGAAAACTTCAAGGTTTTATTCTTCAAAATCAAAAGTTCAAAATTGCATTTACAGTTGAGCAGGCATATCGAACACTCGTTCCACAAGTTTGCAGATTGTGAAGAGAAACTACCGACCGAAACCCCTTTTGTAAAGTTACAAGTTCATGGTGAGTAAACAGAGCCACGCCCCACTCATGATGGCCGAACCCGGTAGTGCCAACTGAACCTGAGCTACCAACATTAGTCGGAGTTGCCAACCTACTAACGCACACACGCTTAAATCATCTTGTTAGCACGACTTCAAACCCGGAAAAGACACTGAGTCAAAATGGCTTCCCAATATATACCCTCGCTGACGTCAGAGCCAAAATACAAGTTTCTACTGGCGCCTAGGCGATCTAGGCCTGAAATATCTCAGTAACTAAACTGTTATCCAAAACTTTAAGTGTTGCAGTGTTTCGACATATTTAATTGTGAAATAATGAATATTTAGTGATTAACGTTAAGTGTTTGGTTTAAAAGTTCCCAGCGTATGAGTGGACTACTTTCGTACCTGGGGAACTACTATTGTTCTGGAAACTTCTACATTTCGTCATTTTATTAATGCTACAATTTACATAAATGTTATTACTGTCACTGTGTTCTACAAAAATTCCTGATTTTATTGGTGTAACTTTTATTAAGATTGGTGTACGGAAAGTTTACTTACTACGTAACCAAAGTGTGATTTCAGTTTTAATTTTATAACTTTATTTCTATTACATTTATTGCAAATACGAAATTACCACGAGATTCTCTGAATCAGATCACGTATTCTGAAAGTTGTCTCATCTCTGTATCTACTTTAGATCGGTTGAAAAATATTTCTAAATCGACCTCATGGTCGTGATGAAAAATAAATCTTAATATCTCTATAAAATCGGTTCTATTGACTGGAATTACTTGAAATAATTATATGTTATATTAGATTTTTAGTTCTTTCCGGAAATCTACTTTTTATTTCGAATGTTCTCTAGGATTTTGAGATAAAAATTATTAGAAGTGAAGTGCATCTGACGAAGTATAAACAAATTGATTTAAGTTATTTAAACGTTCAAAAACTACGAGTTTTAGTGAATTTATATTTTAATTGCCTGATTACTTCATTAAAATTACTTTATTTGGTTCGAAAGTGTGTTAAAACAGTGAAATGCCCAATATTAGAAATTACTTGTGCACTGAACTGGATTATTATGGATTATCATATCAAGGTTAGTAAAAGGTGTTAATATCATTACAGAAAGTTACTTTAGTTGGTTTATTTGCTATTAAGTTACTTTCTTGCTCGTTAATTGATCTAAAAATGGCAAAATGCTTCCACAGTAGAAATTCTTAAGTCCAAGGTAGTATTATTACTGATTATTTAATTTTCAGTTGATTAAAAGCTTGTTTATCATTATTCAAAGTTTATATTCGGCGTTTAGCAACTACTAACAGTCTTACTGCATTCAAATTGGTTTATAAACTGCAAAGTTAACCTATATCAAAAACTTTTATGTGAAATTGAATTTGGGGGATTTAAGCTACTCCCTCCCAAACTGATGTTTTCTTTTTGTTATCAAAGGTTTATTTAGAGCATTTATTTAATTATGGATACATTTATTATCCCTAAAGGGTTTTATTTAGTGTGATTGGTTACTGTGTCTCTTGTGCTACATAAAGCTTACTCCCATAACCTCTACATGAACTGAAAACTGTCTTCTACTACAGAGTAAACTTTCCCTTAATGTCTAAAGGTGAGAGGCTAGAATTTACTAAAATTCTAAGATGCTTACATGCCCCCCGAAGATTGAGGTTATTTTCCCCAGAAAACTAACTGAACATCTTGAAAAATAAAAGAAAAAAAATTAAATTCCCCAAAAGAAAATGAACTATACTCCCAAAATCTAACTATCGCTTGTCGGTTCGGTTCTCTCTCCACCATTCATACTCCACAGCAAACATATTATTGTTTTAACAATTTCAAAAAATCTTAAGTTTCACTCACAAAATTATTACAGAATTTTCAATAACTCATTCATTCTCAAAATATCAACAAAAATTATTAAATGTCATACAAGTTATGACCCAATAGAAAAAATGTGAAATATCAGATTATCACAAAATTATAAACATGTGTGTTATAATCAATCACAAAATATCAAACAAATTATCAAAATAAAAAAACATTAAAGTGGTATAAATGCACATTACACAATTTACATTGAAATATATTTACACAAGAGATATCAAATTTATCTTCAAAAAAACCAAGAATGTGAAATATTTTACAAACATTGAAATGAAATTTGTAGTATTTTACCAACAACTGTATTGTACAATTCCATGTAGGAAAGTCCTTCGTTTTATAAACGTCTCTGGTTTTAACATTGTATTGATTTATAATGGCCTTAAAACTACCACTTTCCCATTACACTTTTTGTCACAGAACTCCCTAAATGGGTGAAAACCCAAGTCCTGTCACGGTCGCCATGTAAGGAACTAGACCGATACCGGGGTTGTAGTATCGCCTAAGTGCCTTAACTTACACTCTTGTCGACTAACAGTTCTCTTAAAAACTCGGTAAATAATTTGGATTTGACCATGTAGCCAAGGTAACTCAACTGAATGCTCAGGTCGCCACTATATTCGTTACCCACGAATATAGAAAAGGGTTCTATGCTAACAACTGAAGCACACAAAGTCACTTTTAGAAAACTTCAAGGTTTTATTCTTCAAAATCAAAAGTTCAAAATTGCATTTACAGTTGAGCAGGCATATCGAACACTCGTTCCACAAGTTTGCAGATTGTGAAGAGAAACTACCGACCGACCCCTTTTGTAAAGTTTACAAGTTCATGGTGAGTAAACAGAGCCACGCCCCACTCATGATGGCCGAACCCGGTAGTGCCAACTGAACCTGAGCTACCAACATTAGTCGGAGTTGCCAACCTACTAACGCACACACGCTTAAATCATCTTGTTAGCACGACTTCAAACCCGGAAAAGACACTGAGTCAAAATGGCTTCCCAATATATACCCTCGCTGACGTCAGAGCCAAAATACAAGTTTCTACTGGCGCCTAGGCGATCTAGGCCTGAAATATCTCAGTAACTAAACTGTTATCCAAAACTTTAAGTGTTGCAGTGTTTCGACATATTTAATTGTGAAATAATGAATATTTAGTGATTAACGTTAAGTGTTTGGTTTAAAAGTTCCCAGCGTATGAGTGGACTACTTTCGTACCTGGGGAACTACTATTGTTCTGGAAACTTCTACATTTCGTCATTTTATTAATGCTACAATTTACATAAATGTTATTACTGTCACTGTGTTCTACAAAAATTCCTGATTTTATTGGTGTAACTTTTATTAAGATTGGTGTACGGAAAGTTTACTTACTACGTAACCAAAGTGTGATTTCAGTTTTAATTTTATAACTTTATTTCTATTACATTTATTGCAAATACGAAATTACCACGAGATTCTCTGAATCAGATCACGTATTCTGAAAGTTGTCTCATCTCTGTATCTACTTTAGATCGGTTGAAAAATATTTCTAAATCGACCTCATGGTCGTGATGAAAAATAAATCTTAATATCTCTATAAAATCGGTTTTATTGACTGGAATTACTTGAAATAATTATATGTTATATTAGATTTTTAGTTCTTTCCGGAAATCTACTTTTTATTTCGAATGTTCTCTAGGATTTTGAGATAAAAATTATTAGAAGTGAAGTGCATCTGACGAAGTATAAACAAATTGATTTAAGTTATTTAAACGTTCAAAAACTACGAAGTTTTAGTGAATTTATATTTTAATTGCCTGATTACTTCATTAAAATTACTTTATTTGGTTCGAAAGTGTGTTAAAACAGTGAAATGCCCAATATTAGAAATTACTTGTGCACTGAACTGGATTATTATGGATTATCATATCAAAGGTTAGTAAAAGGTGTTAATATCATTACAGAAAGTTACTTTAGTTGGTTTATTTGCTATTAAGTTGCTTTCTTGCTCGTTAATTGATCTAAAAATGGCAAAATGCTTCCACAGTAGAAATTCTTAAGTCCAAGGTAGTATTATTACTGATTATTTAATTTTCAGTTGATTAAAAGCTTGTTTATCATTATTCAAAGTTTATATTCGGCGTTTAGCAACTACTAACAGTCTTTACTGCATTCAAATTGGTTTATAAACTGCAAAGTTAACCTATATCAAAAACTTTTATGTGAAATTGAATTTGGGGGATTTAAGCTACTCCCTCCCAAACTGATGTTTTCTTTTTGTTATCAAAGGTTTATTTAGAGCATTTATTTAATTATGGATACATTTATTATCCCTAAAGGGTTTTATTTAGTGTGATTGGTTACTGTGTCTCTTGTGCTACATAAAGCTTTACTCCCATAACCTCTACATGAACTGAAAACTGTCTTCTACTACAGAGTAAACTTTCCCTTAATGTCTAAAGGTGAGAGGCTAGAATTTACTAAAATTCTAAGATGCTTACAATACCTGATTTTCTAACTGGTCGATCACAGTATGTCGTTGTTCACGGGGAAGCCTTTTCTAAGCTAGATGTTACTTGTGGCGTTCCTCAAGGAAGTGTGATAGGACCACTTGTTTTCTTAATTTTTATAAACGATCTAAGTGACAACGTTAAATGCTGGTTGCAATTGTTTTCAGACAATGCAGTTATCTATTGGGAAATAAGATGCTCTGACCATTGCTTATAAATTCAGCACGATTTGGATGCTATTTCCGAATGGTGCCGTAAATGGCATCTTACACTTAATTGCAAGAACTGCAAGGAAATTCGAATAAGTAACAAAAAGAATCAGTTTGCTCACGAGTACAAAGCAAACAATTCATTTGTTGACATGGTTGATTCCCTGAAGTATCTGGGGGTAACAGTACAAAGCAACATGAAAAGGGACTTGCACATAACTTCTGTCGTAGGCAAAGCTTATTCTAAATTTTGATTCATAGATCATATTCTGAGGAATTGTAATGCTCATACAAAGGAAATAGCATATAAAACACTAGTATGCCCGCATCTGGATTAGTGTTATGGAGTTTGGGATCCATACCGCAAGGGCCCGATTGACTCAGTGTAGAGGGTACAGAGGAGAGCTGCTCGATTCGTGACTGGTTGTTACAGCCCTTATGAAAACATCACAGAATTGATACATAGATTGGGCCGGGATAGTTTGGAAGACAGACTACGTCATTTACGTTTAAATTTATTGGAAAATATGTGAAATTCTATGACCTACGAGTGCAGTGAGATACTTCTTCCACCTACCTATTTGGGTCACAATGATTAGAGGGATAAGATTCTAGAAATAAGATACTGTACTGATGCTTTTATGTATTCTTTCTTTCCTCGTGCTATTCGGGATTGCAATGCGCAGAATTGAGATTTGTGCCTAGCACCCTCTGCCACCCACAGTGTTTGTGAATTGCATAGTATGGATCATTCACTGAAGGTATGCAGGCATTGGTGTATCTTTGTACAGAATCCTTCCTTACTACTTCAGACTGTCATAACCTCAATAACGGTTTCACAGTCAGAACCACCATTGTACTCTGTAAGTGCCAATTGTCCTATTAACATATTCTGTACTCCAGCCGTCCTCTGAGTTTCAATTTCAGATAATACTCACCCTTCTTTTTCATCGCCATTTTGATTAACCCGTTGCATATATTTTTATTTATTTAATAACAATGAAATCAAGACGCTAAGTAGCGGAAAGGAATCAAATTAGGATAGGGAAATGAGCCACCACTTACCTTTAGATGATGGATGTGGGGTGCGAACACACAGAAAAGACACAAACTCAAATAATAAAGTAATTTTTGGGATAAACCCTTCATCAATGGGCTAACATTATGAGGGATGGGCGCAGCTGGATACTACCTCACAGAAAGACCGCCGGTCGGGAAAATGGTGGAGGTAAATTCAATCATCGGAAAAGTAGAGGGGCATTGAATCAGAGCTAATACCTGAGCATAGATAAATATCCAAACTAATCTCTGGTCAGTGGGAAGATCAAAATATAATTAGAACTAAATATGAAAAAAAATATCTATTAGTATAATAGACAAGCTGTCACGCCTACGTCATGTCACGGGGTGACGTCAAGCTATGATGTTGCACTATGACGTCACGCTTTACGATATTATTTGTGGAAGTGCGCGTTACTTAATAACATTTCCAAGCAACAGTGAATAAATTAACTCACAGAACACTGAAATAAATGTATGTATTGCGTTAAAATTGATTTATCAATCATTAAATGCTTATATTTACATAATATTCTTTTGATATATTGAAGTATTCCTTAAATTCTTTGTCCATAGATATTGTAAGATAAAAGCTTTGTATTTCGAGCATCAATGTTGAGAAAAGTTTGGTTAAAGTATTACTTAAGATGGATCAGAATTACAACTGGCATATGACGCTACGGCAGAGGGCATGAATAATTTAGCTTTTTTTTTTCAAAATAATTTAAACTGGGCCCTATTATTGAAATTATTAATTTGTTTGAACCAAAATAGTTGCCCACTCATCTCGAATTGTGCAGCCTACACTACAATTAATAATGTAAGTTTATCAGATTTATTTTAATATTCTTTGATTTCACTGAGTAATATTACTGAGGCTATTACATATTTCCGCAATGTGTAACTATGACAGCTATTCGAACGTTGTAATATCAGTCTGAATCACGTTGCAGATTTTTGGTTTTTTACCTTTCTTTTTTGTTGAATGTTTTTGATCAAATTTTTGTTGTTGCGTAATGTATCTCATCAATGAATTGTTGTTTTGGTCGGAAAACTGTTGCACATGTTCGTTTTGTGATATTATTGGCTATGGCAAAATAAAATCGAGGCCCAAAAAATTGTGCTATTCGTTTGAAATTTACCACATATGTTCCTATGGTCAAAACTTTTCAAGAAAAAGTGTACATGAAAGCAAAAGGCAGCTTACGTTAGATGTGAAGCAACATGAAAATTACGAATTAACACAACACAAAACTGCCAATTCACTTCAAATATTCACGTCAAAGATAGCATCTGTACAGCAACAACTGTAAAAACGCTGGCAACGTTTCTTGATAGGATATAAATATATTCCTTCGTTGTGTAATTCACTTCTTACAACAACTTATTTTATACTTATGTCACGATACATAACATCACCATCAATGCGCATGCGATTGAAGCTTTGATTTTGTAGCGGCAGTATTACCCGAGATTGTGGTTAGGTTGAAATTCAGCCTGGACAAAAATAAATAATGAACCTTATCACAGCAATAGCATGTTGAATTTAGCTATTATCAGTTATTTCAGCAGGTTTCATAAGCACTATGTCACGTTTTGATGTCATGAATCACGATGTAAACTACTCCCGTATGTGGTTAGTTTTAAAATGCAACCTAGACCAGGATAGCGCCAGGCAATAGGAATTGCATTTATTTTATAACAATTCATTTTATTTCAACAATTGCTAAGAAATGAATTGCTGCAATACTGAAAGAAAAGTATGAATTTTGTTTAAATTGTCATATTGATTATTAGTTGCTTTTTTTAGTGATATGATTACTTGGTTTGAATGAAAGAAGTTCCAAATTGTTCACGATCTATGCAACCTAAACCACAATTCAAACTAATATTACATGACGTAAGAAGTTAAGATTTATTTTTAGCATCCTTCGATTTCACTGGGGTCATTATTTCAGCCAAATGTAAGCTGTGCCAGGTGTTAAAACATCGATCTTCATCATAGACAGTAAGAAAGTTGTAAGAAACTGTGAAGATTTTGGATCAAGTTTGTATCACATGATGCATGATTGGTATAGATGCATGATGACATTGACATGCGATTCAGGGAATGTATAAATTCGCGTGTGAATGAAGCTTTGATTTTTTACCGGCTATATTGACGAAGATTGTAGTCAGGCTGAAACACAACCTGGACCAAATTTACAACTGAAACTTTTTGCTACATCACAAGGGACGAGAAATTACAGCATATTGAGCTTTATTTTATAAAAATTCTATTTAGGTAAACAACCAAAAAGAAATCAATTGCCAGAACAATCCATTAAACCCGTCATTTTTGACAGGCTTTTTGGCTAGTAATTATATAAAAATTATACAAATACAAATTAAAAAAAAAAAAAAAATGTAGTAAACATCATCTTAGGTTAGTGGTGGTTCAATATAGGTAATGGAAAAGTGAGGATTAATAAAGGTTAAACATATGTAATAATAATATCCGGGTATTATCTCAAGTTGAGACTAGGTGGTTGCCTTGTGCCAAGTTTGTACTGGTAGGCAAGTTCCCACCTTCTGAGTTCAGAGAAACTGCTGCTATTAGGGAGAACTCTGATAGCATGGAGTGTGAAACAAGAGTTGAAATTATTCAAGTCGTGCGTTATGGCATGGGCAGCAAGTGGGTGCTTAGGGTTCTGTGTGAACACTATCTGTTGGTGGCCATTCATTCTTATGGAGAGTGGATTCGTGGTCAAACATATATATGAAGCCAGGCAGTGGTTGCATGTTAACTGGTAAATTACATAGGTGGTTTCACAGGTGGCGTGTCTTATGATAGGGATGCTTTCCCCTGTGACAGGGTTGTTGAAAGTGGTGGAAGCATGGTGTATGTCGCACATCTTGCAGCAAGACTTTGCTTGTGGACTAGAAGTTCGCTGAGGTTAGGAGGTCTGCTGAAACAAGTTCTAGGAGGGGCCGGGAGGATTTTAGGAAGAATGGATCTCATTTCAGAGCATGTTTGTAAGAAATCAAAGATAGCCCTGCTGGAGAATTCTGTTGATGGATTCGAGGCCTGAGTAGTACCGTGTGACCAAGACTGGATTGCGGTTGGTTATTGCGGGTTTGGGATGATTGATAGGCTGATTTAGTTGTGATGTTGCACGTGAAAGCTGTTTGTTCACCAAAGCTGGAGGTTAGTTGCAAGATATTGATGCTTCTGAAATACTGTTTGAATAATCCATGAAAGACTGTTGGTTTGAGCATATGCGACTACCTCGAATGCCAAGACTGTAGGGGAGAAAAAGTTTTATTATGGTACGGGTGGCAACTGTCGAAATGGAGATATTTATTTAGCTGATAATTTTATACTTCTTATCTATTTCTTGAATTATTATTGCTTTTTATGGATAACATTTCCATTGATGTTTTCTCTGTCATCCCTCACCTCCTCCACTGCAAACATAATGCTCAAAAATTAACCATTCATGTTGCTGGGTTGACTGCAGGTTCATATGTAAACATATGCATGTGATTCCCCTCCGTATTCATAAGTAGGGGCAAATCCCAAAATATTATCATTTTTGTGTAGTATTTTATGTCTCTATAGGCTTTCTTCCTTCAACTTTGGTGAGTAGTGGGTGTATTATATCTTTATCGTGCCCACTTTTGGCTGGTCCTTGCCTACAATTGCATTCAAAACCCACATTTTTCTTGTGAAATTTGGTTTTCAACCCACTTTTGCCTGTAAGTTTGAAATGTTCTTTCTTTCCAACAATACAGAAGTTTTAACAAATTGTTCATAAATTTTCACATTGTAGATTATACTATTTTCAACACATTTGCTCATGACAAATTTTCATGACGTCTTAATAGTTTTACCATTATTAATTATTTTAATTGAAGGGTTATAAAATTCTTGTCCGCCTATACTTCCTAAAATACTTCATATCTCATAAAGTTATATATCAGAAACAATTTGTTTTAATTTTCTGTTTCTTTCAAGAGATTGTTTACAAATGTAACTATTTTTCTTTAATCACAATACCACATAATTCAAACCTGTGCAGTAGGCTCCATCACCTCTAAGTGTGTGATTTATTCTTCAAAATGCTATATCTGTTTTTTTAAGCTTATAATTAATTGATGTTTTATTTTTTATGGCTGAATTTCCATGCCTTTTTTTTTTTTTTGTTAACATATCTTCGAAATATCTCTAATTCAGAATCATTTTAAATGGATCATTGTGCAATATATATTACGGCATCTACAGTCCATTTTACTGGTACATAAATTATTATTATTTGTCTACTGTTACATCATTGTTTTGTATTAAACTAGCTTTGTCTGACATGCATTTCAATGCCTTTTTCTTTCTAAATGGGTACACATATACAAATTAAATGAAAGAACTTTTTTTTGTGCATTAAATTAAATTTGAAAGAGTTTATTCTAGTTCTTTAGGATATACAATATTTTTGCCCTTTCTTCTGCGAAAGTAGAGTACTCAGCTTTGCTCGGTGGCTTGATGTGAAAGTTCAAATGTTTTGTCTCTTTATATTGGATTGTAGTAAAAATAAATTATGTATGTCGCTAGCAACATCATTTTCTTTATACAGATATCTTATATATGAATTTACAGGCCCATTATTTACGTCGCCACCTGGCTTAGCAATCATATATAATGAACATTTACCTTTGAAACGAAAGTAGACTCAGTTTAACAAATATTTTTCCCTTGATAAAGAATCATATTCAAAACCAAAATCCATTGGAATTTTTCTGAATAGCTAAATGATACCTGATAGAATAACAAACATGACCAGTGACCTGAACTTCATCTCCAAAAGCCACAGGTTCAACACTGACTGTGGGAAACTTCACTAATTTTGGGAAAATAGTCAATATTGTAGTTGTCTGTCCACTATAACCCTCAAAAAATTATTTCTTCAAAATAAAGTGGAATTTGAATTTTTTATGCTGATTTGAATTTGGCATCAAAACGCCAACAGCCATATCATCATCTCTTGTGACGTCACATCCTAGGTTGTGCAGCTGTAAGCAAAGTGGAGGTTAGCTTAGTTTATTGATAAAATGAAATCTACAATTTAAAAGTGCCTCAGTGTGTAAAAAGCATGACTTTCTACACAAGGAAAATATATTAAAAAAAAAAAATGATTAAAACTTGCACGACTTGACACAGCATATTTGTCTACAGATTCTTCAATATACTTTCGTGAAGACTGCTTTGAGGGACGTTTTTATTTAATATTTTTTTTATGTATCATCTATGTACCTCAGTATTATGTTCTCCCTTAAATTTAAATTACAAAACAACTTATGGATCTTTTCCATGCAATAGACCTCGCTGAAAAACCTGCAACATGCATCCTCCCACTACTACATATTGCAACCCTGTCACGGGGGAAACCTTCCTCATCACTGGACATGCCACATGCTCCCCAACCCACATCATATACCAGCTAACTTGCCACCTTTGCACAAGTTCCTATATAGGCCTGACAACACAACAACTCTCATCCAGAATGAATGGCCACAGACAAACAGTCCACAACCGCAATTTATATCTTCCAATACCTGAACATGCTAACTACCACAATTCCAACAACTTCAATGAATGTTTCACCAAGAGAGCAATCAGAGTTTTCCCCGAAACCACCACCGCCTCAAAACTTCGGAGTTGGGAACTCACATTCCAAAATATCCTAGATAATAGACACCCACCTGGCCTCAACCACTGATAAAATTCCTTTCTTTGATGCATCACTTATTATCAGTATTATCATTATTGTCATTTAACTAACTACATGTGTTGTTTTGTTTTTTTTTCTTTCAAAATTTATATACCTATATTTATTTCCTCAATCTTTGTTTTCATCTCTACATTCCATACCCTTCTGGTATTTCTTCTGTGGTATACATATTTATATATTAGTCCCACCACCATATTGATAATCCACTCAATCATGTAGGAAACTTTGGCATGTGCATACCTGGCGAACCACATGACTCATTCTCTTTATCATGAAGAAGGTTTAAGACCGAAATATTGTGTATATTTTTTGTGTTCGTGATATATGTTCTTCTCCCGTCGCTGCCTTCAACTTTGGTAAGTGATGAGTCATTTTCCCTTTCCTTCTAATTTATATTGCCTAAAGCTGTTTCCTTTTTCCTTTGATTAGTTAAATTTAAATTATTATCGATAAATTAATTTCACCTTCAAAGTAGAGTATCTGTGCTCCCATAAGCACAATGTGTCTATAATCTGTTGAAATTAATCAGACATTGTCTATATAATCTGATACATGGTTTATATGAATACAAGTACATAACGGCTGTAGCAAAACAGTAATTATTCTCAAAATATGTTCCTAATTTCCTAACTTCGCTACTGTTAAGAGTGTACTGTTCATTGAAAATGTCCTTTTGTTTATTATTTTCTAATAGCCTATGCCTAGTACAAATACAGTTACATTTTGATAAGTTTAGCTATACTTTTCATCACAATTAATGTATTATCTCATCTGAATGTTGGTATATTGTCACGAAAAATACTTTCTGATAGTTCTTTATATACTTATGTGCACAACAATTAAACTATATTTTTAACGTATAATTACAATTCTTTCTAGGCTATACATGTTTCTAAAATTTATCGTCTAAACTGAGTATATAGCCTAACATTCAAATGCAGTGCTCATAAAGACTTCATTCTAATAAAACTTTTCTTAAATATATGACTTTTCAGTGCAAAACGCACTTTTAGTTTTGGGTATGTATACTCTGAAGTAAATTTTCACATTCTGGAAAAAACTTTTCCAGTATCGTCACATCAATTTTGGGCAAATTACAACTGTTCTCTTCAGTTAATCCAGCTTTCATTGCAAATATTGTTTGTTTTATAGATTGGAAATTGTAACTAAGTAATACATTGACATAAAACCTTAAATATACAATGCAAAGATTGGTGACAGATTCTTAAAACATGGAACAAAACAGTTGCATTCTGGGACGTGATGTCACACGCTCTGATTGCCTTTTGGCATCACGTGACTTTTCTGCATTGCATTTTTATTTCATCAAAAATAATGTTTTTAACTCTTATCAAGCAATTAAAGTTGATTTTTGGTACCCCTGCAACTTACACTATCTTTATCAATTGAAGTTTCATTGTATTATATTTAGTGTTGAGTACCCCATTCAGTCTATTTTCTTTATACTATATACAGTAAAACTATTCATTGTAGCAACTTTGAAAATGATCTAGCCTTATTGCTGAGTAACAGCGATATCCTCTTCATTTTATCAGTCATATGATTTGAAGAATTGGCAGTAAATGTCATGCAAGACTGTTTGTCATTGAATTTTATTCTTCTAATTTTATCAGAACTAAATAAATAAACAATTTTTTTAAATTAGTATTGTTATATCCCCCAGCAAATTCCCATAATATTTACAGGTGACCAAATATAAATTGCAGAAAAGTTGCACTCATAACTTTGTCTTAAATGGGATGAAGGGGGAGAGGCTGCAGTTTTGTAAACTAAATTTAAACATTATTTTTCTGCTTATTTTAAAACATATGTGGTCAAAGCTCCTTCGAGGTTACATAAAAACTTTACAGTTGTGTGTTGCCAAACAAACTTTAAAATAAGTTTTAAAATTAAAATTCACCAATGACTAGAATAGGTCCAATACCATGTGACAGCAAATGTTGTGGGCTCTCAGAATATCACTATTCACTTTAGCCAATTTCCTACCATTTTTTAAGTATAATGGTGTCCAAAATTAAAGCAACAAACGAAAAATTTTCAAGGTTGTGTTTATTTTGCCACAAAACAGTTTAAACAGGTGATAGTTAAGTAGAAACAATGTAAAGAATACAGAACATGCATAACAATAGACATGAATGTTCTTCATTTTTTTCCAATTTAACAGATTTGCACGCAAATTCCGAAAACTGATTAATGTGCTCAGTATGGGGTGTGACCACCTCTGGCAGCAATATAGGTCTGACAATGGTGGGGCATGCTGTGAATGATGTCATCAATCTCATATTGAGGCAATAACACCCATTCTCCCTGCCGATATCATTAGGGATCCTCCTTGATATCGGTCTTTATCCCCAATCTTTGGGTCCTGAAATCATGTTCCCTCCAGATGCGAATCAGTCGAAAATCACTCTCCAGATCAAATTGGGACTCATTTGTGAAAAGAACTTTGGCCCATGTAGCATAACAGATTACTCAGAGAAGAGACAAAAGAATGATAATTACTCTGGGGAAAAATAAATAGCTATGGAGACCAGAGGGTAACAAGAGAGCAAGAAGATCGGACGAGCGAAATAGCTTAGGTCGCGGTTTTGAGTTGATGATAATGTTACTGAAAGCAATGGACCTCGGTATTCTTCAGATTTTTACGAATGAAGTTAAACAAGAATAAATGTCAAATGAATCATAAGAAAAATTATTATTATTCAAATACGAGAAGTTAATAAGTTCCAACATTTAAATTCGCCACAAGCCTTTAAAATGATTCTGTACTCTTGCCAGCTGAAAATAATATTAAATACAACATGGCATTTTAGAAAATACGACACCCACTGTCCGACTGTCCAGTTGGCAGGTTGGCGACTCCGCTCTAGATGTTCCCTTCTGTGAAGACACTTCAGGGGTACCCATATAGCAGGTCTCCAATAATAAAGGCCATTCTGCCAAAGCCTTCTGTACACTGTTTGCCTTGATACAACTGTTCCAGTGGATGCTGCGAAGTTTGATGCCAGTTGTCGTGCAGTACATATGTGGTACCATCGTGCCCTTATAGCCAAATAAAGGTCCTCTGTTCCAGATGTCACATGTGTTGGCCCTGCCCTGGTCTTCGGGATACAGTTTCGGTCTCTATAAACTGTCGCCATATCCAAGAATCAACAAAATGATTCATATTAAGCCATTGGGCTATATCAGTTTGAGACTGTCCTGCTTCCATTCTTCCGATGCCTCTCCACCATAGAGTTTGGTAGGCGTCTTCTGTGTGCCATACTGCACCATCCGTGAATTTCTACACAGTGATTGTAGATGCGGAGCTACACACAAATCACAACTTTGTTTGATAGGTGCCCTGATGTCATCGTTGGCAAGGTTGTACGATGACCATAATGACATCATCTGTGCAGAACATGATTGTACAGACATTTGTTGACAGTTTGTATGACTATATTGTGAATTAGACACAAAACAAAGAAATAGCGGTTTGTTGCTTTAATTTTGGACACTAGTGTATATACAGAAAAATGGATGGTTTCAATGGTTTTGCTTAGTGAGGGTGATAGATCTGTTTTTGTAAAGCAAATTTAAACATTATTTTTCTCTCTGTTTTAAAAAATACACATTTGTAAAATTCAATCCAAATCGATTAAAACTGTGGAGTTTTATAACAAACAGTTAGGGTAAAGGGAAAGACGGGTTTAATTTTAGTAAACAAATGTAGACTTTTTTTTAATTTAAAATAAACATCTGTTAGGTTCCATTGCAATTCAATAAATATGTGTAGTTGTATAAAGAACATTTTCAAAAATTAAGGCCGGTGAAGGGTGAGAATGGTTGGGTTTTTGTGAACCAAATGTAGACAGTATTTTTCTCTTTGTTTGAAAGTATACATGTGCAAACTTCGATCAACATCAGATTATAAACCTGTGAGTTTTTATAAAGAGCATTGGCAAAAATTAAGAGGAGAGTGTAGGATGAGAGGAGGGGAAGATGCTTATTTTTATGTTCTGTAGCTCAATGAATGTTTGTGATGATCAGCTTTTGACTTTTGGCTATTCTGTAAAACATAATACTACAATAATTTCCACTCAAAAACTACTCCATTATTGATACTAACTTTATACATTTTGACTACAATGCGAAAAGTTGTACACAATGTATTCCATACAGTGGTAGAAACCTTTTGCTATGATATATGTTTCATGTCGCTATAGACCTTATTCCTTACGGGTGTACTATGTCTTTCCTTTCAGTATTAATATAACCTCATGAGCTATCTTTCTACATTCTATTTCTTCTATTATTTGATATGTACAGGTCACTGCCTTAATCCCCATTTAAAACTAATTTTAACAACAACAAAAAATATTGCACTCATCTCAAGTTTGAAATGTGCAAGAGCAGCAGAGCAAGAAAATCATTAAATTGTTTCTCGTTATAAAATCTGAATGGAATAATGGGAACTTTCACCTTCATAACAATTTTTTATCATAGATAGTATTACATAAATCCTTAAATGTTTTGATAAATAGTGCCTTTTATCTGCTGGGGGTCTCTCTAGTTTCAATCATTTTTAAAGCAATATTTTTAAAACTGTTTCATAAAAATCACTGAGCATTATAGATCTGTGAATAACCACTATCTTATACAAGTATGGACACCAGTATCTTCAATGATTTTTGTGTTAAAAGTGTATACTTGTCATTATTTGGTTTTTTATTATATTCTGTATACCAAAGTTATGGTGTAAATTATGATCATAAGTTATAACATAATTTCAACATTTAACAAGTAAACCAACTGTGAATGAAGTAAAATGAATTTAGTATGCAAATAAATGAATACAAATTATCACCTTTTTTCTTGGTAAAAGAGTCTGAATGTGTCTGATAACTGATCCACTGTGTTGTGTTTGATTTGAGAATCAAAGACCTTTATTCAAATACTTCATCCTTTTAACTTAGATTCCGTGTCACCTTACCATTGTGTACAAAGAAACTCTGTATTAAATAATCATCTTGCCTTTATTCCTCGACTAAACAGAGCATGGTGTTTGTGCAGTAGCAATCTGGCCTCGCTTTTCGGAAGATACTAATTTCAATCCCCTTTGGTCATTCACATTTCATTTCCCATGGTTTTCCAAAATCTATGTGAATTCCAGGATGATTCCTTCAAAATCCCATGGCCTAATTACTACCCCTTACTTGTTGTCAATCCTTTCCCACCTCAAATGACCTAAAAATTAATGAGGTGCAAAGCCATTAAAAAGAAAAAATCTTCCTGCCAACTATTGGTATGGGAAAAGTCATATAATGTACAGTTGTACATCAGAAAAACATCAAAGTCTAGAAGGTGAAAAGGAGGGAAGGTGATGGAGCATTGATTATAAACATTTGCTAAAAAACAAAATGATAACTTTGTAGTTGATTTGCAGTTTCCGTAAAAGTAAATTGTAAAATTCAGTGTATAATTAATGTGGATTCCTAAAATGATAAAGAAATTAAACATATCACATACAAGATGTTTGTTATAATCTTTGTTTTTTATTTATCTATTTACTTTATTATTATTATATTTTTTTAATTATCACAGCCCTCCTGCATCCAAATTTTGTAAATGATTTTCTTATTTTCGTGTCAGTTTTTACAATAGCTCACAGTAATACATTTCTTGCCAGTAATATCTACTTAGTGTTTACAATAACCTTTATATTATTTACTACAGATATCAGTTGTTTTATGAATTGGTGTCATTTGAATGAGCCCCAACCACACATGCAGGCGTATACAAACACAACAAAAAACTTGTAAAATTAGAATTAAGTACGTATAGTACTTGCTGTGAAAAGAAACATTATTTTTGCAGGTTCTCTGTGGCACCAGATGTTTCAGAAGGCTATAAAGGAAGCAGAAAATATGATTTACTCACAGAAGTAAAAGGAAATGATGATGTTGAGAAGGGTCTAGGAAATGGACCTACAGAGCAAATAGGAAGAATGACTCCTGTCCAGCAGGATAGAATAAGAGAACTAAGTAATTACATTACCACTCTTTTTTACAGTGTTCTGTTTCATATACATATATACTTTTCTTTAGAAATGTCTAAAATAACTCTGTTATAGCATGTTCACAATAACCAAAAAGTTCGTGAGTAACCATCTTGTAAATTTGATTTACTGGCTATTAATCTTAACATTCAGTGATACAACACCATTAATACTGTTAACTTTCTCCTATGCAGTTTTACAGTTGCAAAGGTGTGTTGGGCGGAAAGAATAAAAAATTATTGGGAATAATAACTGAAATTTTAGTATAAAAAATTGAAGAGAAGAATAGTAGCTGTGCACATGCAGCATTATGTTCACCTTAGCAGCTTTGCTCCCTTTTACGGGAGAGGCCTACACAGAAATTACAAAGCAGTATCTATGCTGTAATTACATGCAGTCTTCTGGGCTTCTGTATCACAAGTGCCTTCTCCTTTGCTGTGGACATGGGCAGTTTGAGGGATAGTGACTTCTGGCCACTTAGCTAAATGATTTGAGTTAGTGTTAAATTTCAATACCACCACATCATACAGGTAAAGTAAATGGTTGTGGCTGCTGTTCCAGTGGTCCCACAATCTATTTTTCTGAGTTCATTCTAACCTACCCTCTTTGAAGAGTTAGATCAGTTTGCAGGAAATATCTGGTTTTGATACGGCTAAAGATGAATGCATGACAATGCTGCCTCGCAGGATTGCTATGTATGAATTTGTACTCAAGAGTCATTACAGTATCTATTTTAATTATTTCTTTTCTTATTTATATAGTTTCTCTTATTTATTATAGCCTTTTCTTTATATTTATGTATTTTAGATGTTGTGACTGGTGAGAGAACAAGGTTCATTGTTTTTGGGGTGGCAAGAATTCACCGCACCCGCCTTTTAGCAACACTAAGTGGCCTGAAGTTGGAGGCTGAGATAACTAGTCTGCATGTCAGTCTCACTTCTCGCAAGAAGACTCGACCAGCAAGTCTTGAATGCTCACTCACTGGACATGTTGGCAGGACTATGATAGTGCTTTTGGAGGGTGTTGCACCTAGCCAGCAGTGAGTAACCAGCCTTTCTTCTTCTTCTTTTTCATCGTAATGATGAACTAAAATATTAAATTATATTTGTGTAGGTAAATAACTACTAAGATGTTAGAACAGCATTTCTGCCATTATACAGTAAATAATTAAAAGTTTTACATGTATGAGAGGCTTTACAATATAATAAAAGATACAAAACATTCATTTTCCATTGATCCCAATATAAGAGATTGGCTCTGGGGGATGTGGAAAGTTGTCAATTTACAGATAACAGTTGCATAACAAAATAATAAGTACACCAGTAGATGTACAGTCATAGCATACATGGTCCATTAAACATTTCCATAACAAAATAATATATACACCAGAAGATGTATAGTCATAGCATACGTGGTACATTAACAAAAATTCCATAACAAAATAATACATACACCACAAGATGTACAGTCATAACATACATGATACCGTAAACAATTGCGTATCAAAATAAATACATACACCAGGAGATGTACAGTCATAGCATACATGGTAAATTAATTATGTAAACTACATTTACACAAACTACTGGCAGTTATTTTTTAGATACCTTAGAAATTAATTCTTCGACAGAGTACAAGGAGTTGTCAATGAAAAATTCTTTCAATTTTTTCCTGAATTTATTCTTATCATCTGCTAGACATTTAATATGTGTTGGGAGCTTATTGAAGATATGTATCCCTGAATATCAGACCCCTTTTTGAACAAATGACAATGACTTGTAATCCTTGAGAAGTAATTTTTACTTCTAGTGCCATAGTTGTGTATTTTACTATTTGTTTCAAACAAAGTATAATTTGTGACTACAAAGGACATTAATGTGTGTATATATACTCAGATGCTAATGTTAAAATCCCTAACTTCTTGAACAGCTCTCTACATGAAGTTCTATTGCTAACCTCACACATAACTATTATTACACGCTTTTGGGCTCTGAACACTTTGTCTCTATGGGTAGAATTGCCCCAGAATATTATTCCATATGACAATAAGGAGTGAAAATATGCAAAATAAACTAGCTGCCTCATACGGAGATCACCTATAGCTGAAATTGTACGAATTTCAAATGTGGCTGCACCCTATCGCTTTAATAAGTCAGAAACATGTACTTTCCAATTTAAATTGTGATCAATATGCAAACCTAGAAATTTCACACTCTCTACCTCTTGAATAGACTGGCCTGCAAATTTTATGTCTATATCTGGTGTTAATCTGTGTGATGTACTGAATTGCATATACTGAGTTTTATCAAAGTTTAAAGACAAGCCATTAGCTCTAAACCATTTATTAATCAGTTCAAAGCCATAATTTGAAATATATTCTGTAGATAAATCTGGAGTATTTTTAATTCCTATGTTTGTGTCATCTGCAAATTGGAAATTTTTTGAATTTTTACATGAAACATAGGGTAGATCTAGTGTTGCAAACTGAAAAAAAAACAAAATGTTTTTTTTCAGATTTGTGAAAAAAAAACATGAAAAAAAACTTAGCACCCTCGTTTTTTTTCTAAATTTGGTTTTTTTTTTCAGAAAACTATATATTTGATAAATTATAGTTTTATTTATGGAACTTACATTTTACATGTGTGTTTTAAACCTTACTAAATCATATAATATCTTACATAATGATTCATAAATGTATCTATATAGGTAACATAATTTTTTATTCATCTTCTATGTCGGAACCACATTCACTAGTATCAGTACTACCAACACTAGTTCGGTCGGAGTTGGAATTTTCTGTTTCGTCTTCTGTCCCCTCTAGATCCATAACTTCAGAAATAGTTACATTTTCTTTTACCGGTTGTATTGCATGCAAAAGCTTTTGAGATTGCAATTTTAAATTGTGAGCAAAGTACACTCTGTGAATGAAGACTGCGCCGATAGTTCTGTATTACGGTCTTTTAAGTTTGAATTTAAATATGTTATCATACAAAATAGGAGCTTTATTTGTTTTCAATCGTTGGTTTACGCCAACGGTTGCAAGGAAATTATTCATAATTACTGACAATGACTCAGTATTATCACTATACGCTGCGAGTTTAA
This sequence comes from Vandiemenella viatica, assembly GCA_031002005.1. Taxonomy (NCBI): domain Eukaryota; kingdom Metazoa; phylum Arthropoda; class Insecta; order Orthoptera; family Morabidae; genus Vandiemenella; species Vandiemenella viatica. Next base: position 326,905,081 of record JARYHS010008074.1, on the reverse strand, counting down.
CAAGTATACGAATATAAGGAAAGCAGAACAAGTAATAAAAAGAGGCAAAAAGCCGTATTTAAATTTCCTAATTTTTTGAAAAGATTTGTAGGTCTACAGATAAATTTGTAGGGCCTGGCAGCACTAGTTCAAATAGCGAGTATCAATCCAAACAATGGGGAACGGCCGAACGGGGATTCCTTCTCACGCAACCTAGCCTTTTCGGGAAGTCCCCTTTTGTAAAAGAAAACTTCAGTCGATGTTACCAATATTTTTGTAATTTTTTTTTCCTACTGAACCAGAAAGTTATAGTAGATTTAAAAGAAAGATAAGTACTTAGTATAAACTCTAAAACAGTCATATTAAATGATAAATGCCTTAAAAATTTAGTAGTTATGGAAAAAAACATGTCCCAGAAAAAAAACATGTTTTTTTTCACAGTTTTTTTTCACGTCAGAAAAAAAACTGTTTTTTTACAACACTAGGTAGATCATTTATATATATTAAAAACAATAGTGGCCCCAATATAGAATCCTGAGGTACTCCACATCTGATAAATTTCCACTCAGAAAACAGTGGACCTCTTAAGGCAGCCTTAAAATTCTCCATTGATACTTTCTGTTTTCTATTTAGAAGGTAAGAACTAAGCCATTTATTAACAATGCCATCTATACCGTAATACTTTAGTTTCTGTATTAGAATTTTATGACCTACACAGTCAAATGCCTTAGATAAGTAACAAAAAATTCCCACAGTAATTAATTTATCATTTATTCGTTCTAAAATATTGTCAGTGAATGCAAATATAGCTTGTTCTGTTGAATGACCCTTTTGAAAACCAAATTGTGATTTAGTTAGAATATTATTATTTTTAAGATGTTCATAAACTCTATTGTACATTGCTTTCTCAAAAACTTTGGAGAAGGCTGTTAATAATGAAATTGGTCCGTAATTCGATACAGCTGCCTTATCTCCCTTTTTATAGAGTGGTTTAACTACAGCATGCTTAAGCCTTTCTGGAAAAGTACCCTCCAGTAAAGATATATTAAACAGATACCTTAGTATATTACTTAATTGTGTGGAGCACAATTTAATGAATCTGCTGGAAATCCCATCATAACCACTTGAGTATTTGCTCTTAATGGATCTGATAATTTTTCTTATTTCTTCTGGAGTAGCTAATTTTACAGACATAGAGTTAAATTTTTCATGGAAACCTATTCTGACAAAATCCATACTGTGTGTCACTGAGCTATTAGCAGTCAATTTATCAGCAACAGATAAAAAATATTTATTAAATATATCGGCAATTGAAAAATTAGATTCTACTGAATTTTCTTTGATAAAAATATCATTACTTGATTGATTACGTTTTCCTGATTCCTTTTTTACAATGTCCCATATAGTCTTAATTTTATTTTCAGAATCATGAATTTTATGTTTGTAGTGCATACATTTAGATTCTTTAATAGCCTTTTTCAGTATTTTGCAGTACTGTTTGTAATATGTTTTAACATTAGCATTCTCACTGTTCCTAAAGGCAATATATAACTTCCTTTTATAAATGCATGATGTTCTAATGCCAATAGTTATCCAAGGTTCCTGTTCTTTTCGAGAAGCACGACACTTTTTCAAGGAGAAGCAACTTTCAAAGTAATTTAATACAATGCTACTAAAAATGTTGTATTTTTCATCAATACCTTGTGCACTTTAAACGTGTTTTCAGTTTGTGGTATCGAGGCATCTTCTAAAATAAGTAACTGACTCATCATTTATTACACGCTGAAGTTTAAAAACATTACTCTTAGAGCTAGTTCCTACTGAAGTGTTGATGGTTAATAATTGGGCATCATGATCCGAAAGGCCATTGATGGATGGCTTGATGGTATAACTGAATTTTGAGGTATCTAGGGAAACATTTTCTATAGCTGAGTGACTATTATTCATTATTCTAGTTGGAAAATTAACTACCTGAGTTAAATTGAATGAACTGACTAATTATTCTAACATGACTTTACAGGGTAAGTTATTTAGAAAATCTACATTAAAATCACCACATACGACTATGTTGACTTCTTTTCTGCTTAAAAATGTTAATAAGAGTTCAAATTGGTTCATAAAAATAGAAAAGTTTCCCGATGGTGCTCTGTATACTGTTACTATTATGAAAATTTCATTCTTGAAACTTAGCTGTGTAGCACAGGCTTCAAAATGTTGGTCAACACAATATTTGCTAATACTTATATCCTCAAAACTATAACCATTTCTAACATAAGTGACAACTCCTCCTTTCCCCAAGTTCATTCTACAATAATGAGAAGCTAAATTAAAGGCAGTTACATTTGACATACTTATTCCTGTTGTTATGTGGTGTTCAGACAAGCATAAAACATCAATTCTATTGATATCATTTAATTCATTTATGTGGACTAGCAATTCATCCACTTTGTTTGTTAACCCTCTGATATTCTGATGTAATAAATTAATCCCTACACAATTTTTAATTTTGGTATCTGAAAACTCATTATTGTTTAAACTAATTTCTTTAATTATATCTTTATACTGCCCCCCACGAACTATAATAAGTCGAAACGACTGGGACCATCTCTTTAAACAAACGCACCCCCCATACATTATAGCGGGCTACTTCAATGCCCACAGCAGAAGCTGGGGCTGCCAACACGACGACCCCTTTGGCTTGGACATATTACAAAAAATAGAAGACCAAAACCTCATCATAATAAACAATGGATTCCCAACTCTAATCCCAAGAATAGGACGGAATCCATCAGCCGTGGACTTAACACTCTGCTCCCCATCTATTGCATCTGTCGCTACGTGGCAAACTTTAACCGACAAATTAGGATCGGACAATCTACCTATTAAAATCACAATATGTTGCAACACCAACTTCGAGTGGAAGGGACACCCCACAAAACACTGGAACACCAGCCAAGCAAATTGGGCACTATATAAACAATACCTAGAGGAGGAAGTGAGAAACATCCCCACGGATATCTCAGGCAGGGAGGCATACAAACAGCTGATGCAAGCCATCACAACAGCTGCAGTCAAATCAATACCACTTAAAAAGCGACTTAAATCTACAAGTAATCCTCCAGCAATTTGGTGAAAAATGGAGTGTTCTAAAGCAGTGGCCAAAAGGAGATTAGCACTCAGAAATTATCGCAAGGAACCAACAGTAGAAAGATTCTTAACCTACAAAAGAACATGTGCATACACCAAACGAATATTGCGAACTCACAAACGTCTCAGTTGGATACAATACTGTGAGAACCTGGGGAAAGATACAAACACTACATCTATTTGGCACCAAATAAGAAACTTGAAGAACAGGAAAACGTTCACTTCAAGCATGAAGTTAGACAACTCATGTATAGAAGCCATAGCGGAAAGAATTGCCCCCGATAGTGTCAACCATAAAAACTTTAGATTTTCGCCAAACGCAGAAAAACATTCGGAACACGAACTGTGTTCTCCATTCACAGTTAAAGAAGTGGAACAAAATATTAAACAATCCTCTGACACGGACACCAGGCAAAGATAGAATACATTACTCAATGTTGTATAATCTGCCGGCCAACGCCCGACAGCTCCTAACTAAAATCTTTAACGAAATCTGGATGAAGCAACCGAGTCCCATAGAGTGGAGAACTCAGATAATTATACCAATACTAAAACCCAACAAAGATCCCAAGCAACCAGGATCGTATAGACCTATTTCCCTGATGTCGTGTGTATCCAAAACACTAGAACGCATCGTAAAAAACAGACTAGAATATTGGATGGAAAAAAACAACTTACTAGCAACATCACAATTTGGATTCAGGAAAGGAAAAAGTACACTCGATAACTTAGCAATAATTACTACAGATATCAATATTGCATTTGCATGGAAATTTTACATAGGGGCAATATTCATAGACATCACTTCAGCTTATGACAATGTTGCTATCAACATTCTGATACAAAAGCTCTCCAACTTGGGAATCCCACATGAGTTTGTAGCAGGGATACACTCGCTCATATCAGAAAGAGTTATATACATTTCAAAGTCAGGGGAGATGGTGGGCCCCCCGTTTGGTCTACAATGGACTCCCACAAGGAGCGATATTAAGTCCTCTCCTTTATCTGATATACACTCACGACTTAGAAAAAATCTTCTCCCCAAGTATTCTAATCCTCCAATTTGCGGACGACATTGTTATATACACCATGAGCTCATTAATAGAAGGCGTCTTCGAACAGTTGTATGAAGCGATACATGCATTCATCACGTGGGCCCACCGTAACAGACTAGACATATCTACTGAGAAATCATCCATAGTCATATTCTCAAAACGCAACATTCCCGATGTGGCCAGGATACATCTAGGTCCCTTTTCATTCCCAGTACATAATCAGAGCCGATTCCTAGGAATGATATTGGATTCCCGACTAACTTGGAGAGACCATATTAAACATATAATAGCCAAATCAGACCAAGGACTTAACATCCTAAGAGCAGTGGCCAGAGCGAGATGGGGATCCCACCCCAACGCACTTCTGCTCCTATACAAATCAATGATTAGATCTATCATAGACTATTGCAGCGTCTTTTACGCCAACGCCACAAAAGACTCATTCCGGAAATTAGATTCCCTGCAGCATCGCTGCCTCAGAACATGTTTAGGAGCATTCAAATCTACACCAACCAACGCCTTACTAGTGGAAGCAGGCGAAATGCCTCTCAACATAAGAAGACAACTACTTACAGAGAAGTTTATAATCGAAAAACTTAGCAACACCACACACCCACTAAAGGAACGGTTAGACAACCTCAAACTCTGTAAGTGAAATAAAGGAAATAAACAGTCTGGCGCACCAAGCAACATTCTTCTACTTAAAATGTATAATACGTGGGAGGAAAGGAGCGTTAACATAACGAAGTTTTCCACACACCCGATATTCCAAGCTCCTTACCAGCTCCGAAGTCTAGACATACAAGTAAAGTATTTGGAACATACGCCGGGCACCAATGCCAACTATTCCCTGAACGCCGTGCTCGCCAGCCAAGACCTAAATTCAATCCATATATACACGGATGGATAAAAAAATAATACAGGAGAACGAGTCGGCAGTGCACTATATTGCTCCAAAACTCAGTACAAAGCCCTATACTCCTTACCACCGCAAACTACAATATATTTGGCAGAAGCGGAAGCGATATTAGAAGCTGTAAGATACGGCCGAACCAGAAGACCTAAGAAGGTGGTCATAATAGCCGACTCCTTGAGCGTCATCAGAAGCATAGCAGAACCAAAGTGGAATTATAGGATGGCGCCACTACTAATAGAAATACTAAATGAAATATACATAAGCAACAACATAGGCATCACAACAAGTTTAGTATGGGTTCCCTCTCATAACGGGATTAAGTTCAATGAAATCGCGGACAGACTAGCCAAGGAAGCCATCTCATATGGACAAAGAAAAGAACTATTACTACCCCCATCAGCATATGCACAAGATATTAAACAGTGAGCAAGAAATAGATGGCAAACTGATTGGAACAATACGATTCACCACAAAGGATCCTTCTACGGACACATCCAACCATATATTCCTTCCAAACCCTGGTTCTACAGCTGGAAAATCAACATACGCCACTTAATTAATATAATCAGAAGCAGATTCCTCCACGGCAACTTTCCCAGCCACTTGAACCGGATAGGACCAAGAGATAGCCCCAGATGTGACTGTGCCGACCGAGCAATAGGGGACATCAACCACCTGTTATTCTCCTGCAAAAAATACACCAACATCCAAAACAAAATGCTGAAGGAACTCACAAGGTGCAAGATCCCCTTCCCAACTAATTTAGCCATCCTGCTCTCTTCCAACAACCACTCAATATACAGAACCATAATGTCCTTTTTTTAAAGAAGGAAATATTCAAATATAAGACAAAGCGGACCAGCCAATCCTAGACCAACAGTCATAAACTAAGTAGATACACTAACCCTTCAAAAATACTCCACATTATCTAGAACATACACACTAAAGCAACACCCAATGAGAATAGTTACAAATACAAGTACGCAACATTATTCACACCAAAGGATCCAAATAGATAAGGCAATCACAGGAACTATTTCATGAATATTCAATTGTGGTGGAAAGATACAAAAAGCGGTCCCTGGGCTTTTGGCGACGACTCACACGGTGCAATTGAAAAGGCAATAACGTGATATATTTTATAAAGAAATTGTAACCCATCTCTCATGGGACTTATGAACCATTGTAAAATAAAGGATAAGAAATAGTAATTTAACTGAAACATTAAACATAAAACAATGTAAAATTAAATGTAAAGAACCTGGCAGTATGGCTGACCAGGCCGAAAGCCAATACAAATAAATAAAAAAAAAAACTCTGCCTAATACATGATCCTAATCTAAAAAAGGAGCTGATTATACTGCTGTTTTGTATCTATTAAGATGTGTCAGATAGGGTTCTATCAAAACAGAGATAACTATTACATTACGAAAAGTTCATTAATCACAAGTTATGGAGAAACATTGACCACTGCCATATATTTAATATAATTTTAATTGATTTGCCATTTCAAATTATATTACAGGTTTTTCAAAAACCATGCTAATATATGAAATCAGGACTACTTTTCACTAGCTGTTGCTAATTTTCTAGTGAACATTTTGTAAGCACATTAGAACTTGGGTAAATTCTGGTTTTTGTTGCTATAGAGCATAAAGGAGGGAGTAGGCTTCCCAGAAAACATTAAAATTTTCAGTATGTAACTACAGGATACAATTTATAAGAGTACATCACTTTTTTACTAACCTGGAATAGGTTTATCCAATATTATCCAAATAGTAAACAGTCGATTTTTGTTACATGATAATTCCACTAATTCTCAACACTTTTCGAAGCAGTAGAGTAATTTTACAATAATAATAATCAGAAAGACAGTTGAATTCACTAAAAATTTCGCAGTTTCAGGCCGTGTAAATAGATTAAATAAATTTTTAAACACTTCGATAGGCCCACTTGCACTTTCAACATTTTTAATCACATGTTTTCGACAATTTCTTGAAATAAAAAGTAAATTTACAGACAGAACGAAAAATCTAGTATAACATATTGAAATTGCAAAACATTCCAGGCAGTAGAGATAATATTAAATCAATTTTAAAGTTATTTTGTCGTAAACAAAAACGTGGTAGTTTCGAAATTAAATTGCAATTAAACCAGAACCCTTCTGTAAACAAAACTGCTGTTAAAATATGTGATAAAACACAAAGAAAATTCAGCCAATATCACTTTTTTTGGTATAAACAACACTTGAATAATTATTAACTAGAAACAGGTTTTTACGTTATGGCGTCTCGACAGTTTCAAACCAGATTTTTGGTAAACAGATAACTTTTCTAATACTTCACCGATCATGACAAAATTTACACCTTTGAAATCAGGAGCAAACACAGAACACGTTGACAGTAATTTTAACACGATAATTTGTAATCCAGTGGGGACGACTAAAACGTTGTACAAATAAGTTAGAAATCGGGGGTTCACTAACTGCTTTTCCATTGCACACTCACACTTAATTCATTTAGAACAAAGTAAGTTATTTTTTGCTAAATACTTTTTATAAACCTTAAAAGCCAGGCTACACATGATTAAATTTTGATCATAACCTATAATCACATCTTTTTAGACTATGTTTTTGGTAAGCAGTAGAATTCACATATCATGCTGCTCGGAGTATATAGGTAGTGGCCCAGGCCGTCTTTTGTCTTTATCCAGGAACCTTGTGTGTAGTAAACCTGCACGAGTGTGTTTCGTCGCGTCGCTGTGTGCTTGTCAGTTAGACCAGCATGAGTTCCGGTTGGGTTGAACTTTGAAAGGCAGCATGGTCGACTCACCACCATGTTGACTTTTCTTACCAGTGACTAATATTTGCATAGACTATGGACTGATAAATTTTCTAAAGGGGTTAGTCGGGAACTTCTTCCTCTTCACGACTTGTAATTTTTGGAAACATTTAGTTTGATTGCCTGCTCAACATTAAATGCTATTTTTCAAAATGTGACTTTACAATGAACTTGAAATTTTTCATCAAGGAGGATTTCTTTATGCTTTAGTAGTGGACAGTAACCTTTCCTCAGCTTTTGGTTCAAATAAGCCTTGTGGCGGCTGATAAGCTTTACAGTTCAAGCATCCAGGTGGACACATGGTCACTTAAATTTATTAATGCAAATTCCGAGTAACTTTCAACAAGTCAAGATTCAGTTAAGGTGACAAAACCTATACTCCACCCCGGTATACTGGTTTTGCCCCTTACAATTTCTCATCTTTATCCATTGACTGATTCTGATTACTAATTAGTCAGATTGTGTGCAGTTAGTGAGTGATCTTTAAATGTGAGTGAGTGTGTGACATATGTAATTAGCTATCAGAATTATCCGGTTATGTTAAAAATGATTTTGAGTCTAATTGTGTGATCATTTGAAACAGTATACGAGCTATTATGTCTTATGTTAGTGCTGTTCATATTCCTGAGAAGCTCTTTTTAACACTTCAGTGGGCCACATCTTTTCCCAGTGCTTAATCTGGAGAGGTAGACACCCATACATGCCTTACAATCCCAGGACATGCTATCTGTGAATTCCTATTTAAACAGTAGAGACAGTGAAAATGCTGTTACCGAGCGTGGTGGTGTAACGGATAGCGTTCTGGCCTCGCATTCGGGAGGACGGCGGTTCGAATCCCCTTCCGGGCATCCAGATTTGGGTTTTCCATGGTTTCCCCAAATCACTCCAGGCGAATGCCGGGATGCTTCCTTCAAAAGGCCATGGCCGAATTCCTTCCCATTCCTTGCCCCCATCCTTTCCCGTCTCTAAAGACCACGTTGTTAAAAAGGGACGTTAAACTGTTACAAAAAAAAAAAAAAAAAAAAAAAAAATGCTGTTAGGCAATGAAAGTAACGAAGTGTTGGAAAGTAAACCCAACACTTATCACAGATAAAAGCAGGAAGGCAGTAACAAATGCGCATTTCAGTTATGAATTTTCGTCTGATTAGCATTGGTCTAAATACTTACAGACAAATGGTATTCACCTGAAATGTGGACCGCCCTGTAGTTGCACACACCATTAAACAATATCCGTTATTTCATAAACGTTATTTCCTCTCACTACACTTCTCCTCATCTCTCCATTCGAGTTTGGTAGGTGATATATTGTTGTTTGTACCCATTATTTGCAAGGATACAGATTCTGACCCTACTCTGGCCATCCTGATTTCAGTTCTCATTGTTATCTTGAGTCTCTCTACGTGAATGCCAGGATGGCGTCTTCATAATATCTTTGACAAATTCCTCCCTTTTCCCTGTCCCCAGTCCTCTCCTGGCACTAGTGATGTAGAAGAGTCTTAACTTTAAATTAAATTTCCTTTTCTGTATAGTCCATTGTTGTTACTTGTTATCATCGGTGTTCTCATTTGACAGTTACCACACAATTTTACCTTTGCATTTTTCAATCTTTACTTCACTTTCTTTCACTCGTTGAGGTAAGTTATTCAGCACATCCTTGATAATTCATTCAATTATTGACTACCTTACCTACAAAAGAAATCGGTCTGATATCTTAAGTCACAAAATCAATTAACAAACTATGGTCTTGGTCATTTCTTCCCATCCTTGCCTGCTACTAACTTGTTTGCCCATTATCAATCTATGCCACAGTCACTCCTCTTTACCTGCCTCCTGTTTTCTAGTGATTCCCAATCCCTTATCGTATTATGTTAGTCGCTGATATGTTATACAGTAATTTTTGCCAGCAAATCTACCTGACTTTCTTTGAAACCTATCTAACTGTATTTAGTACAGTAAAAGCTCCTCATTTGCAGGGGAAATGTTCAGTAAATATGCCGCGAATGTGGAAACCTTGAATATGGAATGGTAATTTGTATTTAATTATAGGGGATACGTTCCAAGCTTCCAAAAAAGTAAAATTAAAATCAGTTTATTACGAGATTTTAAGCAACATGTTTTAATTAATATTGTCTGGCTTAGGCAATGTTTTGAAGAATTTAATAATCTTTTTTTGTTTTGCCACTTTTAAAAAGTCTTTCCATTTGAATTGATATTCAGCTGTGGCATTAACAATTTGTCTTTTAAAAACAAGACTTCCTTCCATAGACGGATCAATTTTCATGAAGAAAACACAAAGCTCATTTGCCATCTGAAGACCTTCACTCAGGTTTTTTAAATTAAATGTTACCATTTCAGTGTTCGTTGAAGCCTCTTTTTCAGTGGGTTGGGGATTTAACATTTCCTACAATTCGATTTCAGTCAGATCTTCCACATATAGCAACTCTTGATTGTCATCTGATTCTATCAGTTCAAAACCATCTCATCGTATTCCATTCGCAACTTGAGCACTGTTTGCAGTTAAAGTTTGAATTTGCATGGATTCTCCATCATTTTCGGCAATGAAATCGGGCGCCAGTTTTTTTTCAAGCATGATTTCAAAGTGTATGGGTTCAGTTCTTGCAATGTTTCTTTTATTGTAACAATGCATTTTGCTATGTCAAAATTTTTCCAGCATGACATGACATTCACATCAGGATTGCTTTCTGTAGTGTCCAGTATGATTTTGAAGGTTTGTCGAATGTAATAGAGCTTAAAGGCCTGGATTATTCCTTGGTCCATAGCTTGAAATAAAGCTGTTGTGTTGGGAGGCAAGAATATCACATTTATATTTGAATGCATAGATCCAAGGTTATGAGGGTGGCCTGGTGCACTGTCCAAAACTAAAATGGCCTTAAAGTCTAAATTACTTTTCTTTAAATAAGTTTCAGCTTCTCGAACAAAACAATTCTGGAACCAGTCACAGAAAGTAACACTTGTAACCCACGCTTTCTTATTTGCACACCAAAACACTGGCGGGTTGTCCTTGTTTTGATTTTTCAAAGTATGGGGATTTTAAGATCTTTAAAGCATTAGTGGGCTATATAACGTAATCACCTGATGTGTTAGAACACAGCAGGAGTGTAACTCTATCTTTTGCTGCCTTGAAACCAGTCACTTTTCACTTTTGGATATTAAAGTTTTGTCTGGCATTCTTTTCCGAAACGGGACAGTTTTGTCTGTATTAAACACTTCTTCATGTTTGTATCCACCATCAGCAGTTATGTTTACAACTTCTACTGTATATCTTTCCGCTGTGGTGGTGTCTGCAGATTCAACTTCTCCAACAATTTTGATGCTATGCAATGATTATCGCAACTCGAATTTAATGAACCCACCTTCTAATGTTTGAAATCGTCCACTTGTACGTTCATCACCAGGTTCTTTAAAATGGACATAGAGACGCTTTGTCTTCTCGCAGATCATAGGGCCATTTAAGGCCTCTCTTTTCTGGTTAAGGACTATAATGATTACGCAGCTTCCACTTTTTCAATTGGTGCATCACAAACATTTTTTGCCGAGGTATTTTGTCTTCGGATTTCTTGATGAATCATACAGTTGATTTGTTAACATTGAAAGAACGTGATATGGATGCAAACGACTCGCCAAGGCATAAACAGTCATGCATTTCTGTTTTTACTCTAAGCGGCATCACAACTTTTTTTGTCGTAGGAACTAATTTTTCTATGTTATAAATTGTGAACAAAGCAGATGAGACATGTGTTATTATTACAAGGACTGACTAGTTGAAGTAATAGTAGATTCAGAGCCGATCATGGTGGAGCGGCTTTTATCAAAGATCATAACTGAATATGTAACACAGCGGCAGTGTCAGTTTTTGACAAGTTTTAGTTTTTTAGTCATTTCGGTTAGATATAGTGACTCTCGCTAAATATCAGCAATACTCAAACGATGCCGACACATTAGTAAACGATACCAACTGTTCTGCGGCGAATACAGAAAGTAGTCACAATTATTTATCCGCAAATGCTGAAACCATGAATACAAAAAGTTGTCACAATTATTTTATCCACAAATAATGAAACCGCAAATAAGGAGCTTTGACTGTAACCATACCTTTGCACAATAATCTAAGTAAGGGCTAACAGATGTTATTATGAATACTAGCACATTTTATTGAGAATATGGTACCAAATCTTCTGCCTCAATTACACAAGTGTTGGTACTATCATCTAGCAACATGGCTGTAGCCAACAACACAGCTCACAGCTCCAGCTTCCACTGCATCAGGAACATCAACTTCCATTTCATCTGTGGTGTTAAGAGCAACTCCAACAGAAGTTTGTATGTAAATACTATCAATAACTGAAAAGATTTGAACCATTAGGATTTTATTCTTCCCATTCCCCAGATTTACTGCTTGGTATGTGGGAGTGTGGGAGATTAAGAAAGCGAAACAAGACCAACAGCCAAACTCATTTGAGGTACTTACGGAAATGGAAGAGTCATATGAGTTTTCTGAATCAAAAGACAAATTGATGGAAATACATAAACCCATTTTCACTTCACCAAAGAAGGGTGACGTTAGATAGGTAAAATTGTTTCCATGCTATGGAACTTTGAAAGTTCAGTATGTCCACCTAAATGTTGTATACTCAATTTCTGGCTGGGATCTTATGTGTATTATTGTGACTAAAATCAGTATTAAAAATGGAATTATATTGGTTAATTGTAGTGCCTACTGATGTTTGACAAAAAAAGAAGGGCCTCACTTATCACATTTTACCCAAAAATAAGGTTGTGCGAAAGCAGTGAATCATACAGCTGTGCCATGGAAAACGTCCTCAAAGTGAACTCAGGTGTGTAGTTGTTATTTCGCTGAATCAGATTTTAATTCATCTGTGATAAGTGGTTCTTTGCTTTTATTCACACTTTGCATTAAGAATGTGAAGTAACTGTATCAACCTTGTTTGCACCTCTGCTAGAAATAAATTATGTTGTACTGTGCATGCATTACAGAGAAATACCCTCAATTAGCTCTGATTTCTCTACCTTTTTCTTTTATGTTCTGTGACAGAATTAACCTTTAAAAAATACATTAGATCAACTAAAAATCTATTTAATTGGTGAAAAAAAAAACAATAAATAGAATTTCCAATGTACTTATGTTGATGTGCAATTAGTTTTAGGTGTATGCAATGGCAAAAGTATGTTGCAGTGATGATATTTATTGAATGCTGGACAATTTATAATGTGAACAACATTTTACAGGAAGGTCAAAAAATCGGCAGTTAAATTCTCAGCTCAATGTCTAAATTTGCAATCATCAAACAACCCTTCACTTGTGATAAGCAACATCAACAAATATTTTAGACTCAAACATAGAAATAAATAGAAAAATAATAAAATGCAATGACTAATTTTATCTTCATCAAAGACTGAAAATTTATTTTAATGATGGCACACTACACGCTTAACCCGTATTCAGGAAATTTGTACATAGGAAAAACAAGCCCAATTTAAAAAAAAAAAAAAAGTTTGATTGATGTTCAGGAGCTCTTCTCTCTTGCATAACCTGTAAATGCAATGCATAAACTCATCTAAAAACTGTCATAAAACACCTGTGCCTAAAATCAGACATTTTAAAAATTATTTCAAGCAATTCAACAAATTATGAGCGAAACACTTGTAAGAGTTCCAAATTAAACAATACTTTCAAGGTATTGGCTTTCATGTTTTAAATTCTTGATTAGTTGACTTCAAAAAACTACATGCTCCATCTATAAAAATTAACTCTCAGTTTTTTCACTGTTGAATTCTTGTCCACAGACTTTATCACAAATAAAACAAAAAACACTCAGTGCTCAGTCTGAAGAGAACAGTATCACACTTTGCATAGTGGTGCTAATATCCTTTGAAGCTCTGTAGTTAAAAATAAATGATTTTGACACTCGTGTAGAGGAGATTCGATCTTATTAAAAAAAATTCAGATATGTCTATCTCTAGGAGACACATTTCAAATGTAGTCTTAATCCAGGGTAAGATGCTTTTCCCTCTACAGCCAGGACTATACTGAAAGTGGTAGAGCAAAAGCAGGTTTAGTTGTTTTAGTTTGAAGATCTATTCATTATGGAACTATCTCTGCCAGTTCTTAATAGCAAGTGATTACAATTTGCATCTATATCCAATCAGTTTATTTACCACCAAATGCACCACTTGGTCATGAAGCTCTTATGGCACTTTTAGATTAACTCCTTTGACCATTCCCGCTACTTGGAGATTTCATCACATACCATCAACTATTATATTCCTCATGTATTTGGTACTATGGAAGAGTGATTTCACTCTACATGGTAATCTGAGCATTTTAGATAGGAGTGACATGACCTAATTTACTGCAGCAACCTGTACATCCTCTGCCATAAACAATCCCTTTTGTTGTCCAGCTTTGTGGACTTTTTTAACAAATTTTGTAGTTAATTATGATCTCGAAGGAAGTGGTGATGTTGGTATCTGAAAACCCCTTAAATTAGAGATCACCCACTTGCAGAGCTTAGGAGGTGTACTTTTCCATCGGTGTCGACGATACCCTAGCTCTACACCATCACAAGTACTGTGTGTCCTTCGCCACCTCTTAGAATTAAAAACCTTCATTCTAACATCACATTTCCTCTGCCATCATTATTAGTACTGAAAAGTAGGCATTTACCTTATTATTAATAATAATAATAAAAAATAAATTTGTGGTGAGGGCGGTCAGCATGGGGGAGGGTGGAAAGAATTCTTTAGATAGAAGGGGCATGCATGGACAAAAAGCGTAGCGAACCCCTAACCTAAATGGATAATCAGCAGGGTCAATTGGCTTCTGTACCTTCACCTTGCTGTCTTTGAATGTTGTGAGACTAAAGATGAAACATTAAATTTTTCTTCAATATTATTCTGCAAGCTACTGATAAATTTATCCCAAAGACCATGAAACTCAAAAGGGGGGGCAGTCCTTAGTTGGAGTAAATAATATTAGTCTGCCATTAAGGAATGCAGATTTCCATTGTGGCTTCTCAAGGGTATGCTATGGTTAGACAGCTTATTAGCAAAGCATGCTACTAGGGCAAAGGCTTGTTGAATCATTAAAAAGTAAGAATAGGTCACCAAAGTATTTCCTTGGCAGAATCAACTTTTTACGCTAAAGAATGGGCTTCTATTCAATAAATGTCTTAAAGGAATGCTTATGTCACATTATAAGAACTAAAAAACCAGAAAAATATTTTTACCAATGCACAAACCATCACACAGCTGAAGACAGATTCTTTGTCGTCATCACTTCATCATAGAGCTGCAAACATAAGTTTCTGTTAAAAAGTTCATTTGAACTTTGCTTACACAAAACCAAGAAGCTTACAACTGCTCTTTCCCTATTTAGAAACTAGAATCAGCCCAAGCGTGTGCCAAAACTACTGTACTGGGACATGATATGGTCCAATATGAAATACTAAAATAACAGAGCTAAAAATTCAAATGATTAATTGTGGACATTTTTAACTGTATCTGGCCAGAAATTTTCAAATTCAGTCCCTTTTTTGAAACTTGGGATCGGAAGATGTTGGTAAATAAATATTGTAGCTCTTCCTTGATGCATCAAAAAGTCACTGAAGTGTTTGGTAAACTGCCACCTCATCTAATGTGTAGAATCTCAAACCTCAACTAACTTTGAGAGTGGATTAGGAAGATTATGAAGATAACCTGAACATGCCTATGATACCACTGCGGCCATTCTTTAGTACAGCACAACTGCTGTTTCAGGAGAATCATACCTCCTTTTGTACAGTATGTTTTGTGTTGATATTGTTTCCAGTGCTTTTTCAGTAACAATGTTACAAACATATTCATCCAAGAAAATAGTGTTCCCTAAAGGTCTGTTTTAATTGTAACTTCTTTTCAGTGGCCATTAACAGCATTGCCTCACTAATAATTGATCATATTATTTATTCCCCATTTGTTAAAGACTTTGCTATTTTTTTTAGTTTCCATGTTTCCTTTGGGCTTCTGAGGGTCAGTTGACTTGACAGATGTTCTCTAGGCATTGGTATCAGATTCTCTAGCCCTCAGTCATATTTTTAATGTCTAAGTGGAAGTTTATGAGTTTCAGACTACCTTGGTTAACTGAAATTCAACAAGATCTTTATGCTATCTGGTCTTGGTTTGTTATGTAAATTAGGTGCAAGATAGTTACATCAAGCTGCTGGACAGTGTCCATCATGCAAGAATCAGGCAAGCTACAAATAGCACACCATACCAGTTACCTATCTAGTATGAGTGTCAATGCTGGTGAACTGGCATCTATTATCTGGTGGAAACTGCTAATGCTGCATCTTTTATTACATCAACAACATTCATCTCCACTTAGAACACTTACGAGTTCTTGCTTCAAACAATTATACTCGAACCAACCTAAAGCCACTAAATTGTTTATTTTCTGCATAGAGGTCATATTTGATGAAGGTGATTGATTATAAGAGACGTATTTTTAAAGTAAGTTCTATTATCGATTATTGCTGTTGCAGCACTGCAATTGTCATTACATGCATGCATCCTTGCTGAGTTCTCCAGTTACTAAGCATTTTATACATGCAATGTGACATGTTCAACATAATTGACCAGTTTGCCTACTGTGAATTAAGGTCTGTTATCCATTTCTACAATGAGATAAACCTCAAACCGGCTGACATTCATTGTCAAATTTGTGAGGTGTATGGTGAAGGTGCATGAGTGATGGAATGGTTGGGAAATGGGTAAGGAAGCTCAATGAGAGCTGCGACTCTGTGCTTGATGAACAATGTAACCGTCTCCATCTTTGGTCAATGATAATTTGGTAAGTGCAGTCAAAGCAAAAATTTGTGAAGACAGGGGGTTCACAATTTCTGCACTTTCCACAAATTTCACGCAGTGTTCTTTAGAACATTGTGACAGATCAATTACAGATCGATGCTCACCGAGGCACACAAAACAAAACTAGCTTCCAGCACATTTAGTTTTCTCAAAGGTTACAGTGAGTTTTGTGACTGTATCAAGACAGATGGCGAGATTTGGGTGTGTCATGTGGCACCCAAATCGAAGCAGTAGTCCACGGAATGGAGGCACAAATTCATCGCTAACGAAAAAGAAATTCTAACAAACCACGTCAACACCCAAGATCATGTACACTATATTTTTGGGGCAGAAAAGGACTCCAGATTGTTGAATTCTTGCTTTGAGGCCAAACCATAAATGCAGACATCTCTTGTGAGATCTTGAGGAACCTGCAATTCAGAACAAAAGAGATTCCATACCAACAGAGTTGTGTCATGATCTGAGAAACCATTTATTACTGGAAGTGTGTTGTAATTACTGTACTGAGAAATAGCCATAAAAAATTATTAATTGCAGTCCTGCTATTATTTTGTATTCTCTTAGGGAAATTTACAGGTGCCATTAAGTTAAAAGACGACATCAAGGCTTCCATATCTAGCCTCTCATTGCTGTGATTGAAAAAGTCAACATTAAAATTTCCACATAAAACTATTTGTTTGTTTTTTGTGAAACATAGTAGTAAAGACTCTAATTGAGATAAAAACAGTCTAAAATTTCCTGAGGGGGCCATGTAAATTGCTATTACTATGAGCCCTTCCTTGCCATATTCCAGTTTTGTAACACAGTATTCAAAGTGTTGTTCTATACAATACTTATTTACAACTACACTGTTGCATTAAATATTATTTTTAACAAAAATGGCAACTTCCCCTTTCTCCATTTTACATCTACAGAAATGAGAGCTTAGGTTATAATTTGGGATGGACAGCTGGGATATTCCCATGTCAGACAAATGATGTTCAGATATGCACAAAACATCTACATTAACATTTCTGTAATTTTTAATCTCTTCCAGGCATAAGGTAATTTCATCAATTTTACTAAATATTCCTCTTGTATTTTGATGGAGAATAGTGGTCTGAAAACTTTGATTCAATTACTTTGAATTATTTACTTTATTATTATATACTGATATGTCAGCTGGAATATCTAATTTCAATAAGTTTTGATGAGCAGAGACGTTAATTTCCTTTAGTTATCTTAATACATCTATTTTATTTACCCTAAAAAAAAGCCAAAACTTAACAGGAATACCTCTTTCACTCACCTGGCATCCCCTGATCTCATCAGCAATAAGAAGCGAAAGCTTTCTTTTACATCTGAAATTTGGATGGAGTCCATGGCGAGTATAACTGTGCTTACAAGTGCAGTTCACATCTATCAAACCAATGTGTGAATTTGCTGGCTGCCAGAGAACCCTTTCGAACAATGCATTTTTACGCCTAATGTTACTCCACATCCAGAGTTTACTATAACGCTCAAGCAAACCCACAAATCCCACATTCATCTGACATGTGTTCCTGGAAATGTGAGCAATGTCTTCCTCAGTTGAACAATTGAGGTCCTTATCAACACTATTTCTTAGTTCCCCTCCCCCAATTACAATACAATCTTCCTCTGAAAAATCTTTCCCTAGGTCTTTTACATTTGCTACTACACTTCCAAGGTCTGCATTTGGTTTGAAAAGACTGCAGACTTCATTATCTGGTCCCAAGTCAGACTGAACCATCTAACTGATTCCCCTCCCATGACTGCTTCCAAGTAACAGTACCTTCCTGCTTTTACTTTTAGATACCCCCTAAAAGTTCTCCCTTTTACTTTACAAGATCCCAGATTGTTAAGTCCAACAAGACGGTCCCCAAAGTCACCATCTATATCCTCCAATCACACACACACACACACACACATTGGATGTCTCCAGCTGGAAACCATCGGACAGACAGCGTATCTTACTACTTCTGCCTGAGCTGACTTGTTTCCACTCACTGTTCTGCCTAAGCATAAGAACAGAGTTTTCTGCCTTCAGGACCTTTAAATCCCTCTCTGCAGATGCCAGATCTGACTGGAGCTTCAGAATCCGCTGCTCCTGATCATTAATTCTACAGCAGTGACAATTCCAGGCAATCCTGGCACAAGAGTCACTGTTAGTAACATCGCTGCACCCCCAGTGAAACAAGTGCCCATAGACCCGGCACGTCACTCCTTCTCTTACTAACCTTCAGCAATTTCCACAATTAGTATCCATTATAATACTTTCAGAAAAACTTTAGAACTTCAGAGGATAAATTTTTTTTAAAACATTTACTTTTTAAACTACTTTAAAACTTATGAGAAAAAAAGCTATAAAACGTTTAATTTTAATTAACTACTTGTGTATCAGTTGTCAAAGAAAAGTAAGATTCTAACAATAATGTTGTGTAAATCACTCAAAACTTTTCCGAATTACAAAACTTATCAACTACAAGACTTGCAAAAACAAAAAAATATAAATGATATCAAAAGAACTTTTTAAACAATTACAATGAAATTTGATACCCTAAAACTCTGAATCAGACCTAACCTCAAATGTAAACAAATAAAACGGTTCACTTTCACGTAAGAACTTCACAATTTACTTCAAAACAAAACTAATGCTGTCAAAACAAACTTACAATGAAATTCTGTTATGCTATAACAAGAATATTGATACTAGACGTTAATCCCAGATGTAAACAAAAGCCATTGAACAGTAAATCTAATATTTATGGATTTGTAATAAATAAAACAGATCACTCACACTACTATAATATGATATTCATCAATGTTTTAACTAACCTGCTAGATACAATTTAACTTTTTAACTACAAAAACAAAAATTATTGCTCCTCAACATGAACGAAAGTGCGCACAAACGAATTCCATGGATGTCTTATTACTAGACCTTGAATTACTGTGGCTGTTCCTCAGTGCAGCAAAATTTGCACTATGGCCTGTATTCTTAACTTTTTACCTTCTAGTATTTTACATCTGTATCACACTCATACCAACTGACCAGTGTGCATTAAGGTGCCACACTGAATCATGGAGCTACAATGGGCCTAGGTTCAAATCCCATGCACTTTTTACATATATCACAAGCCACATGTATCACAGACAAATGGCAGCATATATTCATCCCCATCAAAGCTACAACAGTCCTAGAAAGCAGGTAGTGTTGGAACTTTGCTTCAAAATGAGCACAGCCTCTGGAAAAGGATGTATCAAATGACATGTGAATTGGAAATGTTCAGTTGATAATGAATGTTCACACTCTAACCTTGGTCAGGGTCTAAGCAAGATAACAGGGTATGTTTTTCTGTAATGTTTCTTCACGCATTGCATTACCACAAACACAGCAACAACTATAGCATTTACAGTGCTGAAAGTTAGGCTATTATAAATGTACTGTAGAAAATTACAGTTTCTATAGATTTAAGATTCCTCATTTACTGTAATTTTCTGAGCTGCATTCAACCCTGTACCCTGACAAAACCTTTTTTAATTGTCTGGGACTAATGTTGCATTCTGTGAAATTTAGAAGTAGACTAGCATTTACCCGTTGCTTCGCACACGTGGGTCTTGGCGTGTATAGAAATACTCTGAGCTTTTTTACTTTAGTACCAAATATTAACTTGAAGAAGCAAAAAATATAGATTTTATTTAAAGATTTTCCTTCCTTTTAGTTACTACCTGAGATTCAGTTTTCATTACTATAGTTCAAAATTTTTTATTATACTTATATTTTAACACAATATAATTAATGAAAAATAAGAAATTAAAGTTACTTAAAACATTATGGATAACGGTCCAACAAGAAATATGAGACACGTTTTCCGGATGATGCAAAAACAAATGTACCTTATTTTAGACATAAAAGCGACACGAAAGGTACCGTCTGTGATAGTTTTGACAGTACATTCAACAGCCATTTATCAAAATATCTTTGCCACCAACGATAGCATTTACAACAACAAATCTAACATTGCTGGCCAGTTTTCGTATGCCAAATATGTATAGTACATTCTCATGCCACAGGTAATAAAATATATTTTTTGCTTCTAACTTCTGCCCATCAACCCGAACTTCTAGCCATTTTTCATCATCGTATCTCAAAATAGTTAAATTGAAATACGGCCTGGACTAGAAAAAAAGTATGTTGCCATTGCCATATGGAAATGCACAGCGGTTGGTTTGTTTTATTGATTACACTAACATTGCAATCATTAAAGTAGATTATTAACAGTAATTGAATGCCTCATGCCTTTTGTTGTTCCTAGAACATTCTTGTTCAGGTTGCATTTCGACCTAACCACAATCGTACTGATATTGCCGCTTCAAAATCAAGTGATGCAGATACTCTTAAACGCATGAAATGCATCGCTAAATACATTTTTTGTAATCACAGGATCTCAGTATTCAAAGTACGCCCAGCATAAATTATAAGAATTAATTTCAAAATACAACTTCAGTTTGAACTGCAAGAGTATCACCATGTAGAGTTTATACTTGTGGTTAGGTTGAAATGCGAACTGGAGCAGATTAAAAACGTCACCAAAGGCACGAGGAACTGTTTGAATTATGATATCTCGAGAACTACCGCTAAACGATATAATTGTTTATCACTATCAAATTGCGGCGATACGGTATAATGAAAATCATGTACTATCTATATGAAGCAGAAAATTGCTTACCATAAATATGACTCTTATTGAAGAGTTGATATACTGTGTAGTGGTTTGAGTAACAATTTCCTTTCAGTTATACTTATCAAAATACATGAAACCGGGAATGTATGGCCAATGACAAATAAAATATAAAAAATCCCGAGATCAGTATCGTCTGTGGTCAAATGCTTGAACTGCATTCTTACATTAGCTAAAAAAATTATCTTATTTTTAAATTCAGATACGGAGAATTTCACGATAACCTTGCTGCCGTAAATTTATTTAGTCATATATATAGCAGTTTTCTTTGTTAATAATAATGACAGCATCTTTTTTTTCTGATTGGATATTGGTTTTGACGATATGTTGATTTGATCAATTATTTCTGCTTTAAAATGGCACGAACTAAAACTAATCTTACGCATTACAAATTATTTTTAATTTCCTTCGTTTTCACTGACACCAAATTACTAATGTCGTTATTTCACCCACATGTAAGGAATTGTAAAGTTTCAAGAATCGATCACTATACAGCGAATGTATCAATGCAAATGTGACAGAAACTATGATATACAAACATAATCATTAGTCAAATTAGTGGTTAGGTTGAAATGCAGCCTGGACCTGAATGACGATTGACTCGCTTTGTTAGAGCATAATGCATGATGGATTTAGTTTTATTTACATGGTGTGGCATAACGTTTTAAGATGCTTAATTGATTTTTAGTTTCACTGGTTCCATGTTGCTGTCTTCATTTACCCATGGAGCACGTATGGAGATAAACATTGCAGAATCTGGGTTATGAGACTTATTTCATAGAAACAACAGTTTATTTTACTGGCCATGGTTTGAACAGCAGCCAAAATTTGTACACATGTTCCCTTGGGCGATATTACTGACGAATATTTGCACTTTATAGACACAAAATATATATTACTCGATTAACGTACGTAGAAATATGGAAAGTTCCGCACAAGTCATTGTGGGGAAAATGTATTGTTACCTGTTGATATTTATGGTAGCTGTTCTTCATACATCTTTCTTCAAGAAAAAAACTGATTTTATTAACCATAATGATATGTAAAGAAGAAATATTGGCTTATTAATGTTCAAAGTTTAGCGACCACGTAGACATATTGTTCCAGAGACAAACTGTCTACCAGAGATAATATATTTCCAATACCATATAGTAATTAATCTAACACATTTCTCATATTAACTTATGTGTTGCGGTGCAATGCTTATTACATTTAATTCATGTATTCCGTTTCTTTTAAGCACTGCGGTCCAAAAAACTGAGTAACAAAAGTAAAAAAATAAAAATGAATCCAAAGTTTTGGGAGATTATTGCGAAAGGAGTGTGTGTCTGAATTGCACTATGATTGGCAGCACACAGTTTTCCAAATATAAAGGTTTATTATTGTTTGCTCCTTCCCATGGTACATACGAGTCATTAGCTATTTTCCCAGATTTTGACTGGCACCATTAGCTCTAAAAACGTGAAAACCACATCCATATTGCTGCGGTACTTATTGTGAGATACCCATTACAGTAAAGAGACAAATGCAGCTTGCTTACAGATATATAATAGTATAGAAGACAAGGTACCAAATGAAGCAGCCAAGTTCACTAGCATGAAGGACAGTAACAACATCACACCCATTCGTTAGCAAGAAGGATAGTAACAACATCACACCGATTCTAACATTTGGATGAAGTTTAAGGGGCATATTAAGATATATATATATAATAGGGAAATAAGCCACCACTTGAATTTTAGATTTTGGATATGGGGCGTGTAAACACAGAAAAGACAAAAAATTAAAATTATACAGAAATTTTTAGGACAAGGCCTTTCTCATCACGAGAACATTATGGGAGTTGGATGATGTTGGAGACTACCTCACAGAAAGACCATTGTTTTTCCTGGCTAACGGTCATTCTTGGAGGTAGTCTTCCACATCACCCACCTCCCATAATGTCCTCCTGTTGACAAAGAACTCATCCCAGAAATCTCTGTATCATTTGTATTTTTGCATTTCCTGTGTGTACGTGCCCCACATGCATCATCTAGAGGTAATTGGTGGCTCATTTATCTCTCTCTCCCTCTCCCTCTCTCTCTCTCTCCCTATCTCTCTCAATATATATATATATATATATTTACCAGGAAATAATAGGAGCTAATTAGCAAATGAATTTACAAAAAATGGATAGCGAAATGAACCACCGCTTACCTTAGATGATGGTGTCATTGGGTGAACACATAAATAAACACAGGAAAAACAATGAATATTTTGAGACTTGGCTCTTTGTCAACAGGAGAATATGAAGGAGGGAGGGTGGTGTGGGAAACCATTTCACAGAATGACCGTTAGTCAGGAATGTGGTGGGGGTAAATTCAACCAGAGGGAAGGGAGAGGGGGACAGTGAATTGGAGCTAGTACCTGAGAGTGAAAAATGTTACAAAAAGTGTGGAAAAATATATTCAAATGTTCATAACATAAATTTGAGAAGTAAAAGTAATTAAGTAAACAAAATAAAATTGAAAAATATAATGATGATAATAATAATAAAAGAATCTATGTAGTTAAACATCACCTCTGGTATATGGTGGTTCAATATACTGTAGACAGTGGGCACGGAGGCAAGTAGAGGGTAGAGGGAAGGAAAAGTATTAACTGGGTATTATCTCAGATTGAGACCAGGAGGTTGCCTTGTGCCTAGTTTGTATTGGTAGGCAAGTTCCCACCTTCTGAGTTTAGAGGAGCTGCTGTTGTTATTGAGGACTCTGATAGCACGGACTGTGAAACAAGAATTGAAATTATTAATTTCATGGGAGATGGCATGGATAGCTACTGGATGTTTTGGATTCCGTGTGAAAACTGTCTGACGGTGGCCATTCAGTCTAATGGCTAACGGATTGGTAGTCAAACCTATGTAGGAAGCCAGGCAGTGTTTGCAGATTAGTTGGTATATTACGTGGGATGTTCCACAGGTGGCATGCCCTATGATAGGAAAGTTCTCGCCAGTGATAGGATTGGTGAAAGTGGTGGAGGCATGGTGAATGTTGCACATCTTACAGCGGGATCTATTACATGAGAAGGATCATTGGGGCTGTCTGATGGGATGTATATATACTAGGGTGTCCCTTATAAGAGCATAAATTTTTTTTAGAATATTCAAACACATACCCTCTAATTCTTTTTAATTCACTATTGCTCACTTGCCTGAGAATTTTTATCCTCCTACGATGACGTTAACCCATGCCAAGTACACCCGAAAGTTTACGATAAATGCTTATTTTGACAAACGCTCGAAACGTGACTACATCAATAAAATTTTATATAATTCTTGGTTAACAATGAAATCCAGACAACAAAAAATAATACTTAATTTTTTAGTAAGACAGAAGTATTAAAATTATGAGGGGTATTTTATTTTTAACATCTTTTTTTTAAGGTGCGTGTACAATTTTCGGGGTTTTACATGAAAATTGTTTTCGTTATTTCATCGGCTGAAATTAAAACATGAAACTCCTACATTAATTTTACAGCTCTATCAGATAAGACCTTTCTTTTAGCCTGCTCAAAACCCAATGAAGAAAAGCTTTCCTTCAAATTTTCAATCGAGGAAACAAATGTTTACTCTTCGTGGATACAAATTGATTATGGTTTTCCCTAAAATAAAATACAGGTAAACATTAATCAAGTTGCAAAAGATACAAAATAGTGTGCATTGTACATACAAGACAGCTAAGTTTACACACCATACAATTGTGAGGTCCCACTTCATCAGACATTTAAATAATAATAATAATAATACATCTTCGTTTTTACGCAATGTATGAATGTATTTTTTTTTAATACAATGTCGTCCAGTGTAGTAGTATGTCTAAAACGGGGTAAATTTAAGTTTTCATAATATGTATTGTTGTGATGAAGTTGATGTACTATAATTGTATTGTTAGTTTAGCCAAAGAAATGCGTATTGATATAAGAAAGATGGCGGTGAAATTAATGTATGTATTAAAGCACCATTGTTTGTATTGGACATCATTAATGCGAGAAGTGTAATTATTTGAGTTGGTTATGATGTATTCATTATTAGTAGTTGTCATAAAACAACAAACAATTGATTTTGTAGAGAAGAGTGTAACTAAATTTAATCTGTGAGGTGAAAGCAAAAAAAAAAAAAACATATCCTGGAGCCACACATTTATCATACAGAGTGTGCTATCAATTACAGAAGAGATGTAAAAGAACCTGGATGCAATGGTGATACCAACCAGGATTCCTTTAATTATAGACCATAAAAAGATAAAATAAGAATACAGTAAAAAAAAAAAAAAAAAAAGGAAATGATACCTTGCACAATATAGAGCCGGATATTTCTGCCATCAAAAAAGTGTACCTTTCTGTAAAGTCAGATGTACACTACCTTACTAAACTACGTACTATTTTGCATTCACTGCTCAATTTAAGTTTAAAACTTAGGAAATGTACCTTGACTGAATAAATGGCTCTTGCAAAATATCATGCTTGATGCAATGCACGAGGATGCCTAATTTTCAGTTCTGTGTAGTCGTCTCTCATGAAGGATTCTTGTTTTAATTCAGCCAAATAGAAATGTTTCAACTACTCAATTTGTGTCTCATTGAAATGATTTTTCTAAGTGCTTATATCAATTTGATGCCGTCATGCAAAAAGTAACAACTTTCCTTCGAACATTTGCTCCAGAAGTGCCCACCATTGAGATGACTTATGTTAGATGCTATTATATCGCAGCTTGTTATCTGCACTTTATCACTTACCCAGAGGATTCAGAACAACTTCACCTAGGTCTTTATCACAAGAAGTGGTTCCCTATTACGAAATGTAATTATGAGACAGATTGGCAGCCGTTCTTCTTTGGAACTTCTTACCTGTACTCCCATACCAGGCAACATCTTCCCATTCCACTGAATGGTAACGACTTGGGTCACGGCATTTTAAAATTGGTTACTATAACTTCTGCTCATGCCTTTCTTGTTTGTGTCCTCATTCGTAGAATGCAAGACTTGTTCAAAGAAAAATCGTCAATAATAAGTCCAAGTGCCTCCACAATAACTTGAAGAACGTAAACTGAATCTCTTATACTTAACTGGCCTCTATCCAAGGTAACTATTAATTTAGGAGTAGTGATATTTTCTTCTTCTGCTGTTTGCAGCAGCTCCTGATTGAATTATTTCGGGTAGGTTTTTTCTCCAGAACTAGAACATGTGTTGTTGAATGCTTCAGTTAGCAGGAACAAATCATAGGAGCTGTAGAGTTTGACTACCCACTGGACCACATATATTTAAGTATTTTTCCCTTCATTTGTTTTACAAATTCTTCTTATTCAGCTTGTTTTACACACATACACATCAAACAACCTGATCTCCCTGGCTCTCTCTGCCATAGTAAGAAGATTTTACTCTACTTTGTTTACATCTATTAGAAGGCATAGGCGAGTGTAATAACATAAACATTATCCAATTCACATTGCAAATCCCCTTCCCTTCGCTTATAAACATCCAGAGATTTTCCTGCTTTCTTTTTTCAGATGTCTCCATAATATTCTCCAAAATACAAGGCAGTCATGTACAGTGACATTTGGGCTTTCACTCATAGACAATTTCCCTTCGAGGATATTAAAAAAATAAAACTGATAGAACTCCTGCAATTTGCTATTTTACATCTCCTAATAAAAAAATATGTTCTTTCTAGTACTTTGTAATCCTAAAAACCTTCTATTAGAACAAAACAATATGTGATACCTATTCAAGAACTGTAATGACAGTAACAATTAACATGGACGCACGCCACTACCCTCACGTAACTTATAAATAGATGAACTGGTGCAAGTCGGCACGGGTTACAGTTATCCGAATGGCATAAAAATTTATTTGTGGTTGTTTTAGGGTAAAATAAAAAAAATAGGACCTATGTGTTGTAAAATTTTGACTTTAAAAAATAAGGTGCTAAAACTAAGGAAGGATTGGGAAATACAACCTAACACTTATCACAGAAGAAGGGTGCTGTGAATGATGAACATAAAAAAGACAAACACATAAAACGTAATATTTCGGCGGTTAGCCTTATTCTTGCCAGGAGTGAGACACCAGGCAGAGCATAACGTGCACACGCCTAAGGCTGTCATCATGAATGGAGGTAGCATGGCATGGCCAGCAATGATCGTAGTATATTGGGGAGGGGAGGCAAATACTAGATCAGTAATTCTGAAGGTCTTTTATCTTTGGAGGTGGGGTAACATCAAAATAATTACTGTATGAGGATATATATATAATAAAACATATTTTATATAAGCCATAAGAAATAATAAGTGCTGGGTTTAGTGGGAGGGACTTATTGGAGATTGAGGCCTGAAGGATGTCAGGTGTCTACGATATTCTGATAGGCTAGTTTCCATCTACGCAGTTCAGAGGAGGCTGAGGTGTCCCAATTTCCCATCATTGGATAAGCTACTTGCACCACAACACACCTCATATATCAACTCACATGCCTCCAATGCACCAGCTCGTATATATGCCTCAATACGAACCCACTTGCCATCAGAATGAATGGCCACAGACTAACAGTTTACACTAGCAATGTATCCCATCCAGTGCCAAAACATGCCAGTTCCCATAATCTCAACAACTGTTTCTCAGTTAGGGTGATCAGCTTTTTCCGTGACACCTCTCAACCTCCTCTGAATTGCATAGATAGGAACTAGCCCATCAGAATATCCATGACATTCAGCATCCTCCAGGCCCCAATCTCCAATAAGTCCCTCCCACTAGGCCCAGTACTTATTATTTCTTATGGCTTATATTTTATTTTTCCTACTTAAAGTTTATCAGCATATTTTATAATATTTATATAATCACCCAGTAATTATGTTGACGTTCCCTCACCTCTAAAGATAATAGCCCTTCAGCATTATCAATCTAGTATTTGCCCACCCCCCTAATATACTATAATCTTTGCCGGCCATGCTGCACTACCTCCATTCACCAGACAGCCTTCGGTGTGTGCACATCATGCCCTGCCTGGTGTCTCACTCCTGTCAAGAATAAGGCTAACTGCCAAAATATTGTGTTTTATGTGTTTGTCTCTTTTATGTTCCTCATTACCAGCCACCTTCGTCTGAGATAATGGGTTGGGTTGTATTTCCGTATCCTTCCTGAACAATGAAATCAAAGGCGCTTAGTAGTGAAAATTCATTAAATTAGGACAAGGAAATTAGCCACCGCTTACCTTTAGATGATGGATGTAGGGTGTGAACACACAGAAAAGACAATAACTCAATTGATAAAGAAATTTTTGCTACGAGCCCTTTATCAACAGGGAAACATTATGGGAAGTGATTGATGTTGGAGACTGTCTCACAGTAAGACTCTTGGTCAGGAAAATGGTGGATGTAAATTCAAACAGAGGAAACGTAGGGGCAGTGATTCAGAGCTAATACCCAAGCATTGATAAATATCCAAAATGATCTCTGGTCTGTGGGAATACCAAAATATAATTAAATTTAATTATGAAAAATTAAAAAATATATACATACATATATAATTTTTTAAAATAAAGTACTAAAAAATGATAATACAATAATAACATTTTTTTTTCTTTAACAAAAGACACTTTATGTTGATGGTGGTTCAATATAGGTAGTGGGGATAATGGAGGCAAAGAGAGGATTAAAAAAGGGTAAAAATAAGTAAAAATACTAATAATACCAACATTCTGGAAACCTCATTTCCTTTCACAAAATACTCATGTTATCATTTCCACAAGTAATTCCAGTTTTCCAGCAGATTTTACAGCAATCAGTTAATTCCAGCGGTATGCATGCTCAGAAGCATTTACAGAAGTTGTCGAAATTACTGAAGTCCCATCTTGCATTGAAGCAGTTTCTTCCCCACCAGCCAATGGTCTACCAATCAAAATTGCAGCCTCCTCTGATTTCCTCTAAATCATCAATTGCCCAGCTCCACAACATACCTCAACCTCCCCCTTTATAACCTACACCTCACTCTATGTCCCAGCCTAAATTGTTAGTTATAAACCTATCCTCTTCACCATTATCTGAATCCCTACTCTCTGTACCTATCAAAGAACTCACCTATCCCCATATTTGACCATACCAAACTAGTCCGCGACTCTCTAGCAGTGGGCCGTACACTCCGCTGGCGGTATCACTTTGCCACTCAAGGTAGTGAACAGAGGTATCAGGACCACCTGGAACCAAGTCTACATAAATTCAAACCATCATCCACACTTGATCCTCCACCTCTTCCCCAGAACCATCCCCTCCAAATGTTCGAGGATTTCCTGTCCACTAGTATTCCTTCTCCCACTTTCCTTAATTCTTTAACAAACACCAGTAATCTTAGTCCAGCTGAAACCCGCACCAGGAAACAACTCTCCAGCAATCCAGATCTGATTATCCTTACAACTCACAAGGGCTCAACCACTGTAGTCATTAACAGGAGTGACTATGTGGCTAAAGCTCATTCAGACACCAGCACTTACTGCCGCCTATCGGAAGATCCCACTCCAACTGTCAACAAAAAAATACAGGAATATGTACAGTTTAGTGAGCCCCTCCAAGGGTTCACCCCACAATCCATTTCGTTTTGTACTCTCCAAAATCCACGTACACATACCCTTTATCGCCTTCCACAAATCCATAAACCTGGCTATCCAGGACGCCCTATTGTTGCAGCTTATGGATTGCCAACTGAGCGCATCTCTGCCTTGGTTGACCAGTACCTACAATCCATAGTTATTCAGCTCCCTTCACATATAAAGGACACCCAACACTTTCTCTTCTGGCTTTCTACCATACCCACCCCTCGTGCTTCCAATTCAATACTGGTTACCATTAACATCACGTCCTTGTACACAAACATTCCACACTGGCATGGCCTCAGGGCCATGGAACATTTTCTGGACCAGCGCCCTCCCAACATCCTCCCTACGACATCCTTCCTCATCAAATTGGCACTTCTGATTCTCAGTAACAATTACTTCTCTTTCGAAGGCAGCATATATCGCCAAACCTTTGGCACTGCCATGGGCACCCATTTGGCCCCTTCTTATGCTAATCTGTTCATGGGCTATCTGGAACAGAGATTTCTGGAGGAAGTCCTTCTCAAACCCCTCATTTGGCTTCAACTCATTGACAACATTTTATGATTTGGACGCATGGAGAAAACTAACTACCAAATTTTCTGAATCTTCGCAATACCTTTAGCATGATTAAATTCACTTGGTCCTGCTCCCACACCCAAGACACATTCCTGGACTGGATTTATTCTTTTCCAATGGCTTCCTCGACTCTTCAGTCCACATCAAACCCACCAACCTTCAACAGTATCTCCATTTCAACAGTTGCCACCTGAACCATACCAAACATACCCTCCCCTACAGTCTTGGCATTTGAGGTAATCGCATATGCTCCAACCAACAGTCCTTCATGGATAATTCAAACAATATTTCACAAGCACTGATTTCTCGCAACTTGGTGAACAAACAGCTTTCATGGGCAACATTACAACCTACTCAGCCCATCAGTCATCCGAAATCTGCAAAAACCAATCACATTCCAGTCTTGGTCACACAGTACTATCCAGGTCTCGAATCCATTAACAGAATCTTCCAGCAGGGCTATGATTTCATACAAAACCGCCCTGAAATAAGATCCATTGTTTCTAAAATCCTCTCTGCACCTCCTAGAATTTGATTCAGCATACCTCCTAACCTCAGGGAACTTTTAGTCCACAAACATAGTCTTCCTCGTCCCAACAGTCAGCTCCATGGCTCTTTCCCATGCAATAGACGCCGCTGCAAGATGTGTGACATACACCATGCCTCCACCACTTTCACCAACCTATCATAGGGGATACCTTCCCTATCATAGGACATGCCACCTGTGAAAGGTCCCATGTAATTTACCAGTTAACATGCAACCACTCCCTGGTTTCATGTTTACGTTGACTACAAATCCACTTCCCTTAAGAATAAATGGCCACTGACAGATGGTGTTCACACGGAACCCAAAGCACTCAGTTACTGCCCATGCCATCACCCATGACTCGAATAATATCAGCTCTTATTTCACGGTATGTGCTATCAGAGTCCTCCCTAATAGCAGCAGCTCCTCTGAACTCAAAGGGTGGGGACTTGCCTACCAGTACAAACTGGGCACAAGTCAACCACCTGGTCTCAACTTCAAATAATACCCGATCATTGTTATTATTATTTTTACTCAAGTTTAACTTTTTTTAATCCTCTCTTTGCCTCCATCACCACTACCTATATTGAACCACCACTAACCTTAGGTAATGTTTACTTAATAGAGTCTTTGGTTTAAATTTTTTTTTAAATTATTGTTATTGTATTCTTATTTTTTATACAGGGCGTTCGCCGGAAAACGCTACCCTCCCAGTCTGTTGCCGTCGGCAACTTGCTCGGTCAGTCTAGCCAGCAGTTTCCGCCACACGGCACTGTGAATCACCGCACTGTTTAACACCTCCGCTGCCCCAACAGTGCAGTGCAGTGACCCTTACATTGTTAAGAACGGTTTCTTTGCATTGTAGATAGTTTGTGACTTCAGTCTCTTATTAATCAGTGTTGTGAATAAACGTTTCTTTGCGGTTTGGCTGGTTTGGGGCTTCATACTCTTATTAATCTGTACCGTGTTTGAGTGTGAGTAAAATTATGGTACGTTACAGTTTGCAACAAAGAATATTTCTCTACGATACATATGTGAAGAAGAAGTCGTTTAAAAAGTGTCGCAGTAAATTTCGTCGCGAATTTCCTGGCGCTTTACTGCCAGCTAAATCAACAATTCTGCGTCTGGTTAAAAAAGTAAGAGAAACGGGTTCATTTTTTAACAAAAAGAGACTGTCGGTCAACCGTATTCTCACAGAGGAGAAAATTGACGATATCGCTTTTCGACTAGAACAGTCACCCAAAAAATCATTAAGTCAGTTAGGGCAGCGTGTGTCTCGAAATATGTTCAGAAGATGTGAAATGTGCATTACACAAGAGGGTCAACACTTCCAGCATCTTTTATAAGGTAAGCTAATGAATTACGTCACATTTAAATGCTTAGCACACAAGTTTATGAAGTTTATGAAGCGTAATTATTATGAAATAGTCCGCGGCCGACGGTCGAACAATGCCGGAAACTGAGCGCTCGCTCGCCGGGAGCAGTTTCTTCCTTGTAGCGCTAACAGTGGGTTGCGTTTCCCGGCGAACGCCCTGTATTTATGTATATATTTTTTAATTTTTCACATTTAGATTTAATTATATTTTGCTCTTCCCACAGACCAGAGATCATTTTGGATATTTATCTATGCTCGGGTATTAGCTCTGAATCACTGCCCCCACCTTTCCTCTCTTTGAATTTACCCCACCATTTTCCTGGCCAAGAGTCTTTGTGTGAGACTGTCTCCAACATCACCTACTTCCCATAATGTTCTCCTGTTGATAAAGGTCTTGTCCTGAAAATATATATGTGTGTGTGTGTGTGAGAGAGAGAGAGAGAGAGAGAGAGAGAGAGTAGCTTGAAATATATAAGAAGCTCTGAGGATCTGCTCAGTCCACATTTCATTTCTCGTATGAAGCAGTCTGATGACTTGGTTGGTTAAGACTCATAATTGAGGGAAATAGAAGGTTCCCAGTTTGAATCCTGGTCTCAGTTGCTCTTCACGTCTGGCAAAGCTTTGGTTTGTTAATGTAAAGATCCTATAATGCTCCGTACCTGGCAAAGCTTCACTTTGTTAATGTGAAGATGCTAGGGCTTTTCATGTTACGGATTCCACGTTAAGCTGTAGGTGTCCTATACTTGGTAGGATTTCCAGGTTAGGTTAGGTACCTACGATAGATGTGCTTTTGCCCAACCAGTAAAAAAATTCTGTTATGAGAGATCACATGAAATTATTAATTATTATTACTTCTTCTAGTTGCTACTATTTGTTGTTGTTGTTTCGGCTTTAGGTCAATTTTGTTGATAAATCTGGGATAAAATAATCATTTTTCCACTATTTTGATCACTGATCTAGTCGACAACATCAATAGAGTTTTACTTTTTTGTGTAAATTATGATTTTGTTCCAAGAATAGTGGGAAGAGTTCTAAAATAAACATTTCTTTATTCTTTTTTATTTTTTTCCGTTTCATTTTCATCTCCAATGTCTGATACTGTCTTTCCAACTAATGATATTTTACGTGAAATATCTTCAATTATTGGACCCTAAGAGCACCTATATTCTTTTTCTCTTGGCCTCTGGTTTACTAAACCATCTTATATCCATCACAAAGTTCACGAACCTGTGCCTCCTTATAATCAGATGTATATTTTCCTTTTCTTGGGCACTGATTTGCTAAGCCATGTATCCACCACGTTTCCTCATCATTTTCATACTGAACCTAAGACCCCACTTAGATGCTATTAGGAAAACATATTTTGTCCTCTCATGCTGTGGTAAGTCTCCCTAACGTGCCTACAAATATCTCATCCTGATACTATTGATTTAATTTCCATCTCAGTCCACACGGTATATTTCAGCTTCCACATATTGTGACCATTTTACTCCCTCGTCTAAACTTTGAATACGCATTCATTTTTTCCACAAGATTCTTGTCTTGTTTATCTGTTCTCACACTGTGTACCTTATCCTTTGTATTCTTTCAGTGCATTACTCCCTGTTATTAATGCCTGTCCAGCAAACTGTAATTATTTATTTATTAGCTTATGGCCATTGCACAGAAATAATACAATTTAACATTAAATTATAATTAAAATTCAAAATTAACATGGTGTAGCCAATCTAGAGCTTCATTTGATATATTAATAAAATCTATCGGTGATCCCGTGAAAGCGCGAAGTGGGCAATCAAATGTCAAGTGACAGATGGTTTGGTTTTCCTCATCACAGTCGCATCTTGGTGAATCTCTCATTCCCCATGTATACAAAGATGAAGCAGATCTGCCATTACCAGCCCTAACTCTGTTAAGAATTGCCCAGGTCTTGCGAGGAAGATCGAGTCCCTTTAGTGCTTGTTGACTGTCAAACAGCGACTGCCATTCTGGTGGGGTTGAGGATATCCACTCCAATTTCCAAGCTTCTCTCACATTAAAATTATCAGATATAATCTGTTTTACAGTTTTTACGCTTGGATTTCTTGATTTAAGTCTCTGAAACTGATTATCCATGTCATCATGGATGGGCAGATCCAAGTTATGACAGATCTTATTATATTTGGCAATTAGGCGATTGTGTCATTTTGTTGTAGGCAGTTCAATGTTACACAAAACTGGTAGCCAGTACACTAGAGTGGTCTCGATACATCCGCTAACTATCCGTATTGTGTGGTTCAAAACTGTGTCGATCTTTTTTACGTGGGTGCTATTTAGCCAGACAGATGAGCAGTACTCAGCTGCAGTATACACAAGGCTCAGTGCTGAAGTGCGAAGTGTGGAGGCAGATGCTCCCCAGGAGGTGCCAGTTAACTTCTGCAGACTGTTATTTCCGGTTCTTAATTTTGCTGCAAGGTTTTTTAGATGTTTATAGTAGGACCAGGTGCGATCCATTACGACTCCCAAATACTTGAGGAAGGGGTTGTGTCAGAGGGAAGTGCCATCAATAAGAACGTCAAGTGAGAGATTGTTATGATAGAAGACTAGTTTCTGCCTTGCTGGAACCGGGTATGAGTCGCGTTTCCTAAAATAGTTGCTCAGGGTTTTGAGGTCTGCAGTTAAACTATTTTCAATTTACTGAATGTTATCAGATCGTTGTACTAATGCCAAATCGTCAGCATAAGAGAACTGCCTGGATTCTGTTTGAGGAATGTCAGAAATATATACGTTTAAAAGAAGTGGGACAAGAACTGAGACAAGCCTTGAGACAGACCATTATTCACTCTTCTTACTTCGCTTATCTTATTGTCTGAGACAACCTAGAAAATTCGGTTAGCTAGCAGGGTATTGATCAGACAAGTGATTTTTTTGCACTTCAAAATGTTCAGCAGTTTGTATACCATGCCCTCTCTCCACACTGTATCGTAGGCTGCGGTAAGGTCAACAAAACAGCATCATTCTTCAATTGTTTCTCGAATCCTGCTTCTATGTGAGTTACCAAGGCCAGGACCTGATCCTCACTGTTTCTTGCAGGTCTAAAACCTTCCTGTTCAACTGGGAGGTTTGCGAAAATTATTGGATTGTAGATGATCCTTTCAAATAGCTTGTAAGTACTTAGCAGTGAAATAGGTCTAAAATTCTCTGGAATGTCCATTTAAACTCCGCATGTATGATTTTTGTCTGTAGTATATTAGTAAAGAATTGGGCCAACAATTTTTTGGTATGTTTTCCACAGTGTGTAAGGAACTCTGGGTGAACTTCGTCAAAACCTGGAGCCTTCCCATTCTTCATTTGTTTGATGGCCCTTGCCACCACTATATCGGTGACAGGAGATGAGAGGTTTTTAGGGGCAGAGTACAATCTTTTTAGATGGAACAATTGTTTTTTCACTTTCCGAGTTTGATCTTTATCGGTGCTCTCTCTAGACATGTTGGCTATTTGGTCTGGAGTGACCTGATGCTTTGCTTGACAGTTATGTGGGGTTCCACCTAGCTTTTTATGGAGGCTCCATGCTTTCCGGCTGGCGTTCTTTAAATTCAAGGTTTGCATCGTATCATTCCATTTGAGTTTACGGGCATTGTCCAGGTTCTGCAGAAGTTCTGTATGCCCGTTCTGTTGGAAATCATCATATATCATTACGCATGTTTTGTTCCAACATGGAATATATTCTTTTGTAAGGCCTCTAGGGATAGACGTTTTAGCTGTCGCTATGGTTACTCTGTCAAATCTATTGTAATTTTTTGCTAATGGAGGTATCCATCTTAGGTTTTTATCCAGGTTATCTGCAAATTCTTCCCACCTAGCTTTCCCAAAGTTCCATCTAGGTAAAGGATAGGATCTAATTATGGGAACTGTTAGACCAACTTTTAACAAGACTGATCGGTGTTGACTATGTGGAAAGGCTTGTTTGACTCGTCTTGTAATTGGTAAAGGGTGGCTTTGATCGTCACGTGAGACAAAACATAGATCTGGGTTGGTTTCAGTGTTCCATCTTTCTGATTTTAAAGTACCTGCATCTTGCGGGTTAAAAACTATGTTCATGTTATTTGCTGCCGCCCATTCCTCTAGCCTGATTCCATCCTGGTTGTTTTCTGTGTGCTTCCAATTTGTATGGTGGCTGTTGATTTCGCCAATATACATAATGGGATGTCAAGACCCTGGTAGAACTTCACTCAGCCGTGAAACGGAAGGGGGTATATACACATTAATAATTTTAATGTTGTTCACCA
Organism: Vandiemenella viatica; assembly: GCA_031002005.1. NCBI lineage: Eukaryota > Metazoa > Arthropoda > Insecta > Orthoptera > Morabidae > Vandiemenella > Vandiemenella viatica. Next base: position 326,868,161 of record JARYHS010008074.1, on the reverse strand, counting down.
CCATGGGGGAACTGTACTGGTCATTGCTACCCAGTATGAATACCTCTCCACCTCAGGAAATATCTCATTATCTCTCTTTCCTTTCACCAAAATACTACCCATTAAACTATCTGTGGTTTGTGCACCTCATCAAAGTACAAGACTATAATGCTCCCACTTTGTTTCCTTAACTTCACTAATTTCTTTGACATTAATTACTCCCTCCCTCCATCTGTAATCAGTGCCCCTTTTGTTTTTATTATTATTCCCTTATTAGTAAGCAGGCTTTTACGTAAAAAGCCATTGTTCTATCTCCATATGTATCCACCATTTCCCTGTCTTGTTTATTAGTTGCAAATAAATAACAATAGATAGATAGTGAAATTAAAATTCAAATTAGGATAAGGGAATAAGCTATAGCTTACCACAAATTATAGCAGAATAGTAATAATGAGTAGTAAAAAAATATAAATAAATATGAACTAAAAATCTATATATACATAATTAAACATCACATGTGGTGAGAGGTGGTTTATGTTAGATTGTGGAGCTAGAATATAAGAGAAGAATGAATTCAGATCCTCTTGCCATATGTGTCACCCCTAGATAACATTAAGGTTTTATTTGAAATGAAGTCTCACAGGTGTATCGTCGGATAGTGTTTTCAAAACGTGATATTTCAACATATTCATCAGGTGTAGAGACAGCTGCACAGGTCGGCTGACCATAAGATACTGAGCCAGCCCAGATGCCACACCTCAAATAGCCAATGGCTTTCTCCACGACCCGCGCCCAGTGGAAAGAGCTATTTCAGCCAAACTATCTGCACTGTAAAAAACCGGTGTGAAGAACACATACTCTATCTCTGCCTAGATCAATACAGCAAGTCAGTGATCGCCAACAACCATGGCCACAGGTTTGACTTTTACAACATTACAATATTGGCTAGGACTTCATATTTTTGGGATTCAATAGTCAAAGAAGCGATTGAAATTCGATTGGCTGATACCTTGAACAGAGATAGTGGGCTATGTCTTAGCAAGGCATGGCAACTCTGCGCAGAGAGTGTGGCACGTCTGTCCAACAATCGCCATAGACAGCTCAATATTAACTTCCGCAGCCCGCAACGAACAACTGTTGCCCACTTGCAGCAAGCCGTTGGGGCCAGGCTGGGAATAGACCCGTTGGTGTGGCACCTGGGCTGTCTCAGTATCTGACGGTCAGCCGACCTGTGCAGATGTCTCCACACCTGGTGAAAACGACGGAGCTATTCGTCCAAATATCGCGTTTTCAAAACTCTATCCAGCGGTACACTCGTGAAGACTTCATTTCTTGCATACACCGGGAAAGTCTCCGTTCTTACAAGGTTTTATTTGTTTGACACATCCCTTGTGCCTTCATGTGTGGTTGTGATAGGTTGACTTTACCTGTGCTTCCTTCTACATTTATTTCATAGAAGCAAAAGAAGCTGGATAACAAACAAACAAAAAATTGTCATAGAAACATGGAATATTGTAATGATCAGGTATGTAACTCGTCCGGAGCAGTGGAATATATCAGACTCAAAAAATGTGTGCCAAGGTCCAATTGTTGCAATCTGTGGAAGTTGAGCATATAGAATAGAGGGAGTGGCAGGCTGAAATTGGAGGGAGGGGGGATGGAGAAAAAAGGACAGGCTCAAAAGATAAAGATTTGAAGAGAATATACTCAAACTGGCTCCCTTACTACAGCAAAATGTGAATGGTTTTCAGGCTTACTATTCTCAACACAGTCTGATCCTTTGTGTTTCTGTCTTCAGGAAATGTGTCCAGTTCCAAAAACGATATGTACTGTATAGAAAGTATGACACCAAAGATGAATGAGTGAAGTGATGAGTGGCTGCTTTTATTCAAAGTACCATTCACCCCAATCTGTTGCTCTCATTTCTGCCTTATAAATAGTAGTGGTGAGAATATAAGGTCCCATCCAAGTGACAGCATGCTCTATTTATCAACCAACCCATCCGCCCATTGAAGAACAGGCGGATATCCTGCAGCATCTTATGGAGCATAAACTACATCTCTCAGTCTGGGGAGGGAGGGTGACGGATTGGCTCGAAAGTTAGCCTGGGCTACGTGGGAGGGGGTTCTGAGCTAAGCCATGTGGCTTTTCATTCATATTATTTGTCACAGTTAAAATAAAGTACAGGACACACAACAGCATGCAAATATTTATTTCCGTCATTTAATTAACTCCGTGTTTAATGTAGCAGAATCTGACAAGAGAAAACGGGACAAAATGACATGGCATGTGGGTGGGGAGGGGTGGTAGTGACAAAAGCCACATCGGGCTATGTGGGAAGGGGCAGGGGGGTGGGGCCAAAATGGACCTACTTATTTTATGGATGCTCCCTTCCTCAGGTCATTCTCCTGTTAGGAGATTTCAATGCCTATACTACATTGTGGAGGTCAACACCAATTTTCTCAGATGTCGAGTAGTCTGTAGATTAGTTGAGTAAGAGTAAATTTATATCCTCAGTGACTCATTTCATAGCTATGCCAGTTCATTCTTTGCCACTAACCTTTCTTTGTGTTGTATTTCATTTGCAGACTCAGTTGGAGGTGAAATGTAGTTTTTATAGGTGCAATCATTTTCTCATGTGGCACATGTTGAGTTCGGAAGTGAATCATGGAACACCCCACTCAAATATAATATCAGTTAACAATGAAAGGAAATAAATGCCGCGAGGCAAAATTTTGTAAGCACCTTAGAATTTGAATAAATTCTAGTTTTCATAGCTTCAGAGCATAAGGGAAGGAGTAAGCTTCCCAGTAAACATATAATTTTTCAGTTTGCTACTATAGGACATGATAAACCCGTTTCATGCAGAAGCCGATACTGCAACCTAACTCAGTAAATAAGCCGATTTAGAGACATAGGACATGATAAACCCGTTTCATGCAGAAGCTGATACTGTAATCTAACTGAGTAAATAAGCCGATTTAGAGACAGTAAAGCCACTCAACACACAATATAAGCTCTAAATAAACGTTTTATAATAGTAAAGCACCCTTAAACTAACCTGGAATAGGGTAATCCATTATTATCCAATTTGTGAACAGTCGATTTTTGTTACATGATAATTTCACCAATTCTCAACACTTTTCGATGCAGTAAAGTAATATTATAATAATAGTAATCGGGAGGAAAGTTAAATTCAGTAAAATTCTGTAGTTTCAGACCGTGTAATTAAAGAAAATAAAATTTTAAACACTTCATTAAATACACTTTCAACATTTGTAACCATATGTTTTCAATAATTTTCTGGACTGAAAAGTAAATTACCAGAAAGATCGAAATATCTAGTATAACATATTAAAATTTCAAAACATTTCATGCAGTAGAACAGATGTTTACCCGTCTCTAAAGACCTCACTGTTAAGTGACGTAAAGCAGTTAAAAAAAAAAAAAAAATAGAGAGAGAACAGATGTTAAATAAATTTTAAAGTTATTTTGTAATTAATCACAACATGGTAGTATTAAAAATTCATTTGCGATTAAACTAAGCCACTTCCGTAAATGAAACCATGGCTAAAAAACACGTAATTAAATTCAAAGAAAATTCAGACAACTTCACTTTTTCGATATAAACAACACCTGAATAATTATTAAACATAAACCAAGTGTCTGCAAAACAATTTCAAATCCAATTTTTGTCAGACTAATAACTTTGCTATTACACCACCGATCTTAATAAAATTTACACCATTGGAATCAGGAATTAACGTAGAACACAATGACAACATTTTGCAGTTCAGCAGGGTCTCCTAAAAAGTTGCATAAATAAGATAGATTTCGGGGGTTCACCAATTAATTTTAGGAAACTTTTCACCAAAGCGCCTATAAACTAAATTCAAATACAAGAAAGATAATCATTTGAGAAGTTTCACTTTGTCGGAGAAACACATATTGAATAGTAAGTGATTGATAAAAGTTCCTTCCGACTCACGAAGTATTCCCTTCAAAATTTGTACTGAACACCTAATGGAAAGGTCCATCAGACTTCGTTAATTAATTAATCTCGGCCACCACCATTGGCTGGCTAGGAGAGTACAAATCAATACGTATATAACAAAAGTTTCTTCAAATAAGTCCACGCGTATGCAGACCATAAGCCAAAGATTTATTCACAGTTTTGTACTGCACAAATGTACCCGGCCACCAATGGAAAAAAGTAATTAAAGCACACACACACAAGTAAATTACTAGTAGTGACAAATAATCCAAAGATGCAAGTTCTTAAGAGTAAAAAGCAATACATTCAATCACTTTCACGTAGCCGTTCATACCAATACCGTTCACCAAAATCCACCACGTAATCTCGTAGTCCCCTTCTGTCAGTGAAACGTTTTTCCGATGTGGTAGCCTGTAATTAGTAACTCACGGGGACCTATACACTTCAATACAAATCATTTGTTAATTATTTTCGGCCACGACTTACACCGAGCTACAACAAGACCCAGAGGCATGATAACCACACGACGTTCTTTCCCAGACTCCGCACACTCTCTGATCTACTAATCAATTGTCAGTCTCGCCAGTCATCGATGCACATAGCATTCGATACTCGGCATAGAATAAATATAATAATTACAATATAGTTAATAACTGAAGGGGGTAAGCCTACTGTAATGTGACAACCCCTTCCATGTCACGGTTCTAATGTGAGTCCACCGGCAAGACATTTGAACCTGGGACATAGTTTAGGTTAGTTGTTAGTAGGTAGTTACAAAGAAAAATCCCTACCTGATACAAGAACACCATGAATTAAATTGCTATACAAGATGATTGGTGGCCGGTCCCTACCGAACAAAATTACAAACATATTCACAAAATTCATTCACACACAATTATATCTTCACATACAATCACATCTCCCTGGAAAGAAAGTACAAATTTACAAATAATAAATTCTTGAGGTTAAACTTCTGTTGGTCACTCAAACGCACATGAACATTAACACCATTACATCAGTCATAGTTTTTCTTTTCTGTGAATAGTATCTCACTCTCTATCCTAGATACAGTACATGTTTGTCAGCGAAACACCAGATTGTTATTACCAGAGCTTCCCCGATAAGGTAATTTTTCCTTCCTTTGGTGAGGCTCGGTTAAAAATGAGGTCAATGACCTGAAGGCTTGTCAACATAGCCTTCAAAAATTGCGTTTAGGTCTAATCACTTACTACCCCTTCCAAGAAAATTGACTTAAGACTACACCAAACACTTAAAGAACATATTTACAGTTCTATTACTTACACACAACGACGTCCATCATTTCGACATATCCTTGAGGGATTACTGGGTGTTCGGGATTGGGACTACCCTTAAGCACTCCAGGGCACACCCTCCAAGCCTTAAGAAAATTATACTGACTTCAGATATAAATCAGTTATTGTAACTCAAAACATTTATCCTCTAACTTATCTTATCTATATCAAGTCTGTTTGTGATTTGTCTTAAACAAAAGAGAACACCTGCCAAGAAGTATTAAACTAAACAACCCTACAAGGTGCAAGGCATTTTTAAGAAAAAATCAAAGTTTTAAGAAAACCATTATGTTGAAGTAACACTTCAGACTTCAGCTTTAAAATCACTTTGCCCAACATAAATACCATTAATGTGAATCCCTTATGCTAAAAGAAGAATGGTTGTATTTAAATTTAAGTATGTTGATGCCCTCATGAAATAAGTCCAGTTTCCCCTTGGACCAAAGTGAGATTTTTTCCTTTTTCTTAACATGTACTGCTGGTTCTTCCGCTATCCTTCTTCTTCTTGCTACGTTTCCTTCTTTGTATTATGGAATTACACTTTTCAAAAGTCTCAAGTGAACATTGGGGAACGAAAAATTTCATTAGGTTGATTGAAAAACCAACAGTATGACCATATGGGCTAGTACTGAGGAACTTTCAACGTGTACAAATTGCTTATCCCCAATGGGAATATCATTTGCCAATACTTTCGTACTGTGGTGAGTGGAGAAAACAAGGTCTGCCCCGAAAGGAAACGATAAATTATAATTGTGGTTAGCAAACTTAGCGACACAAGTTGGTTTGCAGCGTTTGAAAATTTCTCTGGGCATATTCAGCTTGCTCTCCTTTAGAGAAATTGTAGGTACATTACTTACATTAATACCTGTAACTGGACAAGTAGTTTCTGAAATTGACTGAACACTAACCGGTTTCATTTGAACACTAGTTTGAGAGTCAATACGCAAATCATCACGCGAAACCGGAGTTGCTTCCTGGACCAAAACAAAGCTCATATCTTTTCCTGGTACTCCGAGTCCCTCCTGTGAGTCATTAAGGGGTTTCAAATTACTCTCCTGCTTGTACTGATCTTCATTCCTCACGAAACAATCTTGTCGTAATTGCACTAACTCGCCCCTTAATTGCGAGAGTTTATCATCAAAATGAACCGTAATTTGAGAGCGAAGAGCTTCACTTTTCACTCTTATTTCAGCTTTAAGGGAATTGCTGTTTTCAGCAATTTCAACTTTAAGAGCATTGCTGTTTTCAGCAATTTCAGCTTTAAGAGAAATCACATTATCCTGGACACCATTTATATAAGCTTTAAGAGCAACCTTATCTTTAAGTTCTTTAAAATTTTTAATCATCTCTTCCATTAACTTCACCAACATTTCCGTTCCGGGTGGCATATCACCTTTCTCTGCTACCCCTTCCATAGCAGATTCGTCGGTCTTCATTATTTAAAGTTCAAAACTAAACCAAACGTGAATGACGCTATTAGATCAATATGTTACTCTAGCAATACCTATTCCCCAAACTTAAATAAACAGGTCAAAGGTATATCTTTCAGTTTCAAATCAACTCACAACAACGCCGTGATAACTCGTCAAATGAAACAAAACAACGCAGTATATATTCCACAACCAAAACCATATTTGCACCAAAGAGAAAAAAAAGGGAAACAGTTGCATCCACTTTTCCAAACTTTTTCTGCAATTTAAAACACATGTAGATAGTACAGTCATTATACCTTTATTAATACTAAAAACTCCAGGTGTCATATGCAGACTATACTGGCTCGTAGCTCAATGGTACTACCACCTGAAAATGGCATGCACAGAAAACGTTCTACTTGTTAACGTAAAAGTTTTCATGTCTTACTCGCGCAATTAATGTCTTTGAAAATGGAAATAAATGCAATCTATTTATTATTATTTTTTTTTTTTGCAGTTAGGGAAAAAATTGTTCATAAGTAGAACTGAAATATGAAACTTCTGTACAAAACAAAATCTTATGGGAGAGCAAATTGAAATTTTCCGCGAGTATAAACTCGTACTATTATATCATAAATTTTTCGGAAGCTCCGGTAAATAACAACCAGCGGTACAAATCTTTGAAACAAAATCCCGTTAATCTGCTGTTCATTTACTTCAAAAATTATTATTATATTTTAAAAAAAATATATTTCCCGTTTGTTTAATAGTATAATGTTGCCTGTTAGACGTCTTCTCAACTCCTCCCGCTATTTTCTGCGAAGTTTTCACTGCTCGTCTGATCCACGATTTGTTGTTCTGCTATCTGCGTTGCGTTGTTCACAGGTACTGCATCGCTGTATCTGCTGCTGTAGTAATCCTCTCTGGTTATCCGTGTTGACTCTTTTGCTTTGTCGTCTTTGCACAAGCTTGCTGTTTGTCAAGTATTTCTTCTCGCATGTACTGTCTTTGGTTGAATCTGCTTAGATATTCTTAACAATTCTTCAACTGTTTATTCTTATATGACACACTTAACACTCCTTATTTTGTGATTTAGACGGCCTTTTTAATCTCTTTAACCGCCTATTAATCTCACAAGTCCTGTATTACGGTCGACATGTCGGAGAAACACATATTGAATAGTACATGATTGATAACAGTTCCTTCCGACTCACGAAGTATTCCCTTCAAAATTTGTATTGACCACCTAATGGAAAGGTCCATCAGACTTCGTTAATTAATTAATCTCGGCCGCCACCATTGGCTGGCAAGGGTACAAATCAATATGTATATAACAAAAGTTTCTTCAAATAAATCCACGTGTATGCAGACCATAAGCCAAAGATTTATTCACAGTTTTGTACTGCACAAATGTACCCGGCCACCAATGGAAAAAAAAGTAATTAAAGCACTCACACACAAGTAAATTACTAGTAGTGACAAATAATCCTAAGATGCAAGTTTTTAAGAGTGAATAGCAATACATTCAATCACTTTCACGTAGCTGTTCATACCAATACCGTTCACCAACATCCACCACGTAATGTCGTAGTCGCCTTCTGTCAGTGAAACGTTTTTCCAACGCGGTAGCCCGTAATTAGTGACTCACGGGGACCTATACACTTCAATACAAATCATTTGTTAATTATTCTCGGCCACGACTTACACTGAGATACAACAAGACCCAGAGGCATGATAACCACACGACATTCTTTCCCAGACTCCGCACACTCTCTGATCTACTAATCTATTGTCAGTCTCGCCAGTCACCGATGCACATAGCATTCGATACTCAACATAGAATAAATATAATAATTAAAATAAGTTAATTACTGAAGGGGGTAAGCCTCCTGTAATGTGACAACTTTATAAATCTTGAAGACCAGGCTACACAAATTTAATATTAAAACACATTCTAAAATTCCACCTTTTCACACTATTTGTATTAAGCAGTAGAATACATAGAGCATGCGGCTGAGGGTATAAATTTGAATGCTCAGGCCAGCTGGCTGTCTTTCGATTTCGTCTGTAACCTGGGAATGTTGTTCATAGTGAATCTGCACTGGTAGGTTTCGTGTGTGTCGGTTAGTCCAGGGTGGTAGCTGGAAACTAATGAGCCAGGCCAGGAACGTGTGTCGGCCATGGCGATATTTCTTACAAAGTCTTGAATTAACAACTACTATGAACTTATAAATTTTTAAATGGGGTTAAGTTGTTAAATTTCTTCCTCTTCATAATCTAAAATCTTTTGGAAACATTTAGTTCGATCGCCTACTCCACTGTAAATGCAAACTTTCAAAATGTGACTTTGAAATAAATTCAAAATTTTTCATCAAGTGGATTTTTATGTGCTATCATAATGAACAGTAACCTTTCCTATGCTTTTGGTTCAAATAAGCTTTGTGGCGGCCATTAAGCTTTACAGTTGAAAGAAGAAGGTGCTACATGGTCATTTAAAATTATTTAGTCAAATTTAACAGAACTTTCTACAAGGTAACATTCAGTTAAGGTACCTAAGCCATATACTTCATAGCAGCCTTTGTCCCTTACAATTTACATGGTAAGGACAGGTAAAATACACCCAACACTCACCAAAGTTGAAGGGAGGAGGGCAGCAGCAAAACAAAACAACACACAAACAAAGAAAATACAATATTTCAGGTGAAAAGCCTTTTTCATGTTAACATAGGTGGGTGGCTGTGCTTGCGCAAGACTTGCATTCGACGCAGCCACTCATAGAACACAATAGATGGTCAGAGTTGGTGGGGGGAGCAACGATAACACAAACAAAGAAAATACAATATTTCGGTTAAAAACCCCCTTTTTCAAGTTAACAGATGTGGGTGGCTGTGCTTACGCAACACTTGCATTTGACACAGCCACTCATAGAATGCAATAGACCATTGGAGGGTCCCTCCTCCCCACTTTTCCGCCATTCTGACTGCCCCATACTCCGCTGTTTGTTTACATTTTTGTCATCTATCTTGCTCACACTAATTCCCCCCCCCCCCACCCCACCATGTGTCTATTTCAGTATACCCTTCCCAGTATATGCACCATGCTACTCATCTTGCTAAACTGAGATATTTGATTCCTCCAGCCCTTACCATAAAACTTCCTATTTCTGGATGCCCTCCGCAACTTCATCCTACACCCCACTCATTCCGCTTCTTACAGTCCTTGGCACTTACTCACCTAGTTCTCCAACAGTATATCATGAAAGCCACCAACACTCTTCTCACCTAATTTCCTTACACAAAATCCTTCTCCTTGCATTCCCTGGTTGCATTTATTATCTACGTAACATCCTTAATCATTGCAACAATTTGTTAACCAAACAAGTGCAAAAACATCTTTCAAAGCTCTCTTCCCTCTGCAAGAGCTATTTTCTTTTGAGCCTTCATCTCCCCAATCCACATTACTCGCAACACGTTACCCCTCCACCAGTTATTGCTACAATGCCATGTATTTCCCATATTCTTAACTTTCCCCACCCAAAACCTCTGTCACCCACCCCCATCACCCCAACCCCCACCCACTCCCCACCACTGGAGAAATTTATTTCTTCCACCCTCCTCTCCGAAGCTGAACTATCAGTTCTTTCAAAGGATCCTACTTTCTCTCCCACCCCTAAATCTGATCAGATAACTCTTATTAAGGGCTCCCTTTCATTCTGCCGTACTCTCAACTGGCGGTATTATTTCAATACTACAGACAAGGTAGACAGCCGATGTGATAACATGTAACCCAGCCTTCAGCAATTCCCCCCTGCAGGGGCCTGGTATGCAAGTGCCAGGTACGGGTTTGGCGAACCCGCGGTGCCCGAGCTGGAATCTTGTAAGCGCCGCAAGTTTCCCACACCGTAAACTCCTACCATGCTTCAACGACCACCGTAGGGCGTGGCGGTGGAACTTTGTGTGCCTATGAGAACGGGGGTCTTGGCTTCATCGCCTGGATCGCGAGGACGGTACAAACCTCTATAAAACAAAAAAAACCTTAACCTCGAGGTAGGACACGTACCGAGGAGGTGCACGAGTGAGAGGCAGATCACTCACTAGTGTGCAACCTCAGGGGCACCTGCGCACCCCTGTTGTATTAGCGCTTCATTTAAACTGGTTTAACTCGTGGGACCAAAACAAAGTCATCCACTAAAACCAAAAAACCCTGCAGTACAGGTGTGCCGCAGGCTAATCCCAATACACCCAGTTCTAAGAAGTGGGTGAGGGTTGATAGCCCCCCACCCCCTTCCGCTTCAGATACTAAGAGTAATGGAAAGTTATGTTCGATTGTGAATGCCTTTGTTTTAATGGAAAGAAAGGAAGGTTCGTTCGAGAAAGTGTCGCCGTTTTATATCCAAAAATGATTGCAGTGTCTCGTAGGGACCCTAAACTCTGTAAAGAAGCTGAGGAAACATCCACCAGTCGGCAGGCTAACACACTCCTTAACTGTGTGAAGCTTGGGGAGTTCGCGGTTACTTGCGAACTCCACAAAACCCTGAACTGTTCTAAGGGCATAGTCACCTGTCGTGACATCATTGACATAGGAACCGAGGAACTTGTTAAGGAGTGGGAAGATCAGAAATTGGTTGAGGTACGTCAGATTATGCGAAGGGTGAATGGCAGTATTGAAAAGACTGCCACCTTCGTCCTGACGTTTGACACTCCAGTACTGCCAAAGAATATCAAAGCAGGCTACATAAATCTTAACGTCCATCCCCATGTTCCGGACCCGATGCGCTGTTTCCAGTGTCAGCGGTTCGGACATACGAATGCGTCATGTAAGGGCAGCCCCACCTCTGGTAAATGCGCCAGGTATCAGTTGTACACTACCACAGTTGTGTGTCAACTTTTCTGGATCGCACCCAGCCTGGAGTAGAGAGTGTCAAGTGTATCTTGAAGAGTGCAAGATACAGGAGCTGAAGACCAACGAGTGGATTCCCTTTGGGGAAGCTAAAAAGAAGGCCAAGTCGCTCGCCGCTCCAATTTTTGCAACTAGTTTTGCTAAGATGGCTTCAGCTCCCGTCAGGAAACGAAGTACTACTACCCAGACGTCCATTGCAGACATCTGCACAAGCACAACGTGCTCATGCCAATACAAATGCGGTGCAAAACCCGCAAAGATCGTAACATTGAAGACCACGGACGTCGGTAGTAGTCCATCTGTGACCTCGACCACACCAGCAGCAGTCACTGAAAGTCCACTACCAGCAGCAGATGTCAACATTGCGCCACCTCCAATTCCACCCCACAATTTGACAGTTGTAGCACTACCATCTGCTACATCTGTTAATGGAGGTGACCAGAAGATCCAGGGTCGGAAGTTTAGATATACAGACCCGACCCAGTTTGTTAAGTCCCCTCTTCATCTCCTCACAGACTGCTCAGCAATAGGGAGGGGAAGAGGCAGAGGAAGAAAAAGAAAAAGAATGGGGAAGAATTTGAAGAGTCCTCTGGGTCGGAGATCTCTGTCTCCGCTTTCGTGCAGGAAGAAACTGAGATGCTGGTGGACGAGTCTGGTCCCGTTCCTCGGCATACAGAGACCGAAGACCCACCCGAACTGGGGCGGGTGAAATTAAATCGGTAGGATGGCTCCCATACTCCAGTGGAACGGTTTTATGGCTCACAAAGAGGAGTTATAGCTTCTAGCACGGTCTGATCCTTTGTGTCTCTGTCTCCAAGAGACACACTTTAGACCAACACATCAACCTGTGCTAAGAGGTTTTGATGTTTACCGAAAGGACGATACCGAGGGTGATCGAGCGAAAGGGGGAGTGGTTGTGTTTGTACGGAACACTTTCCACTCCAAACCTATAGCTCTCACCTCTCCCTTACAAGCAGTAGCGGTTAAACTACATGGACCGGTGCGACTGACTGTATGCTCCATATATCTACCGCCGGGGTCACCAGTTGATTGCAGTCAGCTGGTTGACATCACTCGGCAACACTCTCGGCCTTTTCTCCTATTGGGAGACTTTAATGCGCACAATGCGTTGTGGGGTTCGACCACCAATTGCCCCAGAGGTCAAGAGATTTGTAGATTATTTGGAGCAGGAGGATCTATGCATCCTAATGCCGGTCAGATGACACACTTCACTATTGCTTCTGGTTCGTCCTCTGGCATTGATCTCTCTCTTTGCTCTCCATCGATTGTGGGCTCCGTGCATTGGGAGGTGGCTCGTGACCTCCATGGAAGCGACCACTTCCCAATTTGGTTACACGTAGAGTGCGAATGGGACGAAACAATTACAACACGGAAATGGAATATCGGCAGAGCTGACTGGCAACTTTATAGCAGGTCAGTCATACTCCAACATCGCCAGACCACTGATGACAAGGTGAAACACTTCACAGAAGTGGTTCATCAGGCGGCCGATATCCATGCCTAGCGGTTCCAGGGTGTTTCGCAGAACCCCTGTCCCTTGGTGGAACGATGAATGTCGTTCCGCTATTCAGGGTCGGAGACGGGCCTTGCGCCGGTTTAGGTTGCACCCAACACCTGACAACCTCACAGCGTTCCGAATTGCTAGAGCTAACCCGCAGGGGCCTAGTACGCAAGTGCCAGGTACGGGTTTTGGCGTACCCGCGGTGCCCGAGCTGGAAACTTGTGAGCGCCCCAAGTTTCCCACACCGTAAACTCCTACCATGCCATTGGCTGGTCTAGTGCCTAATATTTTTAGGTAGATCAGCCTAGTTTTAAGATGTATGGGTGGCCTCTTTACAACCACCCATCCATTTGCATTGGTTTTTTATATCTTTATAATTCCTGTCTCGCTGGCCACTATACAGCCAGCGAGGCATGTAGTGTTTTTAATTATCTTGTGAACTTGTTCGGCCCCCTTTGCAGCCATCCAGGTGGTTTTTGGTGTTAGGTCCTGGTGGCCCTTTTAAAGCCATGTATTATTTTTGTGAACTATTTTATTTGCTGTCTGTATGGCCGACCCTTTTATAGTCGACCATGCAGATGGCATTTTAGTATTCTTTTTAGCTAAAGTGTTAGCTGGTCATTGTGAGGGCGCTAATGACCTCCCTGTCGCCACAAAAACACTTATTCACCAGGGTTGGAGCAAATCTCTTCCCTGGCTTTTAAAGAGGCCCAGAATGATTTTAGACCTGTCACGGTACAGTAAGCTGTTTACCGCTGACAGTATTTTTCAGTCTTTTTAGTGATGTTTTAAATCAGTTTCACGATTTTATACGGATGGGTCTAAGCAGGCTAACGAAGTAGGTTGCTCTGTAGTGTTCCCCTCGAGCGACTTACACATTCAAGCTAAACAGCATGCGCAGCGTGTACACTGCAGAGTGTTATGCCTTGTAAAAGTCACTCCAGCATATGAAAGTAAGTAGGGGCCAAAAATATATCATATGCTGTGATTCCCTCTGCTGCATCCACGTCTTGGGAAGCATGTACCCAGCTGGTCCAAGATCTACAGGATACACTCCGATCCCTCCAATCTTCTGGGAAGGAGATATTATTCTGCTGGGAGCCTGGACATGTGGGAATCAGGGGAACGAGACAGCTGATGAAGCTGCCAAGTTAGCCTGCAACAAGGTCAGAGTTGGCTTTGATCCGGTCCCAAAGTCTGACCTTGCCTAGGCGGGGAAAAGATTTGTTCTTGATATTTGGGAGAGGCAGTGTCTGGAGGTAGAGCATAATAAGCTCCGGCTGGTAAAATCGACCGTTCAGCCTTGGAGCAGCTCCTTCCAGCGGGCGATGAGGGATGAGGTTCTCCTTACTCGCCTCCGAATAGGGAACTGTCCTCTGACACACAGCTTTCTTCTCCGCCGGGAGGACCCACCGGAATGTGATGCTTGTGGAGTACGTTGACAGTACGCCACATTTTAATAGGACTGTGTGCTGTTTTTAGACTTAAGGGCAGATGTTGGCTTGGCCAACGATCTGTCCCTTATTTTAAACAATGAGACCAGCAGCGTGGCGAGGGTTTTAAAATTTTGTGTTGTGACCTGTCTAGTGCCTAGAATTTTAGGCAGATCGGCCTAGTTTTAAGATGGATAGGTGGCCTCTTTACAGCGACCCTTCCATTTGTACTATTTATATTTTTTATATGGTTATAATCCGTCTCACTGGCCATTATACAGTCAGCGAGAAATGTAGTGGTTTTTAATTTTTCTGCTAACCTGTTTGGCCCCTCTACAGCCATCCAGGTGTACTGCAGCCTTAGGTCCTGGTGGCCCCTTTAAAGCTACGTTTTATTTTTGTGAACTATTTTATTTGCTGTCTGTATGACCGACCCTTTTACAGCTGACTATGCAGAGAGTGTTTTATGATTTTTTTTTTAGCCACAGTTATAGCTCGTTATCATTAGGGCGCTAATGACCTCGATGTCAACACGCCCTAAAACAACAACATCAACAATTCCTACCTCCATCCCAGTTAGATCCATCTCCCCTCCCTCAAAACCATCCCCTACTCCTTCCAGGAATTACTCATGTCAACCCTATCATCGCCTTCATTCCTAAATTCAATCCCCCAGTCCAACAACCAAACAGAACCCTGTTTTTCTCACCCAGTTTCTCCCTGGCCTCGAATCACTAAACCAAATTCTTCATTTGGGCTATGACTTTCTTAGATTCTTTCCTGAAATGTGCTTCATTCTTCCCACTATCCTTCCCACCACACACCGAGTCACCTTCAGCTGACCGCCTAATCTAAAAAAAAATTCTTGTACATAAATATCAACCCTCTGATGCTCCTAAACCACCGTTTGGATCCTTCCCTTGTAAGAGATGCTGTTGCAAAACTTGTGGTATTCATCCACCTTCCTCTACCTATAGCAACCCTACTGCTGGTCAAACCTACCCCATAATAGGTTATGCCACTTGTACAACCGCCCATCTAATTTACCATTTCACCTGCCTCCACTGTCCAAGTTCCTACATTGACCTGACCTCAAATTCATTATCCATCAGCATGAATGGTCACAGACAAACAGTTTACTCCAAAAACCTGGACCTCCCTGCTACTCACGATGCCAGTACTTACAGCACCCGTGACCTTCATAACTGCTTCACAGTGAGAGCCATTAGCGTACTTCCAGACACTACCTCTCAATCTGAACTCCGCAGGTGAGAATTGGCATATCAACACATCCTGCAGACTAGACATCCCCCAGGCCTTAATTTCCATTAATATCCTCCATCCTCACCCTATACACCCATCACTGGCCAGCACAATAGATTCATATATTTTTCAAAAATTTTCAATTATATTTTTATTTAATTTATTTATAATTTTATTACCATTATTTTTTCAACCATTTTAATATATTTTCTTATACTCGCGGTTATATTATCGTTGCTCCCCCCACCACCTCCGACGGTCTATTGAGTTCTATGAGTGGCTGCGTCGAATGCGAGTCTTGCACAAGCCCAGCCACCTACAGTACCTCTGTTAACTTGAAAAAGGGGTTTTCACCTAAAATATTGCATTTTCTTTGTGTGTTGTTTTGTATTTCTGCTGCCCTCCTCCCTTCAACTTTGGTGAGTGTTAGGTGTATTTTACCTGTCCTTACCATATAATATCAGTAAAAATGATTATCAGGTCCTCCACTGTTCACTTGTTGTCCCGCAGTGTGACAAAAGGAGAATAATGTAGGCTTTGATGTGTCCTTTCTGAGAAGCTCAGGAATGCTATGAAGAACACTCTGCTATTCAGAGCTGTGGATGAGAGCTTTATGTTATTTTGGTTGCACCGGATAACCTAACAGTGTTTGTGAATTGTAAGCACCAAACCACATCACATTATATGGGTGAACAAAAAAATACATTATGGCAGAAATTTTAGAGCACTGTTAACCATTCCCCAACATTGTCCAAAGCACGGATGTCCATCCACCACATATCTGAAAGATGCTCACAATCACCCAATATTTGAGTTACTTGTTTAGGAGGACATAGTCTGCAACAAATGACACATTGCACAAATGATGGTAGATAATTTGCTGCCATCACTTCGACCACCAGTTTGTACCTAAAGGCCAGGCAGCAAAAGAATTGCTGAAGAAAATGAAAGTTAGTGCTTTGTTAAATCTCATTTTGGTGAGTACAATGTCCCATTTACCATCTGGGAGGTGTAGTCTGCCTTGAACTGTGTTAAATACAGTGATCTTGGACCTGGCCTGATAAAGTTGCAGATTCTGATGCATCTTAGGAAATATGATAAAGAGTACAATTTTTTAATATTTTTAACAGGGAAGGATACTTCCTTGTCTCATTGAAAGAAGCAACACTAATCATCACTTTTAAAACCTGGTAAGGTCAAAATGTTACTTAGTTGTTATCACAGCATTGACTTAATGAGCTGCATTGGGATGACATTAGAGCAAATAGTGAACTGTCACATAGACTTCTATGTTGAATCCCGAAAATTGTTAAGCTGCTTTCAGTGTGGGCGCAGTTTGACTCGTATAGTATCACCACATTTTCTCTCCATTTTCATCAATCTAGTGAATATTTCATTGTTTTTCTTGATCTGTCCTTCTTGTATTAACAACATCATCGGAATTGTTACAATTTTACTCTTCTTTTTTTCATATGCCCCGTTTCATCTTTGCCTAAAGTCTCTTCCATTTTCCTATTTACAGCGTATACTGATTAATATTAGGTGTGCCCAAATGTAAAGGAAATTATATGTGAAGAATATTGTAGTTACAAAATATTTTAATTATAGAATATTTTAATGAAAGTTCATGTGTAACATACACATGCCTTCATTCCCGCTTATGTTGGAACCTTTCTTCAGCATGAGGTAGTCATCCAGCAAGTGTTTATTACACTTTAACATATGCTTGAAGTTGTACACTATTTTAATTTTCTTCCATGTCCCCTGCTTTTACTACTAAATGTGCCTTCTTAGAGCATAATTTTGTGTTCAAATATGAGTGTGTAAATGAGTTAATTTAATTTAAAATTTGATTTAGTTGAAAGTGCCAATTATTTCCTATTTTCAACATAGAACCTTTAAATATATGTGGTTATTTAAAAATAATGTGTAGAATTTGCATTTTTATTTCCCACAGACTATAAAAGATCAAAATACATGCCATACATTACTGGATAGAGGAATGTTCAATGTTTTACTGTATGCAGTCAACATGAGCGCCATATGTTGCACAACAAACATCAAAATTTTAGTCCATTTCCTGCCGTACAAACATTAACCAATCCCTAGTTACTGAATTCACAGCTGAAACAATTCGACATCATAGCTGTTGATGACTAGGTGGCTATTCATACAATTTATATTTTTCATACCTCTACAGATAAAAATCACAGGGGGTAAGATCTGGTTTAATTTAATTTAATTTAATTGCAATGGAGCACTCGCTCCGGTGGCAATTTCCCTACACACCCAACTTCCCACTATCCTACACTCACCTACATTTGCCCTCTACAAATTTTAACTTTAAATTCTTTTAACGTTTTCGGTAGGTTATTCATCATTCCCCTTGGTAACTCATTCCAATCCCTGATACCCTTACCTAAAAAAGAAAATCTTCCCACACCCTTGTGCCTGAAATCGAGTGCCAGCTTGTGGTCATGGTCATCTTTTCCCTTCCATGAACTACTTTTCATACCTACTGCAATATCTTTCCATGCCTCATCGCCAGTATACGCCCTGTACACTCCCATGACCCTCCTCATCCTCCTCCTGTCTTGCAATGAATCCCATTCCAGCTCCTTTATCATATCTGTCACTGATTGCATTCTGCGATAATTTCCAGAAACAAATCTAGCAGCCCTTCTTTGCACCTTCTCCAACTCCTGTATTTGATACTCAAAATGTGGGTCCCATACTACACTACCATATTCGAGCAATGGTCTTACCAAAGTTTTGTAGCCCAATTCCTTTACTTCTCTCGTGCATCCTCTCATCACTCTTTCCAACAAGTGC
The DNA here is from genome assembly GCA_031002005.1 of Vandiemenella viatica. NCBI lineage: Eukaryota > Metazoa > Arthropoda > Insecta > Orthoptera > Morabidae > Vandiemenella > Vandiemenella viatica. Next base: position 326,849,514 of record JARYHS010008074.1, on the reverse strand, counting down.
AGAGTTTTGAAACCTTTTCCTACCACCTGTCCAATGTGTCCTGCCCAGTTAAGCTTGTTATCAAATGTAATGCCAAGATATTTACATTTCAAGTCTTCAGTAAGCAATTCTTTCCCCACCTTATATTCATAATTTACCTTTTGTTTTTTATTTGTCTATCTAATTAGCTGACTCTTCTTTGCATTTATCTTCATCCCATGTTTACCAACCCAACTAGATATCCTGTCCAGATCAGCCTGCAACTGTTTACAGTCCTCTATCGTTTTGATCCTTTTATACAGCAATGAACAAAATTCTCTTTCCTACGTCTTTCAATCCATCATTCTGGAAATAAATCGTTCAGGTGCTTTCGTATTTCTCAATCTAGAATTTTCTCCAAAACTTTACTAATAATAATAGTGCAAAACACATTCAGCTTCAGTTAGTCCCATTCATATTAAATGACAAAGCAAGGATTGTCAGAACCTCAAATTGTGACATAGTGGTCCAGAAAACATATTGCCTTCCAAATTCTGCAGAACAACAATGGAAAATTCTAATCTTTTTCACATTTGTCAGGATTCAATGCATGAAATAACTGCAAGTTATACTCCTTCATATGCAGACATTTCTTAAGTACATACCAAACTATTGTTGGGCTTCCAAGTTCAATGCTTGTCTATGTAGTGGATTTCTGAAGGCTCTGTGCATCACCATTTCCATGTTGATAGACAGCAGTACTGTTCACAGTGGTGAATGGAACTGATAAGAATGATTACAAACTTCAAGATTGAACATTCCCCTATCCAATGATGTGTGAAACATATTTCTATCTTTCATGGATTGTGATAAAAATGCAAAATCTGCTCCTTCTTTCAAAATAACCCTATATGTCTCATGAAAACAAGATTTCGTAATGTTTATAATTCATTTATATTTAGTAACTGTAGCTTTCTTTTACACAAATATGTTTATCTTCCTTTTTTTTTAGGACTGTTGTAAAAGTGACGGTTGGGAAATCTCAGGCCCTTTATTCCAGTATTACCCGACGAACCAAGGATAAGAATTCAGGTCTCTTAACTGTTGGTGCTGTTAATATAGACATACCACAACATCCCGTTGCTCTGCATGGTATGATGACAAGGGGAAGCAAACAGCTGTCTTCTACACTGCAGGTAATTTCGTGTTTATGGAAGACTTCTATGTAGTCATGATTACTGATTCGAAAATCCCCAATGGTAGTTGGTGTAAATCTCAGAATTTTCAATTATTTTTTAGGTAAAATTAATCCATTGTACAGGTATTTGGAACTTCATTGATAGTTGTATTGTACTTACTCAGTCCTGTCATGGAATCACATCATGTTAAGGTACACTGCATTTGGTGCCTTATACTGGTTTATGATAATATCATATTAGCCGAGTCGCCAAGTGGTTTAAACTTCCACTAAAGTGTGTTATTGAACCTCTTGAACTTTAAATGACAAACAGCTTCCAAGTAACATCAATGTAGGTAAAAGTTTTACTATACATTTATGTCATATAAACACTTTTTAAAAACATGCGTTGACTTGAAATCAGAATTATCTTCAAAGATTAAAGCACATTACTATTCCAAATGATTTAGGAATTATATTAGCATTGTGACATGCAATCTTGCCTTGGTTGTGGTTATTGGGATCTTGTATAGTCATCATAGAATGTACCGGAGAACATTATAAGCACCAATAGATTCTTTTGGAGCTGCAAACAATTAGGATAGCAATACAAATTGTACAAAAAGTTAAAACTTATTTCAAATTACTTGAAATCACAACAACAAAAAACACTCTTAAGCATTTAACATCATGTTTTCCAAAGTTAACACTTTTAAATGGTCAAAAATTCACTCAGAACATATTTACTAGCACAGTATGACCAATTACAACTCTTTTTAATTAAAATCTTGGACTTAATCTTGCTTTTAATGTAATCACAACAGACATTCATTCCATTTCTAACACTATCACCCATAAAGAAACATCACCCATTTATAATTATACAAATTTACAATCCTTCATTTCACTTCTCTCAAGCATAAATTTAGTTAATTACAAAGGTAGAAATTATTGGAAACAGGGTCACAGAGCTGTAACCAGAGATGTACAAAATAGTTTTTAAAACGCATTTAATTACAAAATGGAAAATAGTTTAAGATGTAAGTATTTAAATACAAAATGCAAAATAGGTATTTTCAAAATACTTTTATTAAAATAAAATACTTTTAGTGTTTATTTATTTTGTATTTATTTCATGGATTTTAATACAACTATTTGTTCAAAAAAGTCCCTAATATATATATAATATATATACAAGAATTGCTCGTTTAAAGGTATAAGGTTTATTTAAAAAATTCGGATGAAACAGTTTCAAAAATAAAAAAGATTGTTGTGTGTGTCGCGAAAAAGCTTTGAATTATGAGATATAGAAACCAAGCACTATTTCAATTAAAGCAATATTGTTTCCCCAAATCTCTACAAGCCAATGCCGGGATGGTCCGTGCAAAAGTTCACAGCAAAATTCCTTCCAATTCCTTGCCCTCAGTGCTTTTCTGCCCCTTATGAACTCGACGTTGTCGAGGCGTAAAGCCAGAATCTTAAAGGGGAAAAAAGCAAATTTGACTTATTCAAGCCATTTTGTTAGCGACTCTTTTAATTACGGTTCAATCGTTGATGTTAGAGAAAAACTAAAAATTAACCCATTTTGAGAAGTGGATGAACTTTGCGAGCATCTTTGTAACATTAAAAACGTAGTGAGGGAAACGGTGCAGAAAAAGACAACGCCGTTCCAGAAAAAGCACAATATATTTCAAAATCAATCTGAAAAAAAAAAAAAAAAAAAAAAAAAAAAAAAAAATGCTCTTGTGGCATCAACACCAATTTAAAACTCAGCAGCTGTAAGTAAAACTTCCCAGGCTATGATAATTTGGTTTGAAATCAATTTTCATTCGCAAATTCAGTTTGTCTTGTGGCGAATCTTATAACTACTTTATACAAAACAAAGCTATGAAAAAGCAGTAAAATCAAACACAAGAAAGTTTAGTAAAAAATAAATACTATATACTTATTAATAGCATAAAATTACTTAAAATTCAACTACAAAGTACAAGTCTCTCCATAACAATTTGTTGCTTATCCTACTCAACAAGCCAGACTTATTATATGGTAATGTCGAGTAGTAAGACTGATAAGTTCTTATAATATGACAGAAAGATACCTATAGAAATTACCTCTGTCTTGCCAAAATTATAAAAATAAACGTGAGATATATAAAAACCTATTTTTTTTACTGTCCCGATTTGTAATTATGGTTGACGATTATTTATTTATTTTTTTCCTTCCCTCCGGGTTTTTAACAAACTGGGCCTGGCAACTGTAATCTTACCTCTGATACAATTGCTTAGTATGCCTCCTACGGGAGGATCCAACCAACTTATGATTATGGACTACATTAGTTTACACCACATATAACACTTGTCCCCAAATTTAAATTAAATCAGTACGAAATTAATGTTTGTGTTAGGAAAATTCTTGCTGATTCGTCAAATTTATATAATATTATTATTAATTAATTTATATATTGTGCGATGTGTTTTGTGTGGTGGGCAGTAGTAAATAAAAATTTATTTTTTATGTTTTACTTACATTTTGATAACTTTCAAACAGAAAGTGAACAAAACTTGCATACAAACAACAAATTAAACATCATACCATGCAAGTTGGTGGTGACAGGCTGTAAACGTTTCATTATTGCCAGTGTCATTGTCACTTAAACATCAGACCGAATTCTCATTTGAATTTTCTGGCATTGCTGTCACTTGTTTGAATTTACTGATACATCAGCATTTATGAGGATCAATTTGAAATAAAAATTTATAAAAAAAACTAAGAAAAGAATTTTGCATTTTTCAAATACAAAATATGATCTGAAAAGTATTTCAAATAAAATACAAAATGTTTTTTATATCGGGGTATTTAAAATACAAAATGAAAATAGGTATTTTGTATTTGAATTTGAAATACTTGTATTTCAAATAATGCACATCTCTAGCTATAACAAGACAGATGTGTTGATCCAGATTGCCAAGTTCATATCAACTATGGAATCCAGTAACTTGTATATCTATAGTCTTTTTCTTGCTCATTGCATATAACTTAGATGTCAGTGTGACTGCTTCTCTTAGAGGATTATTGCATGTAAGATTCTTCAGAACCCCACCAGAAGATATTTTTCACATTATTAATTCCCTGCTATTATTTAATCATCTTCAGGTACCAAACAGATTAAGTGGGTTGTGAAAAAATGCACTGGGAGGATGGATAGTCCACTGCAGGTTATGTACATAATGTTTTGTGTGTGCTGGTGTTTCTCATGAATCATTCTTCCAAACAGTATTTTCAAGTCATAGCATTTTCATTGTCAATTATTAGATTATGGTTCTAATATTTATAACAGCATATTCTAAATAGTGTTGGTTCCTGCTTCTCAGCCCTATTACAATAAAAATTCAGTTCTCACCTTTAAATTGTTATCAAACTAATTTCACTTGCAGAGTGTACTCCCCATTTGAAGATAAATGTGTCTGAATCATTGTGACTACAAACTAAAATTAAAAAAGATAAACAACAATAGAAATATGAATTATAGCTTTACAGGTTATGCCGCGTCGTTTATTGGTTAATTTATCTAAGCTTTCGGCTGTTATACTTTAGCCTTCTTCAGAGATACTGTTTATATTTATGTTCACATAGCTACCATCGCCAAGCGGGTATTATGGCCACTTTGTGATATTGTCATTTTCCCAGCAGACAAGGGGTGTGCCACCGTAGTAACGAAAGCACAGGACTGCCATACTAAAATTAAGAAGTTTTTGGCAGAGAACACTTATGCAAAGTAAAGCAGGAACCCACTGCAGAAGATTAGGACAGGTCGCAACAGCGTTAACACCTCAAAAGCGATTGAGCAGAAGAACAAGACAAATCTAAAAAGAGGCAACTGCACAATTCCCAGGTTCTATGGATTGCCCAAAGTGCATAAAAGAGAGGTTCCCTTAAGTCCGATTGTGAGCGCTGTCAGCTCACCTAAACATCCACTTGCGCGGTATGTTGCCAAAAAACTTACTGGAGGTATAAGATCAGCTGTAAAGAACTCAGCTCATTTTATACAAATAATTGATGATCTGATACTAGAAAAGACTGACATCATGGTGAGTTTTGATGTTGTTTCATTATTCACTAACGTGCCAGTAGACAAAGCGGTTGCTGTAATACGTGATAAACTTCTTGCACTAGGAATGTCTACTGAGTGGGCTGACCTGACAGAGTTCTGCCTTAAGTCAACTGTGTTCCAATATGGTGGTGAACTTTATGCTCAAGTTGAAGGTGCCGCCATGGGCTCGCCACTTTCACCTGTAGCTGCCAACATATTTATGGAAGCATTCAAAATGGAGGTCCTTAACCTTGCGTGCCTAAAACCAAAAATGTGGATCTGGCACGTTGAAGATACCTATGTCATCTGGCCTAACGGGAAAGAGAATTTGCAGGAGTTCCTACACCACCTGAATAGTGCCCATCCAAGAATCCAATTTACCATGGAAGTGGAGGAAAATGGACAACTGCCATTCCTCGATGTACTGGTTCAAAAGTGAGGTGCTTGATGCTTGGGTCACACGGTGTACCGCAAGGCGACCCACACCAATAGATATCTGCACGCCATGTCGCACCATCACCCGGCAACGAAGAGAGGCATATTAACATCACTCAATTTAAGAGCGAAGACAGTATGTGACTCGGATAGTCTGAGGGAAGAAATGGAGACTCTTACAAAAATATTCGGACCCAACGCCTATAGTGAATCAGACATCAGAAGGGTTTTCAGACCTAAAAAACCTATGGAGGACATCAACTTATCTCATGAGACCAATGTGCCAAGAAAATTCGCCTGTTTTTCATACATACGAGGCATCACTGACCAGATTGGGAAACTATTTAAGCGGGTGGAGGTGCGAATCATATACAAAGTTCACTGCAAACTCGGCCAGTCATTATCCAGGGTAAAAGACAAATTACACGAACACCAGCTTACGGGTGTTTACGAAATCCCCTGCAGCTGTGGCAGTGTATACATCAGAGAGACAGGCTGCACAGTGGCCGAAAGACTTAAAGAACATATCCGCCACTACAAATATAACAACATTGACAAATCTGCCATTGTTCTCCATCCTATTGAATCCGGGCATGAAATAAAATTTCAAGATATGAGGCTGCTGTGGAGAGAAGACCAGTGGTGGCCTCGACGTGTGAAAGAGGCAGCAGAAATGTTAAGGAATCCCAATAACATCAACGAAGATAGCGGCCTTTTCCTCTGCGATGCTTGGCGACGGTTGCTATGTGAACATAAATATAAACAGTATCTCTGAAGAAGGCTGGAGTATAACAACAGAAAGCTTAGATAAAGTATCCAATAAACGACACGGCATAGCCTGTAAAGCTATAATTCATGTACAAAGACAGCCACGGAAGTCTTAAGAATCATTTAACAATAGAAATACTTTGTTTGTGACAGAAAGTTGTTTTATTTTTATAATATCATATTTTTATATTTAATAGTATATCTCATTGTCATATACCATGATTATTTCCTTGGATATTTGTTAAAACATAAGTTTCATAGTGGTTGCCAGTTGTCTGGATTACTACAGAATATCTGAAATGATGTTGAAAATTTGCTGAAGCACAAAACTGCAGCTGTGTTCAATTACAATTGCATGTGAGGAAGCCTTAAACCAACTAACTGTGTATGAGGATTTTTCGTTAAAGAAGTTAGATCTTGCAAGGTTTCAATGCAGTGATGACCATATACTGTTAGGAAATGGCAGTAAAGAAGGATATAAAAAATTTCCGTCCCTTACCACAGATAAGAGCAGGAGGGTAAAACGAACTCAAAAACATTAAAGCTGAAATCTTAATGTGCAAAATATGTAATCAGCTCTTAACTTGACAATGTATACTTCTTAACAAATTTTTTAATTCTTTAGTTTACAATTTTAAAATGTCACCTAATGTATGTTAATTATTGTTTTGGGTTGTAAGTGCATTTTCAGTGTTGCAAATCAAAATTAACTGTGAAGGCAGACTAAACTACATGTCGTCCTCTGCATTTTCTTTGTCATTCAGTCTAAATTTAAATAATTTCAGGCCTGTAGTTTGCTGTAAAAGAAGATACATTACATTAAGGTTCCATGTAACACAGTAACTAACCAAAACAATGTTTTTAGTGTCATTAGATTCCATGAAAATGTTGTAAAGACTTCATTCCAGACAACTTACAAAACTTAGTCATTTCCAACAAACAAACAAAACAAAACAAATAATTACACTTCTAATTGTTTTTTTAATGTTATAACTGAACATAAAAGGAAAACATCATATAAAGCAATAACCCAGCCATTACACATGTTATTGATAAACAGGAGTAAGCTTTTACTTTTATTTGAATCACTTGGTGCCAAAGACATGGCACAACCCACTTGTTGAATTATCAGTTGCCTATACATTACTGTTAATCATCATCCTTAGACATTCCTGCTTTTGCATGTCATTCGGAACATCTCTTCAAAGTCTGGTGGTCACTCGAAGATATTTCCTTCACAACTTGTCTCCACATCTTTCTTCATTTGGTCCATCCATCTTGTTCATGGACTTCCAACTGGACTCCTTCTTTTCCCTGAGTTTAAGAATGTTTGCATATATTTCTCCTCCATCATCATCATATGTCCCAGCAACTGCATTTTTTTTTCCTTGTTAACATCTCTTCAATGTTTATATTTATAAACGTTTCTCGGAAAACAAACCGAGTAATATTGTTATTAATGCACAATATTTCGGCGACTTTATTCTCCGTCGCCATCTTCAGGTGCAGTTGCAAGTCTTGAAGTCTGCCTTGAAGTCAGCCTTGAGCGTGTTGTTTGCAAACTGGCATGGCAACGACAGATGTTGTTATGTTGCCTAGCAGCATCTCAGATGTCATTAGACGCCCGCGGAACACAAAAACAGAGCGTTGGTGATGAGCAGCCTCAATTACAGGAATCCATGCATCACTTATCTGGAATCCACAATCCCTGTTTACCAAATCAGACGCGAGGCGAATTTCAAATGCTTCTTTAATGACGCTGTCCCAGAAGCCTCTCGCATGTGTCAATACCTTAGTCGCTTCGAAATCGAAACCATGTCCTTCTGTCAAACTATGTTCCGCCACTGTTGATTTGTCTTTTTGCCCCATGCGAACATGTCGGGCGTGTTCCAAACAACGTTGTTGTACGCACCGTATGGTCTGACCGATGTATTTCTTTCCACATTCACACGGGATGCAGTAAACTCCAGGTGTACGCAGGGCAAGGTCATCTTTTGGAGAGCGCAAAATGTTTCTCAATTTTGGTGGTGGTAGAAAAATGGTCTTAATGCCATTTCTTGCCAGGACTCTTCCGACCCTAGATGTTGTGGCGCCAGAATACGGCAAGAAGGCTAATGCTTTGACTTTTAATCTCTCCCTTTTCATTTCTCATTTTCTCCTTTTTATGATGTTCACTAGAAATCTCAGAAATCTCACTTCTTCCACCTGTAATCTACTAATATCTCTATTTGTCCAAATCCAGGATTCAGAGGCATAGATTTGTATTGGCTGTAGTATGCTCTATACATCAGGATTTTGGCTTCCTTCCATATGTTACACCTGAAGATTACATTCTATATCTGAAGATACAACTGTCCTTACTTCTTTATTCTTTGCCCTGTTTCTTCCTCCATCTTTCTGTTGATATTTGTGCATTTGCTTCCAAAATATGCAAATCACTTTACCCATTCCAATTTCTTGTCATCAATGAGTCATTAATGAGCCAGTGTTCCTTGATATCTTCATTATCTTTGTTTTTTCTATACTCATCTCCAAACAATGTTTGCTATTACAGTAAATCAGTTTCCTCATTCTCTGTCCAGATTCTGTTCTGTCTTCTCCTATATCATTGTATCAATAGCGTATACCATCAACTTTAACTCAGCTAGTGCTGTTTTGCTCACATTTCTCTAACAGCTAGTCAACTGCAAGGGATGGTTCCCATAAAATCTAAAATATTAGACATGGCTATAGAAAATCAACAATGAATTTAGAGGGCATTCAGGTTTCAGTATCCACGGTTTCCCAAAATCACTACAGGCAAATGTTGGGATGCTTCTTTCAAAGGGCAATGGTGTATATCCTCCCCATTTCCTGCCACTAGTCCTGAAAAGGTTAGCACAGGATAGGAAAGGATGGAGGATTGCATCAAACCAGTCGAAAGACTGATGACAGCAACAAAAAAAAAAGTCCTGAACGCACTTAATGGTGTCTTATTGACGTCAGCGATGGATCACGGTTCTGCTCTACCTCAGGTGTCCATCGTTGGCGACAGCAGTATGGTGCCATTTTTCGTTAGGACAATGCTCATCCACACATGGTACTTGCCTTTGTGAACTGTCTGTGTGATATTTAGGCACTCCCAAGGCTAGTGGGATTGCCAGATCTCTCTCTAATAAAACATGTGAGACCAGGTCATCATGGACCAATTACAGCAGTTGTGAGCCAACTTGCCTCAGGAGAGTATACAATGGCTTTATGACATTCTTCTCAACTGAATCAATGCCTGCATCCAGGCCAGAGATGGTGGAATGTTATACTGATAAGTGACTTCGATTTCACTGGAATTTGTAATCACTGAAATAACTTTACATAACTTCTCAATTCATGAAATTTGATTTCATTTCTTCCTACCCTGGTGATTACCTACCATTAAATATTATTTTGAAAATAGCAAAACTTATGTTTTTCATTTTTTTTGTCATATTTTAGGAATTGCGTGTAACTAGAACATCTAGTAGAATAAGCCGAGGGACTGCTGGAGTTGATGAACCAGACAATATCAATCAGCATTCACCTCGACACATGCATTCTGCATGGCAGTCCACAACTCAGCAGTCTGCTTCATACAAAAACCAACATGAATCAAGCCTCTTACAGCCACTTGTCATGCAATTCTCCATTGTTTTACAGGTCAGTTTCATAACCTTATTATCTGTGCTGCTATAATTATCCAACAGTCATTCTGTAAAGATATGACAGAATTGTTTTGATATTCCTTAAATGTTTCAGTGTACCAGTTATCTACTCATTTCAGTTACTTTTAATTCGTTAGAAATATATTTGACATTTGCAATTTGCATCAGTTTTATGATCTCCTCAGGTATGCATTAATTGTTTGGGCTCATATCTAACTTACAGCAATTATTTTTAGTGTACCTTGAGAAGAACTTGCTCGAAATATTATCATATGTTGAAACTAACAAATGGTATAAAGTAATTGTGTCACCTGCATTTCAACTAGATTTGCTTGGTTGGAAAAGTGATGTTTTTAAAACCAGTATGCCATCCATGCACAATTGCATAGATACTACTATATATACTGTGGGCTCATATCAGTGCAGACGTGGAAGTAAGTGTACTGCAAAAAAAGGGAATCCACCTCTGTGTTTACCAAATTAGATATTGCTTTGACCACAACAGTAACAGCTTCATCAGTAATAGTCATTCAGAAGCAGTCACTCAAATACCAAAGGGTTGCAGAGATATCAGATCCAAAATACTCACAATAAGCTATTTGACAGTATTGAAAATTAATTACAAATTGTACTCATTTGCATGCATTAATGCTTTAGGAAGCTTTTTTTAAGTTTAAAAAGAAAGGTGGATTATTTTTAATTTAAAAAAAAAAAAAAAAAAAGCAAAATTAAAATTAGCGTTTTCTTACCTTTGGTTATATGACAGAAAATGCTCTAGGTTTGATGGGTGCTGTAGTGACATCACATGCCAGTAAACGCTGCAAATCCAAGTTTTCAACTATTTTTTTTTTTGTTTTTTTTGTTTGTTATTAATGACATTTCATTGTGAATACAAAATGGAGAACAAATTGTAGAAGCCTACAGCAGAAAAATACCTTAGTAATTGGGCTAGCTGTAGAAACGACCACTGACTTTTTTTTTACGAGACTTAAAAATGTAACAACTTTAATTGGAAAATCATTTGTATTTACATTAAAAGTTAGAGATTAACAGAAATCGTTCATAAGAATGGCTAACACTATAAATTAAATTAATAGTTTTAGGAGATATTGATTAGATAAGTGCAAGCTATTATGTAGGTATAATGATAGCACAACAGTTAAATAAATGAATGTTGTAGGCCATTATTCTTAACTGCAGATAAAAAATTATAGATAATTTTTTTAAGAATGAAGCTGAATTTATTTCTTGTTTATTTATTTACTGACTGTGTTTCACTTCATCTCACATGTAGAAACTGTGATGTTGAAGTGTTTACTATTAACATGAACAGAAGCAGCTAAGCCAGTGTTCAGGTAGTTCCATGGTTAAAGAGTGCTAATAGAATCGAGTAGGTCTTAGGTTTGAACCATGGTTGTAATATTTTTGTGAGTGCATTTTTTTTCTGTTTGTTGAATTACAGAATTATGTTTTTATTCAAATTATTCATAAATTTTTGGTTGTTTCACTTCATTCAAACATTTGAAACATAAATTGCTGCCATACCAGAAAACTGTTATGAAAAGATATCTTTCCTCTTTTAATTTCGAAACATACCAGCGATACATTTTCATGGCAAAAAGTACAGGCACTTGGCAGTGAAAAATAGAATTTATTTTAACAGCAACATCACTTGAACAATTCCACGTTAATCTTGCAACAGTTCCGGAACACTTTGAATCCCTTGTCATGGGGGGGGGGGGGGGGGGAAAGAGCAGTGGTATCTGCTTGCAATAAGGTATGTGGTAATGTGCTACTGATTGTTAGGCTTGCAGGTTCTAAAATGTCCAGAAGTTATAACATGGTTCATTTTAAAGTTCACTCTGGTCTTATGCACACCCCCGCAGGGGCCTGGTACGCAAGTGCCAGGTACGGGTTTGGCGAACCCGCGGTGCCCGAGCTGGAAACTTGTGAGCGCCGCAAGTTTCCCACACCGTAAACTCCTACCATGCTTCAACGACCACCGTAGGGCGTGGCGGTGGAACGTTGTGTGCCTAGGAGAACGGGGATCTTGGCTTCATCGCCCGGATCGCGAGGACGGAAGAAACCTCTATAAAAAACCCCTCAACCTCAAGGTCAGCCACGTGCCGACAAGGTGAATGGGTGATGAGGGCAATCACTCGCTAACGTGCAACCTCAGGGGCACCTGCGCACCCCTGTTGTATTAGCGCTTTCTTTAAAACTGGTTTTACTCGTGGGACCAAAATTCAGTCATCCACCAAAACCAAAAAACCCTGCGGTACGGGTGTGCCGCAGGTTAATCCAAATACACCCAATTCTAAGAAGCGGGTGAGGGTTGACAGCCCCCCCGCTTCTGAAACCGAATGTAACGGAAAAGTTTGTTCGCTTGCGAACGCTTTTATTGTAATGGAAAGAGCAGAAGGTAACTTTGAAAAGGTATCACCCTTCTACATCTCTAAGGGTCTAGAGGGTCTTGTAGGTACCCTAAACTCTGTTAAAAAATTGAGGAATGGGACGCTGCTGCAGGAAACAACCAACAGTAAGCAGGCTACCAAACTTCTTAATTGCCAGAAGCTCGGGGAGTTCGCCGTGAAATGCGAACTCCATAAGTCCCTAAATTCCAGTAAAGGCGTAGTCACCTGTCGTGATGTCATGGATTTAGGGATAGATGAGCTTCTGAATGAGTGGAAAACTGAGAAAGTGGTCGAGGTACGTCAGATCACGCGAAGGGTGAATGGCAGTGTTGAAAAGACTGCCACCTTCGTCCTGACGTTTGACACTCCAATATTGCCCAAGAATATTAAGGCCGGGTATTTAAACCTGAATGTCCGCCCGTATGTTCCGGACCCGATGCGCTGTTTTCAGTGTCAGCGGTTCGGACATACGACGGCGTCATGTAAGGGCAACCCCACCTGTGGGAATTGCGGCAAGGGGGCACATGAGCCGGGTGCCAGTTGTACGCTACCACAGGTGTGCGTCAACTGTTCCGGATCGCACCCGGCCTGGAGCAGAGAGTGTCAAGTGTATCTTGAAGAGCGCAAGATACAGGAGCTGAAGACCAAAGAGCGGATTCCCTACGGGGAAGCTAAAAAGAGGGCCAAGTCGCTCGCCGCTCCAATTTTCGGAACTAGTTTTGCTAAGATGGCTTCAGCTCCCGTCAGGAAGCAGAGTGTTGCTACCCAGACGTCCTTTGCAGACATGGGCACAAGCACTACGTGCTCATGTCAGTGCAGATGCGGTGCCAAACCCGCTAAGGTCGGTACGCCTAAGACCGTGGACGTCGGTAGCAGCACATCTGCGACCTCGATCACACCAGCAGCAGCAGTAAATGTTCCACCAGCAACAGCAGCAGTTATAGCAACTCCACCTCCTATTCCTCCACGTGCAGTGCCCGTAAACGCATCATCTTCTTCTAACGCAAACGGAGGTGATCAAAAGATTCGGGGCCCGAAGTTTCGGCAGACAGACCCGACTCAGTTTGTGAAATCCCCCTCTTCATCCCCTCCCAGGTTACCTGGTTGTAGGGAAAACAAACCAAAGAGGACGAGGAAGAAAAAAGCCAAAGAGGTTTTTAGTGAGTTTTCTGAGTCGGAGATGTGTGTTTCTTCGGAGCCAGAAGAAACTGAAATGCTGGTGGACGAGCCGGTCTCATTCCTCAGCAGGCAGTTACCAAAGACCAACCCGAACCCGGGCGGGTGAAACTAAACCGGTAGGATGATGGATGAGTGGCCTCTTTACAGCCACCTATCCAAAGGCATTGATTCTATTTTTTATACTGTTACAACTCATGTCTCGCTTGCCACTATACAGCCGGTGAGACATGTAGTTTTTTAAATAATCGTTTGAACCTGTGTGGCCTCTTTAGAGGCATCCAGGTGTCGTACCGTTAAGTTCTGGTGGCTCCTTTAAGCCACGTCAGATTTTATGATTTGTTTTATTTGCTGTCTGTATGGCCGACCCCTTTACAGTCGACCATGCAGATGGTATTTTAGTTTATTTTTAAGCCACGATAAAAGCTGGTAATTTTTAGGGCGCTATTGACCCCGCTGTGGGTTATCCTAAAGCAACAATTTAACACCGAGATCAACAGTGTGGCGAATGTTTTAATATTTTGTGTATAGGCCGGTCTAGTGCCTAACATTTTTAGGCAAATCGGCCTAGTTTTAAGATGTGTGGGTGGCCTCTTTACAGCCACCCATCCATTCGCATTGGTTTTTATTTTGTATATCTTTATAATTCCTGTCTCGCTGGCCACTATACAGCCAGCGAGACATGTAGTGTTTTTAATTATCTTGTGAACTTGTTCGGCCCCTTTACAGCCATCCAGGTGTTTTTTGGTCTTGGGTCGTGGTGGCCCTTTTGAAGCTATGTTTTATTTTTTTGAATTATTTTATTTGCTGTCTGTATGGCCGACCCTTTTACAGTCGACCATGCAGATGGCATTTTAGTATTCTTTTTAGGTAAAGTGTTAGCTGGTCACTGTTAGGGCGCTAATGACCTCGCTGTCGACGCGCCCTAAAGCCACAAAAACAACAACAACAACTTATGCACACAACGCATATAAATTTCCCATCTCCACCACTAGCTAGATTATTTGCTTCAGTCATGGATCAGGTTCATTGAAATTCTTTTCTTTGCTGATTCTGACCACATTTTGTTCCGACAACATTACACACTCTGTTCCGACCACTAATTCTTAACGGCTTTTAGTTCTCCACGAAATACTTGTCTATAATACTAAAAGGACAGCATCAAGTTGCTTTCTGTGTCCACTTTATATTTATTAAATGGTAAGCATGGCTTGCATCACTATTACATACACCGCACTATAACTTGGCCTGCATCTCTCACAACTGTCAGCTTCAGGCTCCTTACAACTCCTGTCAGCTTACTGCACTGTGTGCTTCCATGCTCAACAATACTTCCTGGAAAAACTGAGTCTTTACAGCTGATTAATCCTACTTATTTCTCTAATTATCTTATACTTCCAAAATATTTTATTTATCCTCAATATCATCAAAATCATTAAATTTACAACTGCCTATCCACTCCTTCATTATATTGCTGACTTAATACTGCCTTCTCACACCCATTTTTTGGAATTAAGACGTGACGATACAACTCCATGTTACCTTTCTGATATTGATGCATCTATTTAGGCAGTATTTACTTTTAATGTGCAAGTAATTTTCAATTTCCTCAAAAAAAACTGTTTTCTGGTGTGCATGTAATGTCTAGTTTCATTTTTTAAATTCTTCTTGAATTATGTTACAAATGTTTGTTGTACTCTTACTATCCAAAAATTTGTGAAGCCTTTGAAAAAAAAAATAATAATGTTTAGAACAGATTTATTTTTTATGAATATTTTGGCATATTTTATAAGCTACTATGTTGATTTTGACAGGATTTAAAGCTGTGGATTTCTATAAATATCACTGAAAATTAAAAGGGGTGGGGTTGAAGGGGTTGGGAGTTTGTAAACCAAATATAGACAGTATTCTTCTGTGTTATCTTGGTTATCCAGGTTGAACCGCGTCAATTTATGAAAACCTAACATTTCGGCCATCATTTTGCGGCCTTCTAACTGAATTCTGCATTAGAACTACTTTCTTTCAATACAATAATGACATCTACCAACAGAATGAGGGAGTAGCGATGGGTTGCCCACTGTCTCCAGTTATGGCCGTTGTGTTTATAGAGGCATTTGAGGTTGAAGCGGTCAATAATCACAATCTAAAACTTTCTTTATGGCTGCGTTACATGGATGACACATTAATTATATGGCCTCACGGGTGAGAATCCCTCGAGGCCTTCTTCCAACACTTTAACAGTGATCACGACAAAATTAAGTTGAGGTGGATAAACAACTTCCCTTTATGGATGCAATCGTGAGGTGGAAGGAAGATGGCTCCCTGCACCACGCAGTTTATCACAAGCCCACGCACACGAATCGCTATTTGCATTCACACTCTCACCACCATCCAGCAGTGAAACACGGAATTTTAAAAACTTTAAGTGTTCATGCTCCCATAGTCAGTGACGAATCGAGCATAGCCGCTGAAAAAGAAATTTTGAAGGAGACATTTCTAGCCAACGGCTACAGCTTTAACGTTATCAATAAGGCCACTGCAAGGCTTGAACCTCAAGCACTACCTTGTGCTCCAGCACCATTAGTTGAACCTAGAAGACAAACATATTGACCCATGGCAGTATTACCCTATGTTCAGGGGGTAACGGATAAAATTGGCCATCTTCTAATGAAGAAAAATATCCGTCCAACATACAGAGTGCCTAGGAAGATTTCTGATGTGCTCATAAAAGTTAAAGACAGGAGGGAGAAACTGTAGACAGCGGGCGTTTACCAAATTCCCTGTAGCTGTGGCCAAGTGTATATCAGCGGGACTGGACAGATTGTCAAGGAAAGGCTGCATGAAAACATAAGACGTCAACAAATCAGCTGTAGCTCAACATTCGGCTGACAGTGGACACGCAATTTTATTTAATGTACACTAGTGTACTGGTTCATGAAAGCAGATGGTAGCCCAGGAATATCAGAGAAGCGCTGGAAATTAAAAAGAGACCAGATAATATGAACTCGGACGGCAGGCTACAACTTGACCAAATATGGTCATCCTTGATTAGGAAAGCGTGGGACGCAAGCCCCCATCGGACCGGCCACACTGGCGGTGGTAACTTGAGTGACGTCACTCCAAAATGTTAGTGTGCTCTTCGGGATCTATATATAGGTGACAGAGATCCCAGCCTGGACAGTCCTCTGAAGAAGGACCGTAAAATGATGGCCAAAATGTTAGGTTTTCATAAATAGAAGCAGTTCAACCCGGACAACCAAGATAATATCGACAACGATCATGGAAGTCTGCATACCCAGTATTCTTTGTTTGATTTAAAGTATACCTGTGCAAGGTTCCATTGATATCAGATAAAACTGTGGGTATGTTTAAAGAACATTGGAGAAAAGTAAGGGGAAATAAATTAAGAGAGTAGTTTGGTTTTTGTAAAACTAATGAGGACAGTATTTTTCTCTTTGTTTTAAAGTGTATACGTACAAAGTTCCTTCAAAATCAGAAACAAAATATATCTTTGTATAAAGAACAGGACAAAAATTAAGGGGTGGAAGGGGGGAGAGGTTTTGGGTCCATTAGATGCAACAATGAGGCCCAGATTGCCAGGCTTATGTATTTTGGGAATGAGGTAAAGGGCAGGCTTATGTGGATTTTGAAGAATAAGAAGAGAGATTGACTGTGAGGTGAGACCTTTGAGGTGCCCATTATGGTTCTCCTATGGAACGAATCTTTGCATTGGTGGACCAGTACCTACAGCCTATAAACTATCAGCTACCCTCCAATATCAAGGACACACAACACTCTGATACCCACCTTCTCGACTTGTCTCCCGTGTTGTTTATAACACTTAACTGCCGATGTTTATAATCTTTTCCTATGTCCAGATTGAATTTTTTAGCGTCCTGCCTGTCTCTCATTTGGTTTTAGTGGCTCATGCTCCCCGTTTCAGTGACTTGTTTCCTGTGATTTGGATGCTAATAATTTGTTTTAATTCCTATTCCAATGCACCTTTCCCACTTGTCTGCCATGTTTTTGGCACATAGCTGCAGCTGTTTATAATCTTTTCCTGTATGCAAATTGATTTTTAGTATCCTTTACTTTGATGCTAATAACTCGCTGTAATACATATTGCTAGCCTCATCTGAATATTTTATCCCCCCCACCCCCACCTGTTTGCCGTTTTCGCTTCCTTTGGCGTGCATTTCAAATCTGACTATCGGTTATACACCCACAGTTGCAATCATCTAAACACTTTTATCGATTATTAAAGTTCCATCCATTGATTGCTCTTCTTCATAGGCATGCTTTTCTAACGAAATTCACACTTGTAGTTGATCTTAACACTTCTCAACATCTTTTATTTATTTCTTATTATTATTATTAAAAAATTATTTTCCAAAATGTTTCCACCAACATTCCCTATTGATAAATACTTGTCCTCCTACAGATACCATGTCTTCCAATCATCCAAACTACAGTCTCTTATCCTTTTCCTAAAATCATGTTGCTGCTTGAACATTCCTCCAAATTGTCTCACCATCAAACTGCCAGTATTTGGGTGCCCCCCACAAGTTCACCCTGCCCTACATAACTTCCACTACAAACAGTCTTTGGCCCTCATCCACCTTGTCCTGCAACAGTACACTAATCTGACTAACCAACACTCTAGACACCTCATATCCCTTCACAAAATACTCTTTCTCTCATCCCCGCAAGTAATCCCACTTATAAATCAGATTCTACAACAATCAGTGCATTCCAATAGTAGGCATGCTCAGAACCATCTGCACAAGTTATCCACATTATTGAAGTCCTATCTTGCAGTAGGATAGTTTCTTTCCTGCGAGCCACTAATCCACCAATAAAAACTGCAGCCTCCCCTGATTTTCACAAAATCATCCATTACCCAACTGCTCAACATACCTCAACCTCCTCCCATGAAACCCACACCTGTCTCTCTGAATTTGAGCCCTGCTTCCAACCCTAAACAGTCAGTTGTGAACCTGTCTTCTTCGCCACTATCTGAACCCCAATTCTCCGTAATGTCCAAATCTCTTACCTTTTCACCTACTCCTACCATGCCAAGTTAGACTGTGACTCTCTTTCATTCTGCCAAACACTCCACTGCCAGTACCACTTTGTCACTCATGTCAGTGAACCTTGGCCTCAAGACTACCTGGAACCCAGTCACCAAATATTCAAACCATTATCCACACTTGATCCACCACCTCTTCCCCAGAACCATCCCATACAATTTTTTGACAAATTCTTATCCATCAGTTTGGCTTCTCCCAGTTTTCTGAAGTCCTTGACAAATATTAGCAATCTCCGCCCGACTGAAACCCGTGCAAGAAAACAACTTTTGACTAACCCAGACATTATCATTCTAAGTGTGGATAAGGGCTCAACCACAGTAGCTATGTATCACAGTGACTATGTGGCTGAAGCCCTTTGTCAGTTATCAGATGCCAACACTTACTGCTGCCTCACTGGAGATCCCACACCTGCTGTCAACAAGAAAATACAGGGATATGTACAGTTCAACGGATCCTTCCAAGGTCTCACCCCACATTCAATCACTCCTTACTCCTCAAAATCCATGTACGCCTACCATTTACCTCATTCCCAAAATCCATAAGCCTGGCAATCAGGGAAGCCCCATTGTTGCAACTTATGCATTTTGTAAGCACCTTAGGATTTGGGTAAATGCTATTTTTCCTGGCTATAGAGCATAAGGGAGGAGGTAAGCCTTCCAGTAAACATAAAATTTTTCATTTCATAATTACAGGACACGAGAGACACGTTTCGTGCAGAAGCCAATACTGCAACCTAACTCTGTAAATACACCGATTTAAAAACAATAAAGTCACTCAGCACTTAATACAAGCCTTAAATAAACAATTCCTAATAGTAAATAACCTTTAAACTAACCTGAGCCAGTGTAATCCATAGTTATCCTAATTGTAAACAATCGATTTTGGTTACATGATAAATTCACTAATTCCTAATACTTTTCGATGCAGTAAAGTATTTTCATAATAATTAGAACCCAAAAGAAAGCTAAATTCACTAAAAATCAATAGTTTCAGGCAGTAAAAATAAAGTAAACTAAATTTTAATCACTTCTTTAGACACACTTGCATTTCGACACTAAATAACAACACGTTTTCGATATTTTCCCGAGCTGAAAAGTAAATTTTCTGAAAGAGTAAAGAACACGGTATAACATATTCAAATTTTAAAACATTCCATGCTGTAGATCAGATTTTAAATCAATTTTCAAGTTATTACGTCGTTAACAAAAACATGGTAATTTTCGAAATTAATAAAACAACTTTTAAAACACGTAATAAAATTAAATGAAAATTCAGAGAATAACACCTTTTCGGTAGATGCAGCACTTTAATACTGTAATTATTAACCAGAAACCAATTTTTTCCAACATGTTTTCTAAGCAGTTTCAACCTCAATTTTTGTAAGATAAATAACTTTGATAATACGCCACCGATAATAATAAAAGTTACATTTTTGAAATCAGGAGCAAGCACCGAACTCAATGACATAAGTTTAACCATGATAATTTGTAATCCAGCAAGAATTTCTAAAATTGCACAAATCAAGTAATAGCCTGAGCATTTACCAACCGTTTTTAGGAAGTCAATTACCATTATGCCCGCACACTTAAATTATTTACAATAAAACGAGTTAATTTAGAATTATGGTCATCATAAATTCAACAAACCTACAAGGGCCAGGCTACACACTGTTAAATTTTGAGCACTAACTACAATAAAATTTTATCAGACTATTTTTGTCAAGCGAGAGATCACAGTAAACATGCGGCTAAGAGTATATATTGAGGAGCTTAGGCCATCTGGGCTGCCTTTTGTTCAACATCGCGGAATTAGTGTGTTTGAAGAAATCCGTTGGGATGCGTTGGTGTCTGTCAACTAAGTTGGCTTCTGGTAGATCTTGAGCTAGCTACAACATGTGTGACTCGTGGCCATGTTGAATTTTCCCGCCGGACAGTGGTGCAATCTGTGATGATGATGATTTAACTTTCCTAAAGCGGTTTAGTCTGGTAGTTCTTCCTCTTCATGACTTGTGATTTTTGGAGACGTTTAGTTCGATTTTGCCATTTCAACTGTAAATGCTAATTTCAAAAGTTACTTTGGAATAAACTTAAAAAATTTCCCATCAAGTGAACTGTGCATCTTTTCGTCGTGAACATCAACCTTTCGCTAGGTTTTGGTTTAAATAAGCTATGTGGTGACCGCTAGGCTTTACAGTTGAATTATCCAGGCTGATACATGGTCATTCAAATTTATTAATGAAAATTTAGCAGAACTTTAAGCAAGTCAGAAGTTGGTCCTGGCCTTGAATCCATCAATAGAATCCTTCAACAAGGTAATGATTTCCTACTAACCTGCCCAGAAATGAGTTCCATTCTTCCAAAAATCCTCTCTGCCCCTCCCAGAACTTGTTTCAGCAGTCCTCCCAACTTCAGCCAAATTCTAGTCCACAAACACAGTCTTCCTTGTCCCATCAGACAGCCCCAAGGCTGTTTCCCATGCAATAGACCCCACTGTAAGATGTGCGACACACACCATGCCTCCACCACTTTCACCAACCATATCACTGGCAAGAGCTTTCCTATCATATGTAGAGATTATCAGTGAAATGCACAGACTTTAAGTTATTCTTTGCATTATCTATAATCTCGCTGGTCTATGTTGTGCGTTGTATTTCTCATTGGCATGTGAACATGTAATAAGGAATTTCTGTTCACAATAACGCGTTCTTTACAGTTTATTTTAGTACACTACTGCTCTACGCTATTTACTGCTAAAATTTAAGTAATAATAACATTGGTTATGGGGCCAGTTACAACGCAGAAGTGTTATAAACTGTAAAATTGATTGCGCAATCGTTAAGTTGTAGCGTCGATTCGAAAAAGTTGGCTAAGGATTTTTAGCGTGAAGATTATGACAGACAAAAGTTGCTTAAATCAGTTCAAAATGTCTGATCACCAGTCTACGACTATAACCAAATTTAATGGTATAAATTACGCATCATGGAGTTACCAAATGAAAACGGTAATGATGGAAAGTGATTTATGGACAGTTATTGAACCAGGTGAAGAACAACTGGCTGCTGACGCAGATACAACTGTAAAACGTAATTACGCATGAAGACAAAATAAAGCTTATGCAAAGATCGGACTTGCTGTAAGCGATGAACAGAAAATGCATATTCAGCACTTAACTAATGCTTATGAAGCATGGAACGAGCTGGAACGGTTATATGCACCGCATGACAGCAAATTTTTGTATTGTGTAACTCAGGCGGAAATTGTATTCGTTGAGACTGAGTGATTATAATTCAATTGAATTATATTTGGGACAGATAAACAGAACAGTTAAAACTCCATATGAATTATGGGTTAGAAGGAAGCCAAGTGTCGCTCACCTTCGGGCAATAGGATGTGAAGTGTTTGTGCATATTCCTAAACAGAAACGCCACTCAAAACTATCAGCAAGGGCCAAGAGAGGAATTTCGGTTGGATACGCAATATATGGACGTGGTTATAGGATTTGGATGCCAGATACTCAACAAGTTGTGAAGTCACGTGACTGTTTCAAAGAGAGTACAAGTGATGAAGCAGAACACATTATTAAACCTGAAGATTCTAGCTTTAAACAATTGGATAGAGAAGAAACTATCACTTTTGACTGCAGTGATGGAATTTCAGGCAGTAATCCTGATGAAAATGTGATGATCAATTCTGAAGAAAATCTGTCAAGTGAGGAAGAAGACTTCAAAGGATTTCCAGACACAGAAAGTGAAGAAGAAGAAACTTCAGACAAAGGTGAACAAAGTGAAAGACAACCAACTGTTCAAATAAAGAAGAGAGGACGACCACAGGGAAATTCTACAAAACATAATGCAAACCTGCAAAAGCAGCACAGTATGATTCTTCGAGGAAAGTGTTCTATAAAATCAAAGAAGGATAATAACATAGAACCACAATCTCATATGGTTCTTACTAATAATATAGTGGAACCATCTTCATTCAATGAGGCTATTAATTCTGCTGAAGGAGCCCTATGGTTGGGAGCAATGAATGAAGAGAGAGAATCATTGAAGAAGCACAATACCTGGTCATTGGTTATAAAACCTCCAAATGCAAATGTTATTAAATGCAAATAGGTGTTTAAACGGAAGACAGTAGGTGAAACAGAACATTTCAAAGCACGCTTGGTTGCAAAGGGTTTTTCTCAAGAGAAGGGAGTGCATTATGAAGAAGTGTATGTGCCTGTATCAGGCTTCGATACTCTAAGGTTACATGTAGCCATTTGTGTTGAGAAAATGTGGTTCAAGGCTCATTATGATGTTAAATCTGCTTATCTTCACAGTTATTTAAAGGAAACTTTGTAAATGGAACAACCTGAAGGGTTTATGCAAAGAGGTAAAGAAGAACTGGTTTGTAAATTGAACAAATCTATATATGGTTTGAAACAAAGTGGAAGATGCTGGAATGAACATCTCAACAAAACATTAGAAAGTCTTGGATTCGTTCGTAATAAAGTCGATCCGTGTGTATATCACTTGAAGAAAGGAAAGGCCATAATAGCTGTTTATGTGGACGATATACTTGTATTAACAGAAAATGAATCAATGAGCAGTAGTGTTAAAGAACTTCTGGAGAGATGCTTTGATATTAAGTACCTAGGAACGAATTCACATCTAGTGGGAGTAAAATTCAACAAGAAAGAGAATGGTAGCATCACCCTCTCACAAGAAGGATATGTCAATAAAGTGTTGAATGAATTTGGACTGCACGACGCCAAAGGAATTAAAACCCCAATGGAGCAGAGGCCAGAGTTTCTTGATGAGTATAATGAAGATGACCTCAGCAACCTTCCTTACAGAGAACTCATTGGTGGTCTGTTATATTTATTGCAGAGAACTAGACCTGATATTGCCTTTTCAGTAGGCAAGTTGGCTCAGTATTGTTCGCAATTCAACAAGTGTCATTGGAATGCAGCTAAAAGAGTACTGAGGTATTTAAAAGAGACATAAGACTATGGGATTACATATTGTCCAACTAATGAAAGTCTTGTAGCGTATGCTGATGCAGATTGGTTTAGTTGTACAAAAACTCGCAAGAGTATAAGTGGATATGTGCTTATACTTGCTGGTGCTCCAATCATCTGGAAAAGTTCAAAACAAACTCTGATTGCACTTAGCACAATGGATGCAGAATACATAGCCTTGGCAGTTTGTGCAAGAGAAGTGTTTTGGGTAAAAGAACTATTAAAGTCCTTGGATTTCCAAGATATTAGTGACAGTGCAACTACAATAGCCTTGGCAGTTTGTGCAAGAGAAGTGTTTTGGGTAAAAGAACTATTAAAGTCCTTGGATTTCCAAGAAATTAGTGACAGTGCAACTACAATATCGTGTGATAGTCAGGAGGCTATTGCTCATGCTAGAAACTATGTTGACAAATCCAGAACAAAGCACATTGCAATCAGGCATCACTTTGTAAGAGAAAAGGTGATGGATGGGACAGTGGAACTTCAATATGTCGCAAGTGAACAAAATGTTGTAGACATATTCATGAAGGTGCTGTGTCACAGACTACATGAGTCGCATCACAGTCAGCTGGTGGAGCAGGTCCAGGTGGCATAATCTCCAAAGTGCGGAATGATCATCCAGAGGTCAATGATCTTCCGTGGGGGGATTGTAGAGATTATCAGTGAAATGCACAGACATTAAGTTATTCTTTGTATTATCTGTAATCTCACTGGTCTATGTTGTACGTTGTATTGCGCATTGGCATGTGAACGTGTAATAAAGAATTGCTGTTCACAATAACGTGTTCTTTATAGTTTCTTTTAGTACACTATTGTTCTACGCTATTTACTGCTAAAATTTAAGTAATAATAACATCATAGGACACACAACCTGTGGAACCTCCTGTGTAATGTACCATCTAACCTGCAAAAACTGCCTGGCTTCCTATATAGCTTTAACTACCAATCCAGTAGCCATAAGAATGAATGATCACTGACAGACAGTTTTTACTCAGAATCCAAGACATCCAGTAGCTGTCCAAGCCATCTTCCATGACACCAATAACAGCAACTCCTCTGAACTCAGAAGGTGGGAGCTTGCCTACCAATACAAACTGGGCACACTCTCCTGGGCCAAACCTCATGGTCTCAATTGAGTCAGTACTTTTCCTTCCGTCTATGCCCTCCTTGCCTCCATCCCCATTGTATAAATTGAACCACCATATACCAGAGGTGATGTTTAACTGCATAGAATTTATTTTTTCGATTTTATTTTGTTTACTTATTTACTTTTGCTTACTCATATTTATGTTGTGAAGATTTTAATGTATTATTCTGCTCTTTTTACAACATTTTGAATTTCTCAAGTACTAGCTCCAATTCACTATCCGCCTCTCCCTGTCTTCTGTTTGAAATTACCCCCACCATGTTCCTAACTAACAGTCATTTTGTGAGTCGGTCTCCTACATCACCCTCCCTCTATAATGTTCTCCTGTTGACAAAGGTACAAGACCTGAAATATTAAGTTATTCATGTACTTGGCTTTTTTCCACACCATGAAACCATCATCTAAGTTAAGTGGTGGTTCATTTCAGTATCCTTTTTTTGTAAATCCTATTCGCTACTGAGCATCTATTATTTCGTGGTGACTATATATATATATACAGTCCTTGGCCAATTTATTAGACGCACTACAGTTTTTATGCAAATTTTGATTTGTGGCTAATGAAGTAAGTTTTTTAATACATAAATTGCAATAAAATAATTATGTGTAGATTGCTTCATGACACAAGTTTTATAACAAATAAATAAAACACAGTATTTGTTGAAAATATTTTATTTCAAATAATCACAACAAAATATTAAAATATTGTGAAAATGAAAACTGCTATATCCGTACGGCGGCCGACGTCGAACGGCGGAGGGGCGGACCGCAGGAGATGGTCACGAATAACCCGAACAAGTCCAAGGAGCAGGCCGAACGTAGTCCACAGACGCGCACTGGTTGTATCCGACGGGAGTTTCACATAGTCCGAAGAGAGAGTACCGAACATCGCCGAGGATAAGCACAGTCACGAGTCCGAAAGCGATTCACTGAGTCCAAGAGAGAGTACCGTAGACGTAGCCGAGACGAAACACTGTAGAGAGTCCAAGAGACGAAGCACAGTTGACGGAGACGCGACCGGAAGCGCAGCGAACACCGAACTGGATGAATGGAGCTGCGCTGGCTTATTTATATCCGTGCCGGGTCGGCTCTGATTGGCCGTGGCGGAAACTGTGATGAGGTGGCGCTGGTTGGCCTGATGCCAGCGCCGTCTATACTAGTTCGATTTCCATGCCACCTACCGGGCATGCCGCAATGTCGGGACGGGATACCAGATCCCTCCCCCCTGAAGTTGGCGCGTACGGACAGAAGCGCCCTTGGCGATGCTTGGGGTGATGAGGCTGGAATGGTTGTGGTATCCCGGCCGCATCATGCGCCGATGTACTCCATGGTTGAGGACGTGGTGACGTGGTGACGTGGGTGCCGATGTGGTTTGTGGATGGTTGATGGATGTGTCCATTTCGACGTCACTCTCGTCCGGCACTGCTGGCTTTCTTGGGCGCAAGTTGTATCGTCGTTGTGGGGAGGGTGGTTGTGGGACCTCTGCTAATGGTGCTGATGGTGGTATACTGTATTCTTCCTGATATTGTTGTGATGGTGATGGGCCTGTTGTGATGTGAGGACGCAGCTGGTTTTGATGACGGCGTTCTATTGTGTGTGGCGTTTGTATTGAGATAACACGCCGTCCGTGTGTCCCCACTACTGTTGCTGGCATCCAGGTGGCATTTCCTCCGTAGGCGCGTGCCCAGACCGCGCTGCCTGGTGTGTACCGATGGGACGGTCTCGATCGGGGCTCTGCCAGTGTTGGTGCCAGGAGGTGCAGCATCGTTCGTGGTTGTCGCCCATGGAGCAGATCTGCTGGGCTGCGACCATTAATTGGTGTTGTCTGAGAAAGAGGGAGAGGGCGGAAGACGTCGTACCTGACTGTACCTCTTTCAGCATTTGTTGCTTGAACGTCCTTACGAGCCGTTCTGCTTCGCCATTTGAGGTGGGATGGAATGGAGGACTGAAGATGTGTTTGATGCCATTAACCACGCAGAATTCTTCGAATGTGGTTGCTGTAAATTGGGGCCCATTATCTGAGACGAGGGTGCGTGGTAACCCCTCGATGGCCAAAACCTGGCTTAATGCATTTAGTGTGGCTTCCGTCGTTTTGGATGCCATGCGAACCACGTACGGGTACTTTGAATAGGCATCAATTATAAGTAGCCACATAGTTCCCAAAAATGGGCCTGCAAAATCCAGATGAATGCGGTCCCATGGTTGGCGGATGTGGGCCAGGGGGCGAAAGCTTGCGGTGGCGCTGCCTGATGTTGGGCCCAGGCTGTGCAGGTGCGTACCATCTTCTCAATGTCTCGGTTGATTCCTGGCCAATAAGCATGTCTTCTTGCGAGATTTTTCATACGGGACATGCCCCAATGTCCTCGATGCAGGAGCTTTAGAATTTGCGAGCGCAATTCCGCTGGGATGACAACACGATGTGTGTCGTTTTCTGCGTCCAACAGGATGATGTTGTCTGTGACCGAGAGTCTGTCAGACATGTGGCGCCATGTCTTCAATTCGTTGTCCATTCTGCGTGTGAGATATGTTGGCCACCCGTGAATGATAAAGCACAGGACCTGGCGCAAGATTGGATCCCGCTGGGTGGCGGAGGCGATTCGGGCTGCTGTAATGGGGAACCCGTCCACTGTCTGCTTCCTCTCTGTGTCGATGTGAAAACACAGTACTTCTTGTTGGTCGAATTCCGGATCGGGGCCGACAGGCAGGCGTGATAGGGCGTCGGCATTGGAGTGTTGTGCTGTTGGCTTATATTGGATTGTGTAATTATAAGCGCTCAGAAACATCGCCCATCGTTGGAGGCATTGGGCCGTTCGCTCTGGGAGGCTGAAGCGGGGTCCAAATATTGCCACCAACGGTTTGTGATCGGTGATGAGGGATAACTTGGTTCCAAATAGATACACATGAAATTTCTTGATAGCGAAGACTATTGCCAATGCCTCTTTCTCGATCTGCGAGTAGTTGCATTGTGCTGTCGTCAATGTCTTAGAAGCGAACGCTATCGGTTGTTCAGAGCCGTCTTCGTTCCTATGTGCGAGCACCGCCCCAATTCCATATGCTGAGGCGTCAGCTGCCACGACTAGGGGCCGTGTAGGAGAAAACGGCGTCAGACAAGGAGCAGACCTTAGCATGCGCTTTAGCCAGTCGAAGGCCCGTTGACAAGGCGGGGTCCAGTTGTAGGCAACGCCTTTTTTTCAGATCTGGTTGAGGGGTTGTGAGATATGTGCCGCTTGTGGCAGAAACTTTGAGTAGTAATTTATTTTCCCGAGGAAGGCTTGTAGTTCTGGTAGATTCTTTGGGCGGGGTAGGGAGTCTATGGCGGCCACGTTGCGGTCTGATGGCCTAATTCCCTCTTTGTTGAGCCATTGGCCGAGATATTCTACTTCCTCTTGAAAAAAACCGACACTTCTCGAGGCGACACCTCAGCCCTGCCTCTTGTAATGCTGCAAATAGCGTGCGCAGGTTTTGTAGGTGCTCCTTGCGAGTGGTTCCTGTGACAGTGATATCGTCCAAGTAGTTTGCGCATGCCGGGATGTGTCGCAACAGCTGCTCCAAGTATCTTTGGAATATTGCCGGTGCAGACGCGATGCCAAATGGGAGGCGCTTGTATTTGTAGAGCCCGAACGGTGTGTTGATGACAACGATGTTTTGTGATTCCTCATCTAGTGGAAGCTGCAAGTATGCATCTGCGAGGTCAATCTTCGAGAAGTATTTGCCGCCCGCAAGTTTAGTGAGAAGATCTTCTTGTCGTGGGATTGGATACGTCTAGACTGGAGACTGGGCGTTGATCGTAGCCTTAAAGTCTCCACATAACCGGAGGGTGCCATTGGGTTTCCGGATGATGACCAGTGGTGTAGCCCATGCGCTGGATTTGACCGGTTCGATTACTCCGATCTTCTGAAGTCGGTCAAGCTCCTGTTTTACTGCTGCACGTAAGGAGACCGGAATAGGTCTGGCACGGCAAAAGCGAGGCACTGCCCCTGCCCGGAGGGTGATGTGAGCCTCGAAATCTGAGGCGCATCCTAAGTCTGGCGTGAAGATGGGTGCGAACTGTGTACAGAGATCATCCAGGTCCTGGAATGGGACCGAGTCCGATATGACCTGGACTTCGTCCACGATTGAGAATCCGAATCTGTTGAATGCGTCTAACACAAAAATATTAGTAGCCGAGGGCTGATCCACCACAAAAAAGGTGATTGGTCTGGTGCCCGGTTTCGGCAGACTGACTGCAAGTGTCCCTCTTTACCGCAGCGTGTGCAATGTGCCCAACGGTCAGGGCAATCTGCCCGTTAGTGCGAAGTGAAGCACTGTGGGCAAGACGGCAGGGGCCTCTGGTATCGTCGGCGGGGTGGGGGTCGGGGTTCGGACTTCATAGATACGTCGGACAGCGATAGCGTCCTGCTTTGTTGGCGTCTGGAGCGCGCCATGGGTTTGCCTTGTGCGCGGGAGTTGTGTTGTGATGTTTTGACCGCCGCTACTTGTGGGCGTGCTATGAGGCACTCGTTCGCTGCTTGCGCAATTTCATGCAAGAGCGCGATGCATAGAATGTCCTCGAGTGATGGGTTGTCCAGCTTCAGTGCCGCTGTGCGCACCTCTGGGTCTGGAGCTAGCTGCACTATGACGTCGCGGATCAGGGAGTCTGGATATGAAGCCCTGCACTATGCGTTTGAGCAAGTGAAGTCGCATTTACGGCTAAGACCTTGGAGATCAGTCACCCATGACCGGTATGATTGTCCCAGTTGTTTGTGATACTGATGGAACTCAAGGTGGGAGGCCACCACGTGGTATCTTTGAGAGTAGTAGCTTGTTAGCAGAGTGCACATTTCGTTGAATGTGAGGGCGACCGGATCTGATAATGGGGCCAGCTTCCACAGGAGGAAGAACGTGTCGGGTGATGCCCACGACAGAAGCAGCGAGCGCTGTAAGGCATCGTCCGTCACCTGGAATGCCGAGAAATGCTGTTTGAGCCGATGCAAATATATGTCCCAGTCTTCCTTAGCGTCATTAAATGGTGGAAACGCTGGCGGCCGGATGTGTGAATTTTCCGAGGCCTTGACTGACTTGGCCTCCTGTGCTAACAGTTTCTCGAGTATTACTTGGAGCGTTTGCTGTAGCAGCGCTGTCTGCTGCTGTTGTTGCTCCAGAATACGGGTCATGGTGTCCATGATGCCAGCTGATAACCTTTTTCCTCGTCACCAATTGCTATATCCGTACGGCGGCCGACGTCGAACGGCGGAGGGGCGGACCGCAGGAGATGGTCACGAATAACCCGAACAAGTCCAAGGAGCAGGCCGAACGTAATCCACAAACGCGCACTGGTTGTATCCGATGGGAGTTTCACAGAGTCCGAAGAGAGAGTACCGAACGTCGCCGAGGATAAGCACAGTCACGAGTCCGAAAGCGATTCACTGAGTCCAAGAGAGAGTACCGTAGACGTAGCCGAGACGAAACACTGTAGAGAGTCCAAGAGACGAAGCACAGTTGACGGGGACGCGACCGGAAGCGCAGTGAACACCGAACTGGATGAATGGAGCTGCGCTGGCTTATTGATATCCGTGCCGGGTCGGTTCTGATTGGCCGTTGCGGGAACTGTGATGAGGTGGCGCTGGTTGGCCTGATGTCAGCGCCGTCTATACTAGTTCGATTTCCATGCCACCTATCGGGCATGCCGCAATGTCGGGACGGGATACCAGAAAAACATTAGTTTTAATATCTTGTTGAGTCACCTTTCACAGCTATGAGAGCCTTAATACGACGCGGCAGGATTGTACAGTGTTCTGCATTTGTGGATGATGATACCACACATGGATGATCTTCTCCAAGAACTGCATTTTTGTCGTGATAACATCTGTTGCCATCTCCCTCTTCATGAGTTCCCATACATTTTCTATTGTGTTCATGTCGGGACTGTTACCTGGCCAGTCCAACAGAGGGATATTTTGTTTCTTCAGAAATGTTTTTACCGACCTGGCTGTGTGACAGGGAGCGCCATCCTGCATAAAAATAAATGGTTCCCCATTCAGGAACCATTCTCTGACCTGCAGTATTAACCATTTTTGCAAGACTTCTTTGTACTGGTCTTGCCTCATTATGCCTTTAACCACATAAAGACGTCCTGTACCCTTGCCACTGATGACAGACCAAATTATCACCTTAGTTGGGTGTTTTACGGTCTGAATAATGCAGTTGGGATGGAATTTTTCTCCGCACGTGCTGACATTTGTTACTTAAAATTTCAAACGTGCTTTCATCGCTGAAGCATACGTGTAAAAATCAAGAAACTTAATTAATATATTATGAATAAATATAAATAGCATCTAGCATATCGTAAATAATAATTTTAAAGTTAAATTACTGATCTCCAGAAGTCCACATCCTTATCACACCACTTCAGACGTTTTGCTTTCATTGCGGCTGTTAACTTGGGTTTTCTAGCAGGTCGACAAGCCTTTAAATCAATATCCTACAACTTTCTGTGAACAGTGTGTTCAGATGCATTCACATTAGCCTCTTCCAGTTGAAATTTTATCTGTTTCGTTGTTGCAAATCTGTTTTCTAGACAAATTCTTTTGAGAAATCTTTCCGACCTTGGGGTGAAAATTGTCTTTCTTCCACATTTATTCTTCCCTCTGGGGCTCAATTCTTCACCTGAATCAATTTTCTTCTTTATGCACATCACACTAGCATCAGATAATTTCAACCTTTGTGAAATTTCCTGATTGGAATACATTTTTGTATTAACGAGGGCTTTGACTTCTGCTTTTTTACATGGTGTAATATCTCCTCTTTTACCCATTTTTAAAGGTCACAATCAGTAATATTCTGGTTATTAAACAATCACTTGTGATGTCGATGTTACACAAATGATAATAAAAGTTAACAAAGAAACAGAGCAGTTACACGCAAGAACGCCAACTGAACAGGTCCGCACCTGTACACTGTACTATGCACACTGATAGCCACAATAAGTCAACAATCCAATGTCAAATAGCAACAACAGACATAAAATTCAACAATGAACTAAGTGCCCTAAATAACAGTTATAAATTGTATGATTGATTGCATGAGAAATAGTACTCAACACGTAATTATTACAAATAATACTAAAGATTTGCAGTGCGTCTAATAATATGGCCAGGGACTGTATATATCAAATTAGAATAGGGAAATGAGATACCACTTACCTGTAGATGATGGATATGAGGCGCGAACACCCAGAAAAGACACTAGCACAAATAATAAAGTAATTTTTGGGATAAACCCTTCGTCAACGGGAGAACATTATGAGAGGTGGGCGCAGCTGGAGGCTACCTCACAGAAGCTGAGTCTTGGTCTTTCTGTGAGGTAGTCTGCAGCTGTGCCCACCTTCATAATGTTCTCCCGTTGACGAAGGGTTTATCCCGAAAATTACTTTATTATTTATGTTTGTGTCTTTTCTGTGTGTTCGCGCCCCACATCCATCATCTAAAGGTAAGTGGTGGCTCATTTTCCTATCCTAATTTGATTCCTTTCTGCTACTTAGCATCTTGATTTCATTGTTACTATATATATATATATATATATATATATATATTTGCAATGAATTGGTGGAATTGTCTTTTTAACTGTTTTGGAAAATTTGTTTATTGATACCATATACGAGGGCCGTTCAGAAAGTAACCTCTGATCGGTCACAGTGCGGGCAGTGGGGGTAGTCGCGACGCCATCTGTGCATTCCGCACTCAGCAGGTCACTCAGCATGAAGCCGTGGTCGAGTGAACGTCGTACCTGCGCTAGTTTAGTTTTTGTGGCAGTTTGAAATGTGTGCTGCAATAGAAAACCCCGCCAAATGTGAAGTGCGTGCTGTCATAAGGTTTTTTACAGCCAAAGGATATTATGCAGCAGCTATTCATCGTGAGCTTTGTGCTGTGTACGGACCAAGAGTTATGAGTGAAGGAGTTGTCCGTGAATGTGTACGTTTATTTAAAAGTGGACGAGAAAATGTTCATGATGAAGAGAGGAGTGGTAGACTAGTGTTGCAAACTGAAAAAAAACAAAATGTTTTTTTTCAACTTTTTGAAAAAAAACATGAAAAAAAACCTAGCACCCGTGTTTTTTTTCTAAATTTTGTTTTTTTTTCAGAAAATAATATATTTAATAAATTATAGTTTTATTTAAGGAACTTCCATTTTACAAGTGTGTTTTAAGTCTTACTGAATCATATAATGTCTAACATAATGATTCATAAGTGTATCTATATAGGTAACATAATTTTATTCATCCTCTATGTCAGTACCACATTCACTAGTATCAGTAATACCAACACTAGTTCGGTCGGTGTCGGAATTTTCTGTCTCTTCTTCTGTCTCCTCTAACTTCAGAAATAGTTAAATTTTCTTTTACTGGTTGTTCTTATATTGTACGCAAAAGATTTTCAGATTGAAATTTTAAATTGTGAGCAAAGTACACACTGTGCATAAAGACTGCGCCAATAGTTCTGTATTACGGTCTTTTAAGTTTGAATTAAAATCGATTATCATACAAAATAGGAGCTTTATTTCCTTTCAATCGTTTGTTTACACCAACGGTTGCAAGGAAACGATTCATAATTAGGGACCGTGCACAAATTACGTGGCTCGGTCCAGAGGGAGGAGGGGTTAGCTGGAAGGCTACTCTGGGCTACGTAAGGAGAGGGGGGGGGGGGGTTCCGAGACAGGCCACGTAACTTTCCTTTCGTAACATTTTTCACAGTTAAAATGAGGAACTGATCTCACAACAGCATGTGAGTGAGTATTTATTTCCCTCAGTTAATTAAACCCGTATGTAATTTACAATAGTCTGACAAGAGAAAATAGTACAAAATGTCTTCTGGAATCAAAACGGAAGAAAGCTATATGCTTCGTGAACGGGGGGGGGGGGGGGAGGCAAAAGCCACGTAGGGCTACGTGGGGGTTCACAGGAGGCCAAAATGAAGCTATGTGGTTTATGCACGCGCCCTTACTGACAATTTAATGAGTCAGTACCACTATACTCTGAGAGTTAACAAGTATACGAATATAAGGAAAGTCCAATAAGGCAAAAAACCGTGGATAAATTTTAAATTCCTAATTTTTTCAAAGATCTATAGTTAATTTTTTAGGGCTGGCAGCACTATTTCAAATAGCAAGTATCAATCCAAACAATGGGGAATGGGGATTCCTTCTCGCGCAACCTAGTCTCTTCGGGAAATCCCCGTTCTTAAAGAAAATTTCAGTCAATTTAGTCAATATTTCAATTTTTTTTCCCTACTGAACCAGAAAAATATAGTAGATTTTAAACTAAGATAAGTACTTAGAATAAACTCTAAAACAGTCATTTTAAACGATAACTGCCTTACAAATTTGAGATTTAGTAGTTGTGAAAAAAAAACGTGTTCCTGAAAAAAAACATGTTTTTTTTCAAAGTTTTTTTTTCACGTTTTTTTTTTCAAGCCAGAAAAAAAACCGTTTTTTTACAACACTATGGTAGACCATCATTGGTGACTGACGAACTCGTTCAGACAGTTGATGCAAACGTTCGTAAAAATCGACGTTTCACAATGTCAGAGTTGTCTACTGTTTTTCCGCTGATTTCTAAGACTCTCTTGTACGAGATAGTGACAGCAAGTTTGGGTTACCGTAAGTTCTGTGCACGATGGGTGCCCAAAATTCTTACCGACCACCACAAAACTCAAAGAATGGCCTCTGCATTAGACTTTCTGTCACGTTATGAGGACGAAGGAGAACCATTGTTAAACAGAATCGTGACCAGTGACGAAACCTGGATTAAGTACGTGAACCCTGAGGCAAAAGAACAATCAAAGATGTGGGCACATTCAAATTTGCCTACCAAACCAAGAAAAGCCTTGCAAGATTTTTTTGCCAGAAAACTGATGGCAACGGTGTTTTGGGATGCCAAAGGGGTGTTGTTGGTTGAATTCATGGAACGTGGGATGACCATTAATCAAGACGTGTACTGTGAAACACTAAAAAACTTACGACGGTCTATACAGAACAAACGCCGTGGTATGCTGACTTCCGGTATCGTTTTTTTTGCACAATAACGCCCGTCCTCACTCTGCTCGCAGTCCTTCAAGTGGGACGTTATCAACCATCCACCTTACAGCCCAGATCTGGCGCCAAGCGATTATCACCTCTTCATGCATATGAAGAAATGGCTCGGGTCCCAGCGGTTTGATGACGACGAAGAGCTCAAAGATGCGGTCACAGGCTGGCTCCAGGCACAAGCGGGTGATTTTTATGCAGAAGGAATTTCAAAGCTTGTGAAGAGATACAATAAGTGCTTAAATCGCTATGGAGACTATGTAGAAAAATAGTGCAAAGATGTAGTTGTAAGATGTATATATTAAAATATTTTTATTTAACTTGGTGTATTTTTTTAAATCAACCGGAGGTTACTTTCTGAACGGCCCTCGTATTCCCCTTAGATTTTTTTTTTAAATTATGTATTTTAAACAAAATTTCGACAAAAGAAGACCACTAGAATGCGACTGAACAGCATGGCACTGCTTAATGATACCTATGATGTCAGAAACCAGGAAACACTACCTCTTGTCAAGTAAAATCTTTTTTGTTTCTCTGAATTTGTATATAAATTGTTGTAAAAACAGTTTTATAAACGATTTTAATTGCAATGTTGTATAAACACAATTAAAATCTTCCAATAATTGTTTTTAAGTATGCCAACAATTACTAAACTCTGCTTGCTCGTAGGAACCCAGATGAGTGCAGTTAATTGAAGTATCTCTTAGTGTTAATGTGATTTTTATGTAAGTAAACTGCTAGAGTTTTCATTGTGCTGCTGAAAATTTTAAATTGTTGTTCAACTTTTTGATCAGTTAACTGTCTGATTACTATCTGGCATACTCTACAGTTAAAATTCATCTCTACTGAAGTTTGCTGTATCTGCAGGACTTTTTGCTTGTGCATATATGTTGCCTTAATATTGAAAAGTATGCTCCTTTTTTTAGATATTTTCTTCAAATTAAGTAAAAATAGAAGTGATATATATGAAAACTGCAATATTTAAGGGAAAGTAGATTGGTTGATACGATCCTAGACCAATAATTTTTATAAGATATGCATTTGTGCATGAAAAACTTTATATATTTGTAATGTTTTTCTTTCCACTGTGCTGGGTTTCAATTAGAATTCCACCCAAAAACATTGCTTTGGGAGATAGTAAAGCTCAAAGCTCATATAATACAGCATTTACTAAAATCCTTCCTTTTTTTTTTTTTTTTTTTTTTTTTTTTTTTTTTATGTAATAGCTGAAATTTTGTAATACTACATGGGGATTGGGTAATTCACATACTTTAATGGTCCAAGTCAAAACCATATGAAAGAAATGCTTTATATCAATACAGATATGACAAATTTCAGGCAGTATAAAATAGTTTTTTGGCAAAAATGATTATGGTGACAGCATTTTTGCCATAAAAATTTGATTGTCAAACAGTTCACAAAAGAAGAATGTGTAATGCTGATATTTATCTCATGTTTCAAGTTCCTCAGAGAAGAAGCCAGCATTGTTCTGGTAAAAAATTCTAACCATTAATGTATTTATTTTCGGTATATATCAGCTATCAGCTTCTGAAAACCTGTTCTTCATTTTGTATCTAAATGAAAAACTAACTAATCACAGCAGGTAAACAACAATTTACAAGAAAAAGTAACTAACGAACTTGGAAAACAGTGAACATAGAACTCTAAGAAAGATGCAATGTTTACTTGCATGTGACGTCACTGAAGCAAGCACCAATGATGCGGTGTTTCCTATCATGTGACCAAACACAAGTGCATGCTCAGTTACATGTTTCTATTTTCTTGAAAAAGAGTACGACCGGAAATATTTTGAATTGTTTGTGGATTATGTTTATTGTTGTTGTTTCACCCCTCCCTTCAATGTTGGACATGATTTATCTTTTCTTTCCATATAAGTTCTAATTATTGTATGTTTTACACACGTAATAATTCTGTGCTGTTCAGAGCCTGAGTATTACAGCAGCCCTGTTGCCATCATTACAAGCCCAATACAAGATGGACCAGGTCAACAGTGCTGGTATCACGGGCAGCAAGGCCAAATTCACTGTGGATCTACCACGACATTCTCTGAGCTTCACTACCAAACTGCAAGTCAGTTCAGCAATTTTCAAATGCCCAATTTCTAATCCAGTTTGTTTACTTCATAATTAATTCTCTTTATGTGTCTTCTATTTTTAATAGGTAACAGAAGCTAATCTTCCAGCAGAGGCAAGTATTGAACTGCCAAAAGTTGTTGTATCTGCTGAATATGTGCAGGATGGGAACAATGCTAGAGAAGCACAGTTTGCAGGTAATTGACTGTGAATAACAAACTGTCATTAGGGGCCATCTATAAATTATGTCATACAAATTTCATTATTTTTGGAGCCCCCCTCCCTTCCTTGTCACAGGTGGTCACATTTTTGTGACCCCTCCCCCACTGGTATGATGTCACATGTTTTGCAATTTTAAATTAGGGAATTATTAAATTGAAACAGCACTTACAAAATTATTTATATATATTTATTTAAAATATTTTTCATAAAATCAAACATTTTAGAAAGTTTAAAAAACATAAATCAAATAAATGATACAAAATTTAACCATTTTGTGCCCTTGGATTTTGAACCCATTCTTCTATATTATTTAACAATAACATAACAATCAATTTCCGTTAATTTCTTCCATCCGCACCCCTATACACCCATCACTGGCCAGCACAATAGTTTCATATATTTTCCCAAAAAAAATTTCAATTATATTTTTATTTATTTATTTACATTTTATATATATATATTTCTATCTCCCTTTATTTTCATCTAAATAAAATTATAACTTTTTGAATTATGCTACACAAAGATTATTTTGTTTCACTTTTATCGCTGGTCAATCTGAACCCCCTCCCGGCAATTCTACCACCACTACTACCGCCTGTGCTTCATTCATGTGGCAGGCTGGGATGTGACCACATCTTTCTCCCTGCCATATGTTTCGCCTCACATGATTAAGACTCTTGTTGAAATATTGTTTTTTCTTTGTTGTGTGTGTGTGTGTTTATTTTTATGTTGCTGCTGCCCTCCTCCCTTCAACTTTGGTAAGTGTTGGCTGTATTTTCCCTTTCTTTTCCATGTTAACATAACAATCACTTAGTTCTCAATTTTGATAATGTTAGGAACATTCAATGTGTCAACAACTTCATCCAACCATACAGCATCTTTATCACTTATCAAACAAAGAGCTTCCCTGTCTCGTCTTGCTGCAATTTTTTGAGGACAAATCTTTGTGATGGGCAAAATCTCTTGTTTCCTCTTATGCAATTGCTTATGTTGGTTAGTGGCTGCGTATGATGGAAGGTGCCACATGATCAGTAAATAAGTATTTGGAAGTCATATTTTGTCAAAGCCTCAAAGGCAGTATTGGCCTTTCAGCATATATCAAAGCTTGCCGACAAGCGACATCATTGGTACAGCAAGCGTGAACTCGCTCAGCCGCCACATGTCAAAAAATGATACAAAATATGTTTGTGAAATCACAAAGCTTATGATTCATCCCCACCCCCACCTCCTTTTGTAACATGTCACACTTTGATGACACCCTCCCTCCGCTTTAATATGTGACGTAATTTACAGATGACCCCTTACAAACTGCTTATTTTATGAGTAATCTTGTAACTAGTTTTCTTCTAAATATAACCCTATTGTAGATATTTATGGAACAGACATGCAGTAAAAGTGGTCTAACCAAAAAGTGTACACATTCAGATAAACTGAAATTGTGAATGGATGATAGTGGTTTAGTACAAATACCAGACTGATAAAGAGAATAGTACTGTTTTAATTATGAAAACCAACTATTTTTGTTAGGTTTAAGGGAAATATTTATCAACTTATTTTTCTCAGTTTAATAAGCTTGCAGTACATTTTCAATTTTTAAAAAACTAGCACGTGAAGAGAATATTTATTTTATACCTAAACGCATTAAGTGTATTGTTTTGAAGGGTTGACTTTCTGCTGTGTGTCAACTGTTATGTGCAATGCAGGAAATTTTAAAACAGTTAAAGACAGTAGAAGTAAACCCATCAAAGCTGGAGATAGGAAGGCAGTGATGAGAAGAAGAAAAAGCCCAAGTTCACAATATTTCAATAGACCCATTACCGACATAAGACGAAATGATGCTAGATTGGCATATTTGCTCAACGGAATCAAACTAACCATTCACTTCACTTCCTTTCATACCACTAAACAGTCACCTGAAATGGTTGTCCCTTTGTGTTCATTGGGCGATTTATACTTGAGTCTTGTGTTGTATAAGCAAAGGCGCCAGATGACATTATAAAATAAATAAATGCATCACTTGGATTCTGTGCATACTGATAAAGAGAAAATAGCAATAAAA
Organism: Vandiemenella viatica; assembly: GCA_031002005.1. Classification (NCBI taxonomy): domain Eukaryota; kingdom Metazoa; phylum Arthropoda; class Insecta; order Orthoptera; family Morabidae; genus Vandiemenella; species Vandiemenella viatica. The sequence continues at coordinate 326,810,152 of JARYHS010008074.1, read as the reverse complement.
ATTAAAATTTCTTATAGAGGTAATAGTAATGCAGAAGAAAATGGTTTGTGATGTGGGTAAAATAACTTCTTGTTTGAAATGAATTTGGAATTTGTGGCATAGATGATTCTGTGACTGTGTTCTAAATGTTATTTATCTATTTCCATCCTTTTTGTCTCGAGAGGTCTACAACAACAAAATTAAGGCTTAGCACTGTGTATTTAGATAATCTACTTTCCTACTTGTTAAACAAAAAAATGTTCTGCTGGGGTTTGCTTACAGATATTGTTTAAACTGTAACCGTGAAAGTTTATTTAATCCGATACATTAACTGCAAGATCAGAAACTGTTACTTGGTGTCCAATCTGTTTTAATACTCCTGAAGCAGATAAGAGGTTATAGGTTCTTCATAAAAATAAGTCACTGTTGAAATAATTGTTCACTGTATTCTTTCAAAACTTCAGACAATACCTGGTATCAGAATATTCAGCTCTAGGATAGCATCCCATATTTCTGAGTGCTTAATGAAGATTGCAGAGCATTATAATTACAAATTCACATCCACTCCACGCATATTTTCACAAAACCCCCACCTTATTATTAAAGTTAAAGAAAAGCAACCAATCATTGTTAAGAAAAGTTGTCTAAGTTCACTCAAAATGATTTCAAAGTCATCTTCTACTCTCCAGATTCAATTTTCCACTGCACTCTGAAATATTGTAAGTTTCAAAATGTTACATGTTCTGTAAAATTTGATAAATCACAAAATCATGTGTTGCAGTCAATTGCTGCCTTCTTACTGCAAGCAAAGCTCGATTTCTCTGTGTTTAAATAGATTTCCACCAATCTTTGTCTTCTTATTGTTTTTAATCCAATGTTTTTACAACTTTACTATTTTGTAGACCATTTTATGCTATCACAATTTTTTTTTTTCAAAAGTCTCTTTACTTCAATATTATTAATGTCAACAGTTTCCTTAAAATTTTCCCTTTTATTTGATATATGTTGCAGATTCCTAACTCTTGAAATTTTAGTCTAAGCTTTCATTAATTTGTATTTTGTTTTAAATTTATTCTCTTTTCCACCCATGTGACATCGTGCTAAAATATAAAAATTCAATGTACGAGGGCCAGAACATAAACACAAACATGATGACACTTTACAATATTTCAATATAAATCTTGATCTTGATTGCAGGACATATGGGAAGTGGATCAGATTTGTACACATCATGGCTCATGTCATGTGATGAGTCTTAGTATGTACTCATCTGATCCACTTGCCTTAAGTTTCGCCTCTGACATGATTAAGGTTTATACCAGAACATTGTAAAGTATATTCATGTTTATGTGCTCATCATGGTCATTACGCTTTCATTTGTGGTGAACAGCGTGTTTTATTTCACAATCCTTCATTATTTTTATTCTATAACAGTATTTTCATTGCCACCATTATCGAATTACACTATTTGTTCTCATTTGGTATTTTTTGGAGAAATCATTTTACAAAACCTGTGTCATATCATAAATATTTTTTACTGATTTGACAACTGTGATGATGAAAATGCTATTAGACAATGATGATGAAGGGAATTTAAACTTGTCGCTCACCACAGACAAAGGCAGGAGGACCACCACAAACACACAAACATGAACACATCTGATCCCCTTGCCATATGACATACGTGTAACATGACTAAGGTTTTTGCAGAAATATTGTAAAGCATGTTTGTATTTCTTGTGGTCATTTTGCCTTTACTGTGAGGAGTGACAATTTACTTTATCTACACTTCGTTATTATATTAGTTACTGACAGTGATTAGAATGATAATACTTTAAGGCAATGTGAACATAAGGCAAGCTATAGATGAAAGCAGAACTACAGGGGTGATACAAAAAATAAGATAATAGTTAACTTTATTTTAACCTTATTGTTGCTTGGGAAAAATATGGTACATGGTATGGAGGTGAGATATACACACACTGAATATCACCACGTGGGGGGCCTCTTTCTCCAAAACATCACTCAGATTTACATCAAAATGTTATGTAATGTTAGTGTTTTTAGTTTTGTCATTGCACTGTGCTTTCATCTTTAATAAGTAATGAATTTACTTTACTCTTCCTTTATTACTTCCACAATTGTCAGTTAATGTGATTTGATGTGCTGTTGAAGCTGTGTTTATTTTTGTTTCCAAATTCATATTCAAACATTATTTTACATTCTGTTAGCAGATGGAGTTGTTTTAAGACAAGGAAGCTACCTAAGTGCTGTTGCAGATATTGGTGTGTTTGAACATTCACTTACAACAGACTTGCTTAACCACCTTGTGTTTGTCCAGAAGGTCTTCATGAAGGTAAGGAAATGTGCTCAATATATCTAAACTATTAGATATTATTTTTTAAGAAATATTTCAGTATCGAGTGCAAAATGATGAATCAGTTGTGATAGATATGAGAGATAAGGGGTAGATATGAGGGTATTCAGTAAACCATTGACCAATGAAGAAGGTGGATATAAGATGGAACAGGTTTTAACATTAAGGAAATATTTCAGGATGTACTTTAATAGACAAAAGGATGGAACTATTATAGTGTTCAAGTAATGGTAGAGATATTTAATCAAAAACAAAATGAATAAGGAAAGAGAAGCACGAAATCTGCTTACTATAGAAGAGTATGTTATAGGCTGTGGTATGTGCACACTCTCTCTCCCCCCTTGCCAAATGACCCATTACCAACTATATGGATGAAATTTTGAAATGAAATATTGTAAAATGTGTTCATATGGCTCTCCTGCTTTCATCTATGGTAAGTGATCATTTATTTTCCCTATCCTTCCTTATAAGCTTCAACAGAGAGAGATAAGAAGCATTAAGATGTAGGTAAAAATAGAGCATAAGGGAGTAAGGAAGCAAAAAAGCATTAGGGAACAGATATAAGATCTAAATAAGGAATTAATAGCGAGACATATGATAGTTAAAACTGCTCCAAGAAAAATATTTAGGCTCGAGAAATATCATTGAATGACCATACTAATAACTTCTGTGGCTGGTTAAAGACATTTAGGGGTAGAGGGAGCATTTAGACAGTAATGGATAAGAGTGGGAAAGAAATTATCAGATCTTTTCCACAGAAGTAGACGTAAGCAATATAGGAAATTAGAAATAAATCCTAAAGACATTATGTGGAAGCTAGATAGGTTCTTTTCTATATAATAAAACAAAAAACGTAAAGGGGTTGGCATGGATCATATTGCCACTGATATGTTAAAGGCAGTTGAAAATGACATCATAACTCACCTAGAAATACTGTTTAAATTGAGTGTTGAGAATTATTGCATAGCAGAGGTAGGTAAATATTCCATAGAATAACAGTTCATAAATGAGGGGAGTCAAATGGGGTTGAGTACTAAACTAATTAATTTGCTCATGTGGTAGGCAAGTTGATAGAGAGCTAGATATTCATCAATATAGAGACTTGTCTGTGATGGAAAAGTAATGGACTATCTAGAAATACAGTAATGAGACTATTCCCATTCATTATTCTAATGACCAATTTGGAATTTGGCTCACATTTGGAATTTTTGTTGTTAGATCAACATGTAATGTAAATAAATGACAAAAAGAAAAAAATTAGGTTCGCAGAAAGAAAAATAAAGTTTTTGTATGATTCTACAGTGGAGGGGGCATTGTTTCTTCAAGGGATTAAACGTAAATATCTTGGCATAGTTTTTGATAATAAACTGAGTTGTGCAGTTTACATTGGGAAAGTTGAATGTAAAGATTTCATAGCCCTTCAACTTTCGGATTGGGAGATGATGACACATATCCTCCTAAACCTCTTTGTTTAGTGAAATATATGGGATCATTATTTATCTGTAACTTTATAAAGATTTTTAGTTTCCCATATATCTCTGAACAGATTCGATTTCTTTCTCTATTTTATTTGGTATAAGAATTTCTTGTGAAGCTAATTTTATTTGGCTGTTATGAAAAATTATTGTTATGGCATCTCACACCTGATTTACTATCAAGAAACTAAAAAACTCTCTTATCTAACTATAGTTTCAAATGAAATTTGTCTTATTCTTTTTGGAATTTAATTCTCTATTTAACTGTTCATATCTCACTTTTAAAAAATACCTATTTCTTAATTCTGTTTTTACACCTGGATATTGTGGGTCATTTCCTCAATTGTGATAGGATCAATTTTTTTTTATGAATAATTGTCACACAAATGCAATTGAAGTTGTTGTTTTTACACATCAGTGACGTAACCTTCAAGGTTAAACACCAAAATATCTTAAAGCTTAATTTTAGTTCCAAAACTTATAACAAAAGTTATTTAGGCTTTATTTTGAGCTCTAATTTTTGTCAGAATTACTTCCTTGGTGCTGAATTTAATGATAGCAATGTTCTGAATGGTGAAGACTATGTGTGTTCAGAACAGATCTCTGTGCATAGGTTTTCTGTATACAGAGTGTCCTGGAGTCACATCAGGTTTCGTTTCTATAGCAATGTCTAAGAAAGGTAGCTGGCTTTCTTTTTCCATCTCCATCGTGATCTTGATGTTTTTGTTTAAGCTATTCAGGTGAAGGAGGAAACATTTAAGGTTAACATGGCCATGTGGCGAAACAACAAAGGTGTCATCCCCATATCGGTAAAAAGTTTTGGTCTTCATTGGAACGCTTGCTAACACATAAGCTTCAGAGTCCTCCATGAATAAATTGGTGATCACTGGCTTTAAAGGGCTACCCATGTCCACACCATCAACCTGTTTATAGTACTCCCCATCATACAGAAAATACAATGATTGGAGTTTGTGTCGGAACAAATCTACTAAACAACCTAGTGTACACCCAGATTAAATGAGTACACACTAGGCAGTTACTGATGCTACCTCCACTCTGGCACCCAGAAGTAAGTTTTTGCCTTCACTGTCCAACTTCAGGACTGCATACCCCCTCCTCATGCTATCGTGTTCACCCCTCGTGTTCTTCTCTTGTTGATTGGCAGGTTCATGAAACAGATAAAAGAAAACATCGGAGTCATGTGTTGTTCTTTTTTGCATAGGTATGTCCCTGATGTTAGCAACTGCACGAGTCCTTAGAAAGCTTCTTGCCTTTTTGCAATTCTTCCCAATGCTTTGTCGTCACTGCTGGCCCTTCGCACAGCCCAGCAATTATTTTACAACCGTGTGGTTTGTTGAATAGAACTTTCACTGGCTTATCTCCTACTACCTATTGAGAGGTAACTGTTTCCTACCATGCACTTGCTTCCAGTTACAATAATGTTTTTTGTACTCAAAAATTATACTCTACTTGAAACAATTAGTAAAATACACAATTATGGCACAAGAAGTAAGATTGATGTTCATAAAGGTTACAAGTCATTTCTTCAAAAAGGGGTTTGAGATCCAGGGATACATATCTCCAATAAGCTCCTAACACATATTAAATGTCTAGCATATGATAAGATTAAATTCAAAGAAATATTGAAACAATTTTTAATTGACAACTCCTTCTACACCATCAAAGAATTTATTTCTTATGTATCTAGAAAATAATTGCCATTATGTAGTGTAATTGTATTTGATAAAATTAATGTATAAGTTATGCTGTGATTGTATATATTTGATGTATTTATCTGTTTTGTTATGCAATAGTTTATAAGTAAATTGACAACTTTCCACATCCTGCAGAGCCAGTCTCTTATATTGGGATCCATGGAAAATAAATGTTTATTGTGTTGTATAAATAGTGTATTGAGACTCTTAGATGTATCTAAGAGATTAAAGAAAGGGATATTATACACAGTACGTCAGTGTGTACTGCTGCATGTCTCTGAAACTTGGGAAATGAGAGAAAAGTTTTGAGAAAGACTGAACGTTGTGTAAATGGTATACTTAATAAGAAATGAAAAGATATCTACATTAGAACATTATGAAGAGAAAAGACAAGTAATTGTCAATTCAATGACACTTGAAGGAATAGTTTATATGAAATGGATATGACACAGTAGAAATGATTCAGGAAAGTATTGGACTATCAAGATGGAAGACAGAAAAACCTGTAGTAGAATACATAAATTAAGCCCCACAAGTTTGTCACCAAAGAGGATCAGAAGGAAATTAGGATTAATGTGATAGTTAATAGCTGGTAGTCAATGTAAATAATTAAAGATAGGAAAAGTAGATACCGAGAGGGGCGGTGTAACGGTTAGCGTTCTCGCCCGCATTTGGGAGGATGGCGGTTCGAATCCCCGTCCGGGCATCCAGATTTGGGTTTTCCATGGTTTCCCCAAATCACTCCAGGCAAATGCCAGGATGCTTCCTTCAAAAAGGCCATGGCCGAATTCCTTCCCATTCCTTGCCCCCATCCTTGCCCCCCATCCTTTCCCGTCTCTAAAGACCTCGATGTTAAAAAGAGACGTAAAGCAGTTACAAAAAAAAAAAAAAAAAAAAAAAAAAAAAAGTAGACCCATTATTCACCACAGAAGGAAGCACGAGGGCCACAACATATATATAAATATGAACACATTTTATAATATTTCCATATAAATTTTAATCATGATAAAGGTGAGACATGTGGCAAAGGAATCAGATATGTACACTGTAAGGAACAAAGCTGCTATACCAGGGCTAGTATAGAGCTTAGATACCTTAGCTGAATGTTACCTTGTAGAAAGTAAATAATTTTAAATGACCATGTGCCTGACTAGAATATTCAACTGTAAAGCTTAACGGCTGCCACAAAGCTTATTTGAACCAAAAGCTTAGGAAAGGTTGCAGTTCATTACTAAAATATTTGAGAATCCACTTGATGAAAAGCGAATTTTATTCCAAAGTAACATTTCAGAAAATAGCTGTTACAGTTGAGTGGGCAATCGAACAAACATTTCCAAAAAAAATTGCATGTTATGGAGAGGAAGAAAAACCAACTGAAACCCCTTTTTTGAAAATTTAAAAGTTTATAGTCATTACTATCGCCTGTCAATCGTCAACTATAGTCAATATGGCGGTGCGTCGACCAACCGGAAATTTTCCCACCAAACTGGCAATCACTTCAGCATACGCCCGACACATACTCACACAGGTCCAGTATACACCACGTTCCCAGGATAAAGACAAAGGACCAAATCGAAAGACGAAATAGTAAAGACAGCCAGCCGGCCTGAGCATCTAGCTTTATACCCTCAGCCGCCTGCGTAATGTATACCGACGCATTACAAAAATAATGTAAAAAGATGTAATTATAGAATGTGTTCAAAATTTAATCATGTGTAGCCTGGCCTTCAAGGATTATGAAAAGTATTTAGTTAAAATTCTCAAATAATTATCTTGGTTGTAAATGAATTTAGTTTTCAGGCGCATTGATAAAAAGTGTCTGATTTCTTTCTAAATTTAAGCACTTTTTAGGTGACCCTGCTTAATTACAAATTATCATGATAAAATTAATGTCATTGTGTTCTATAAAAATTCCTAATTCCAGTGGTGTAAATTTTATTATGATCAGTGGTGAAACTGCAAAGTTATTAGCTTGTCAAAAATCAGGTTTGAAATCTGTTTAGCAAACACTTGGTTTCTGGTTCATAATTATTAAAGTGTTGTTTATATCGAAAAAGTGAAGTTATCAGAATTTTCTTCGAGTTTAGTTACATGTTTTAACAGTTTTAACAGAAGTGGCTTGGTTTATTTGCAAATAAATCTCGAGTGAAACCACGTTGTGATAGATGACGAAATATCTTGCTTTAAAATCTGTTCTACTGCATGGAATGTTCTGAAATTTTAATATGTTATACTGAATTTTTAGTTCTTTCGGGAAATTTACTTTTTAGTTTGAGAAATTACTGAAAACAAATGATAAAAATGTTAAAAGTGAAAGTGTTCTCCAAGAGGTGTTTAAAGTTTTGTTTAAGCTATTTACACGGCCTGAAACTACAGAATTTTAGTGAATTTATTTTTCTTTTGAATTATTATTATTATTAAATTACTTTACTGCATCACAATGTGTTAAGAATTAGTGGAATTACCATGTAACAAAAATCTATTGTTTACAAGTTGGATAATAATGGATTAACCTATTCCAGGTTAGTTTAAAAGGTTCTTTACTATTAAAAATGTTTATTTAGAATTTATATTATATGTTGAATGACTTTACTGTCTTTAAATCGGTTTATTTACTAAGTTAGTCTGCAGTATCGGCTTCTACATAAAACGGTTTCTCATATCCTATACTTGCAATCCCCTCCCTTATGCTCTAAGCTAAGAAAACTAGAATTTACCAAAAATTCTAAGCTGCTTACAACACATCAAGGCGTACCATATGATTCATTTTGGTTGGCCTAGATGTGTATACATCTGATCCCCTTGCCATATGTCTTACCTGAAACTTGATTCAGGTTTATACTGAGATATTGTAAAGTATGTTTGTGTGTTCATCATAGCCTTCCTACCATGGTGTGTGGTGAGTGATGGGCTTACTTTTCCCTAACCTTCACTATTTTTACAATTAAAATGAAAAAAAAATAAAAAATGTTGGAGTCAGGATGCAAGATACAGCCATATAAAGTGTAGAAAACCTACTTAAATCATTTAAAACAATCTGGTAATGGTCTTGATGTAAACAATTATATATATTTCATGGGAATATCAGTGTTTCTTAATAGAAACAAGTGTAATATAATATTTGAATACATCATCACAATTTTAAAAACAGGACACTATTGCTAGAGTACATAGCTATTAAACACCTGCTACCATATTAAAAATTAACACCCATTACCAAAAACTGCATTTCTTAACACCTATCAAGACTGAGTGTGCACTCAAAATAGGCAGGCTAAGTCATCTTGAAAGACGTGAGGCAGTTGTGCAGGTTTTGTCACTTCAGTTTCCTAGTTAAAGTCATCTAGTGTTCCCAAAAGGCATCTATTGTCAATTCTTGCCACTCCAAACATAATGAACTATGTATGCCGTTCAGAAGTGCAGGTTAGATAAGGAAAGAGGAAAAAATAAACTTTTGCCACAGATGATGACAGAAATACAAAAATTGGATACTTGTAACAACAGAATTTTCATTTACAAAACCTTCATTGAGCAAACAACATGATGTAAACTTGGTGAGAGGAGTGAAAATATCAAGTGTGTATATAGAGTTACAGAGGATTTTTTTAGTATCTCTCTGTTTCTGTTAATCTGTGTTCAGATCTTTCTTTCTCTTCATACTCACAAATGTAAATTAGATTTTGTTTTGTGCATCAGGTAAGAAAATTTAAGTCATTGCCTAGAATGCACTGATTCATTAAACACACTCATGCAGTAATTATATCAATATATATGGAAGATAGATTTGAACATTAATTTATAAATGGTAGTTATAAATGTTTTATACTCTATAAAAAAGTCAATAGTGGTTCATCTGATTTTAAATATGAGGTTTTCATTCAAAAGATGCAATTGTAATCTTGGCACGCACTATCTATACTGGTAAAATTCTCTTTTGTGTAGTTTAATTTTGTCATTAGGGGGCGTGCACAAACTACGTGGCTTGGTCCAGGGAGGGAGAGGGGAGGGTGGGCTGGAAGGCTATGCTGAGCTACGTGGGGGGAGGGGAGGGGGTGTTCCGAGCCAGGCCACATAGCTTTCCTTTCGTAACATTTTCCATGGCTAAAATGAGGTACAGAACAACAACAGCATGTGAATATTTATTTTCCTTTGTTAATTATCTTTGTATGTAATTTACAATAGTCAGACGGGAGAAAACAGTATAAAATAAAATGTCTTCTGGAATAAAAAGGTAAAAAAGCTACGTAGGGAGGGGGGAGGGTAGAACCAAAGTCACGTAGGGCTACGTGGGGGGAGGGGTGGTTCACAGGAGGCCAAAATTGAGCTACGTGGATTATGGACGCTCCCTTAGTTAATCCTGTAATGAGTTTTAATTTCTGTAGCGTCTAAATAAGACAAGCTGTAAAACATTATTAGTGTTTGTTGAAGTTTGTTAACATTTAACAGGAAGTGAATGAAGTAGTGCAGAAAGTGTATGGTGGAGAAAAACCTGTACCTCTTTGGCTTGAAGGAAGTGAAGAATCAAATGCTTCTCTTAAAAGGCTGCTGTTCTCATTGGTGATACGAATAAAAGTAAGTATACAAGGTTCCTTTATTCTATACCAGTGGTTCCCAATTAGTGGTACATGTACCCCCAGGGGTTCATGAGATTGCTGCAAGAGGTACACATGGTAATCTTTTGGCTGAGATAATCACTAAGATAACTTTAAAAAAAAACAGTTACGCAAACATTACTAACACCAAAATCTATTTTTAAGCAATATACAGGGTGTTTCAAAAAGGACTTTACAACTTCATATAAATTTTATGAAACAAGGTACAAAGCTGGTTTTGGTATTGTTTTAAAGGAAAACACTTCAAGTTTTGACTCGCGTAGTCCGCTAGTGCCTAATCGCGCCGCACAAGCGCTAGCGGCAGTTACGTTAAAGATGGCTGCATTCACTGGACCCGAGCGTGCTAGCTGTGTGTTTTGGTTTGTTGAATCGAAGTCTGCGACAACAGTTCAGCGTAATTTTCGTACCAAGTACGCTTAAGATCCTCCTAGTAGGCCTACATTTTATGAGTGGCATAGATGTTTTGTAGAAACAGGGTGCTCAGTAAAACATAAAAAATCCTCAGGTCGTCCAAGCACATCTGACGAGGTCGTTGAGCAAGTAAGAAAAAGTTTTGTCAACAGCCCTACAAAATCGACCCGGCGTGCATCTCGTGAGCTGCAAGTCCCACATACGACGGTTTGGCTTGTGTTGAGTAAACGTTTTGCATTTGAAACCATACCGATATTCGCTTTTACAAGCAATTAAAGCCACTGATAAGATTGCACGTAGGAACTTCTGTGTGGATATGTTAAATCGAGTGGATGATGATGAACATTTCTTGGACAACATAATCTTTTCTGACGAGTCAACTTATCACTTGAGTGGCAAGGTTAAATCACATAACTGTAGGATTTGGGGCAGTGAAAATCCACATGAAACATTGCAATATGTTCGTGATAGCCCTAAATTGAACGTTTTTTGTGCGTTGAGCAAGAGGAAAATGTATGGCCCCTTTTTTTCCCAAGAGAGAACCATCAACGGGATAATGTACCTTGATATGTTGCAACAATTTTTGATACCACAGATCGATGAGGATGACCGAGAACGAAATGTTTTCTTTATGCAAGATGGCGCACCACCACACTATCTGACTGACATCAGGGATTTTCTCAATGACCGCTTTCCAGGTCAATGGATTGGCCATGATGCGCCAATTGCTTGCCCCCACCCCCCCATTCCCCAGACCTGACACCGCTAGATTTTTTCTTCTGGGATTTCATCAAAGATATGGTGTATATACCTCCTTTGCCAGCCACTCTACCTGAACTTAGAGCAAGAATTTACGCTGCTGCTGAGCAAGTTACACCTGAAATGCTAGTGCGAGTCTGGGAAGAAATCAACTACCGATGGGATGTCTGCAGAATAACTAACGGAAGTCAAATAGAACATCTTTAGTTTAAGGTAAAAAAACTTGAAATGTTTTCCTTTAAAACAACACCAAACCCATCTCTGTACCTTGTTTCAAAAAATTTATATGAATTTTCAATGTTGTGAAGTCCTTTTTGAAACACCCTGTATTATTGTAATTATGTGAAGCACTCGACAAACTGTTACTGCAGGTGATGGCAGAGCATTGGCTGAATGTAAGACGGCGATGCAGTTTGATCTTACTTCAGTCGAGTAAGCGCCCACCATCAATAGAAAAATTGTCGGTGCGGACCAGTGACAGTCAAGTGTGACCTGATTTGAATACGTATGTGTGTCACTGTACTCTGTCTATTGTGATGATGACATCCCAATCAATACAGAACAATATTCAGCTTACTCCAGTACTAAAACGCAAAGAAAAAAATTTACTAACAAGGAATCATCTCCCTTTCTCTCGCTCTCCCTCTCTATCTAAAAAAAAAAAAAATGTGTGTGTTATATTCAGTTTACAAACTCCAGAGACCTTGTTTCTCTGTACCCCAGTGTGTCATTTGTGTGGAGACGCTGCCAAATAAATAGTTGAATTGAGTATAAATTAAATAATCTTAAACAAAGGCAAAAATCTAGAGAGTCACTCACTATCCCTGAATATAAATGTCAATGTGCTGGAAGACTCTTTCACAGTTAGTTATTTAATTGATAAGCAATCATAATTACACAATATTGAGCGTGGTTAGTACTTGGATGGGTTACCGCACAACATGCCGTCGTGGAGCCTCAAGATACCGTGGAGCCGACTATGAAATATTTACCACAAGATGCAGTCGAACCGGTCGCACCCTGTCTGAGGACGATTTAAGTGCCGACCAATGGGAGAACAGCAGGAAGTCTCTCCGCCAGCGGGCAACTTGTAGATGCCAGGACACGCTCACACAGTCAAATTTTAACTTCGTTTTGACAGCTTACCTGACAAAGGAAGCGGAGGTTGCTGCCAAAATGTTGTGTAATGGGTTAAATAAAGAAACTAACCAGCAGAAAACCCGAGAATTATTCATTTCACTTCCTTTGATGTTCAGTGTAGACAATTGATGATAGCCACTTAATACACACATCTTCTCTGCTGTCCATCACATGCCACAAAGGAAAGGAGGCTGATATTATCACACCTCATGGAAAAATTAACCTCATGTGGTGGCTGTTCAGGTCATTTGTCTAAGTCATGACATTATCACCACCTCATATGCTGTTCCCTTAAAATCAGTGTTTGGAAACTAATTTGAATATTTGATTTCACTATTCATTAATTCCACTATTTCTTCAAAATTTCGTATGGAAAAAGTGATTACTTGACACAAAACATTTAATTTATACCTATATTCCTTTAATTTCCTTTATGAACAAGGACAGAGGGAGAGAATATAAACCTATCACTTTCTAAAATTATGGACAGGAAGTCTTTGATTGCGAAGAAGACAAATGTAAATTAATTGTGCAGCTGTCTGACCTATCCTAGGCTTTATCCTTCTTTTTTGTTCATATTTGGTAGGTTGTGGGTTTGCTTTCTCTTTTCTTAACATGATTTATATTGTGATTATTGTAGGCCATCTCTTCCACAGTTGTTTGTTAAATTAATAATTATTCTTTAATAATTACGCCAGTACAACTGTTTTTGACAATATTTATTTGACGGACGCGTTTCGCCTCTCGTCGAGGCATCATCAGCGTACAACGTTTTCTGTAATTTGTGATATTTTACATAGTGGTTTTATTTTTACATTTAAAGAAATTTTTCTTATCTATAGGAAGCGTAAAGATGACTTATATTTTTACATATCTGTTTTTAAATTAGCTAGCAGCAGAACGTCTTGTTTACATAGATGTAATGAGGTAGATTCATATATCACTTACATTTTACATTTTTATTTTAAGGTGTGGTTGTTGGTCGCCTGTGCCCTCAACCAGCATGTTGTTTACACTATTGTGCATATTTACATATTTTGTACAAAATTGGTCTTTTATGAAAACACTTTGAAGCACAGTTTTTTCCAACGACATTGTCAAACTTTTGTTTTTGTGCGTTGTTGTTGTTCAGCTGTTGTACAAAATATGTAAATATGCACAATAGTGTAAACAACATGCTGGTTGAGGGCACAGGCGACCAACAACCACACCTTAAAATAAAAATGTAAAATGTAAGTGATATATGAATCTACCTCATTACATCTATGTAAACAAGACGTTCTGCTGCTAGCTAATTTAAAAACAGATATGTAAAAATATAAGTCATCTTTACGCTTCCTATAGATCAGAAAAATTTCTTTATATGTAAAATATCACAAATTACAGAAAACGTTGTACGCTGATGATGCCTCGACGAGAGGCGAAACGCGTCCGTCAAATAAATATTGTCAAAAACAGTTGTACTGGCGTAATTATTAAAGAATAATTATTGATTTATATTGCTTTTCAACATTTTTTCTTCTTCCATTATTTTTGTAATTTTCTTTCTCATTACAGCGTATTCAACTAACAGCAACCACTCCAACAAATTCTGCAGTTCGCCTGGAAACTGGTGCTGTGGAATTTCAACTTTCTAACCGAGTACAAAATGTGTCTGGATCCACCCAACCAAATCCCTATATGAAAATTTTTGGCAAAGCACAGGTTGACATCAACCTGAGTTTGGGTCAGCTGTTGAAAAATGTCATGTTTGAAGAAGCAGAGCCAGAATTTCAACAGTATGCTTTCTTCAAGACCAGAATAGGTATATTCTCAACAACAATGGAGCAGAAAGTAGTGTTGAAAGGTGATTTCTGTATGGAAAGGAAATATAACCTATACTCACCACTCAATGAAGTTGAATCGAGGAAGGCAGTTACAGATATACATTTTGTGTTAACTGTAGGCACTTGCAAGAGCTCAGTTTTCTTGAAAAAGGTCATGGCCCAAATTAGTGTGGTTTTTTTGTTGTTGTGAAACTGTTTTTTGTTTTGTTTTTTTTTTTTTTTTTTTGTTTTTTTGTTTGCTGCTACCCTCCTACCTTTAACTTTGGTGTGTGGTGGGTATAGTTCAATATCCCTTCCATATAGAACAAGTATATTGTGTATAAAACAATCCTATAAGAGTTAAAGTTGTTAAAATGTTAGATGTTCCAAAAAGAAGTACCTTATTTCAAAGTGTTATAAATGAAACATGTTAGAAAAACAATATTATTATTTACAATTAGCTGTACATGGAAACAGTGTTCTGTTTCCATGTTACAAGTGAGCTTGTAAGACATTAATACAATAACCAAATTTACTATTCTGAATTATAATTGCATTCAGACATTCCCTTAATTCTGGGCCCCAAGACCTGGCATATCTGGGAATACATAAAAACATTTTAGTTTTTGTGCCATTCAACATGAATGAACGAAAGGATCAAAGATACCATGAAACTGTAACTGATGATATGTTAGACAGAATTTCGGTTGAATTTGGTTGCATCATTGGAATCATCCATGCAGCCTGCGTAACACACACATGGCATTTATTAGGTGTCATAAAAAACTTTATTCCTCATAGAACTGATTGTAAAAAATGTTTTTCTAATACCATATAGTTTAATTTGTTTCTTAATTTTAGAATTTGCTGGAATAAATTTATTATTAGACTAGACAACACGTGTGATAACTTAGCAAGATGGGGCTATACTGAGATCAAGTGCGACTGCGGTGAAGACCAGACTGTCCAGCATATGCTCCAGTGTCAACTGTGTCCAGCATCCTGTTCGGCAGCTGAACTGTATGAGGCCTCAGAAAATGCACTGGAAGTGGCCAAGTACTGGTCCAGTATAATTTGATGATTGTGACTGTGTAACTGTATGTTTCTGATACGAAATAAATAAATAAAAATTTAGTGTAATAGGTGTAAAATACTTGCAACATATTATAAATAAGAAAAGAAAGGGAAATTAACCCACCACATACCAAAGTGGACGGATGCAATGAGAGAACACTAATGCTGACAAACAACTACACAATATTTCGGCATCTGCCTTGATCACAAATAGAAAAACGGGCCATTAGGCTCGGAATGTGTGTGCACAACGAACATTACCCAATGTGTGCACACACGTTCCGAGCCTAATTGCCCGTTTTTCTATTGTGAAGAGTCATTGGGTAACGTTCGTTGTGCACACACGTTCCGAGCCTAATGGCCCGTTTTTCTATTTGTGAAAGAGTCATTGGGTAACGTTCGTTGTGCACACACGTTCCAAGCCTAATGGACCGTTTTTCTATTTGTGATCAAGGCAGATGCCGAAATATTGTGTAGTTGTTTGTCTGCATTAGTGTTCTCTCATCGCATCCGTCCACTTTGGTATGTGGTGGGTTAATTTCCCTTTCTTTTCTTATTTATATCGCCTAGAAGCCGCTTCCATTTTCCTTAGTTGCATCATTACAACATATTATGAAACAGAAAAATTTAAAACGGCGTCTGTACGTCACTGACCTTAACAGAATACAACCAACCTGAACAAAATGCACACAGTATATCAACATCTCTGTGATGTGTGTTGCTGTGCGAGTAAAATGTTTCTGACATCTCTGTGAAATCTGCTGCTGCAATCTAGGGACTTGGCTGTGAACAGTCTCATACGTATATCCACTTTAAGTATCAAATTTCAAAAAATTATTTCTTAATTTATGATTTTACCTAATTGGAGACCTTAATCTTTAAAATGATATGTCATTTATCGATTTAAGTTAAGTATCGAAGGAGATAAATGACTCGTAATTTAAAAAAAACACGTTGTAGGAATAATATTAATACTTTTTCCCTTTAAGTGCTGAATTAAAAAAATATGGTGTGACTAAAGCAGACACCTTGGTCTTTAAAATGATACCTCATTTATCAATTTTGGTTAGGTATCATGGGAGATAAGTGGCTCGTGACAGAAAAATGCGTCCTAGAAATATTAATACTTTTTCCCTTTAAGGGTCAGATTTTAAAAAATTCCTTTATTGAAACCGAAGATCTTACGAAGGCCTCAGTCATTTAAATGATACCTCATTTATCAATTTTGTTTAATTATCAAGGGAGATAAATGACTGGGGACACAAAAAACGTAATTTAGAAATACTGGTATTTTTGCCCTTTAAGGGTATGTAAGCTACCTTAGAATTTGTTAAATTTGTATGTTTTGCTACAAGACATGGGGAACGGGTATATTAGAGAGGTCGATACTGAAGCCTATAGCCTCTTACAGGGCGATTTAAAATATAGAAACTAACTAAACACATAATAACAGCCTTAAATAGGTCTCAGTGATAAATAGTAGCCTTTAAACTCACCTAAATCATGGCATTAAAGCATAATCCAGGCTGTTAAGCACTAAACATTGTTACGATACAACATCATCATTTTTCTATACTTTCCAATGCGGTAAAAGACATTTGTAATAATGATCAAACAGCAGAAACTAAATTTTGCAGTAAATAACAAATGATTAATAGTTTCAGGCAGTTTAAAATAGGAAATCATCCAGTCAAACAAACCGGACGTTTTAAACAGTAATAACAACACATTTAACGTAGTTCCTGATATCAGCCGATATCATAATACAAACTTCAATTCCTCCTGTACCTTGTACTGAAATTTCAAGCGGTTCTGTACAGTCAAGCAAGTCTGAGAGGACTTTAAAAGTTAATCGTGTTTAATTTGACACGTTGCCAGCTTACATTAATTATGACAGTCAAAATAAATAAAGTCGGGGAATAAAAACATTTTCGAACAATGTAATGAAAACCAGAGAATCATATACTGAAAATCCTTTTTCGAAACAGGCTTTACTTTCAGAGCATTTCACTGTAAACTTTTTGAAATTTGAAAATCACTAATGGTGGCAAGCTGAAAAACATCCCACTAAAGAGAAGATGAGCACACCGTTGTAAAGCTGATAGAATAGAGAATAAGAAAAATATATTTAAAGTCCGAAACATAACATTTTCAAATACGCACTCTCTCTCTCACACACACACACATTTAGAGCTGTGACATCAGGCATTCTACACAGCAACAGGTGGGAATTTATTATAGCTAAACGAGTGGGTTTGTGATTAAAGTTGAAGAGGAGTAAAATAATTGTTAGGCTTATTTCTAAATGATATTAGATTCTTAGAGTCTTACGTTGTGTACCTTCGCTGCACTACGTTCTTCGTGACTTAGTAAATCATATAGGGAAATTTTCCGCCATTTCACCCAGTTGTCGGTGGATAGTCAAGTGGTGTGGACCTGTTACTCAGCGGAGCGAGACAGTCTGCCTCAGCTCTTGTTAATAGTTCCTGAAGCATGCTCGCAGGTCGGCCATCATGCAAATTGTGAAATTGTGCAACCTGGCCTTAACGCTGAATATGTAACTTAAAATTTTTCTTGGGGGTTGTTTGGTCTGTCTTCTTCGTTTCATAACTTGCAAGCTTTGAGAGATGAATGTCCGATTGCTGATCAACTGTAATTGTGAACTTGTTAGTTTTTCTCGATACCAGAATATAGTGATGGTGAAACATTAACAGTGATTTTATTTCCATAGTTTATGGTAGAACAGAACTTTTCTTTTTCAAGGTAAATAGTGGAAAGTGGCGACCATAGTACTTTACAGTTGAAATTTCTCAGAGTTGTTTCCGCTGTCTATCAATTTGGAACAGTTGGAAGTTTTGTTTGTATCTTTGACTAAATTTTGGTTAGGATGCATGTTGCTAGTTAAGGTGACTATCGATATATTCATCCCCGGTATCAGCCTTTGTCCCTTACAGGTTCAATTCAGAAAATTCCTTTCTGAAAATATAAATGTGACCACAGCGGAGACCTTAATCTTTAGAATGATACCTCATTTATCTATTTCGGTTATATATTAATGGAGATAAATGCGTTGAAGAACCATTGATACATTTTCCCTTTAAGGGTTGAATACCAAAAAATTTCTTTCTTAATATATGATTTCACCAAAGTGGAGACGTTAATCTTCACAATCTTACTTCATTTATCGATTTTGATTAGATAACCAGGAAGATAAAAGGCTTGAGAGACAAAAAACAAATTTTATAAATATTGACATTTTTGCCCTTTAAGTGTTGAATTATGAAAAATTCCTTTCTTAAAATACCATGTTACCATGGCTGAGACCTTAATCTTTAATATGATACCTCATTTATCTATATCGGTTAGATATGAAGGGGGATAAATGGCTCGTGACACAAAAACGTGTTGCAGAAATTTTAATACTTCTGCCCTTTAAAGAAAAGTTGCTGTCTTAATATATGAGGTTACCAAAGCGGAGATATAATCTTTAAAATAACACTTCATTAAATGTTTTCAGATATGTATCCAGGGAGATAAATGAATTGTAACACAAAAAACAGCATTTTAGAAATATTGACATTTTTGCCTTTTAAAGTTGGAATTCGAAAAAATTCCTTTCAAAAAAATATGATGTTACCACAGTGGAGACATTAATCTTTAATATTATTCCTCATTTATTTATATCGGTTAGATAGGTAGGGAGATAAATGGCTCATGACAAAAAAAACGCTTTGCAGAAATATTAATCCTTTTCCCCTTTAAGGGTAGATTTCACGAAAAATTCCACCAAAGCGGAGATCTTAATCTTTAAAATGGTAGTTCATTAAACAACTTCAGATGGGTATCCAGGGAGATAAATAACTGGTAACACAAAAAACAGAATTTTATAAATATTGACATTTTTGCCCTTTAAGGGTCGAATTCCGAAAAATTCCTTTCTTAAAATATGATGTGACCAAAGTGGTTACTATAAGCTTTAATATGACACATCATTCATTGATTTTGCTTAAGTATGAAGGGAGATAATGTCTTGTGACAAAAAAACACCTTATAGAAATAATATATATGATTGTGAATTATAACATACAGTACAGTACTTTAGCCCCATCTTTAATTATCTCTACAGGAAAATATCAGTTTTGAGCATAATTGGATGGTTTTTTGAATATTTCTGCAGAATTTTCTGTTGAGCCAAATCTATTGGTCACAGGTTTAAATACTGACAGCCATTAGCAAATATTACTGACAGTACCATCTTCATAGCAAACTATTGTAAATGTGAGAACAGTGAATGTATTGACACAAGTATTTTGATAACTGATTCAAAAATAGACAAGTGATTTTATCTTGTAATTGTCATTATTTTGTAATTATGTAAACTTAAGAATACTTCTTGCCCTACAGGTCTTCGAATGCCTTTCAAGATGAAATGGTTCAAGGGGAGGATAAAGAAATGGTATTAATTACACTCAGACGACCTCTCATCTACATACAGCCCATGGCTGTAGATAAAGCAATTCTGGTTTGGCTGAATTATAAAAATGCATATGAGTACTGGAATGAGCAGCGATCAAATCTCAACAAGGAAGTGCTTACTGCAACACAGCAGGTACTTAGCATCATACATACCTCCCATACATTAGATGTTATAGTTTTACTTATTACCTACGAATCATAGTTTTGTGTTACGAGACCACTTGCTACTTTTACCTGCAATCCTTTCACTTAATAATAGTTATCATGGAAGCCTCATTAATAGCATACTGTAACAAGAATCTGGCTGTGATGCTGGTACCAAGTCAGGTGGTTGAGCAGTAACGCTCACATCTAGCATCCAGAGAAAAAATAGATTGAAATCCCCTACTGATCATCCAGATTTATGTTTTCCATGGTTTCCTTAAATCATTCTAGATGAATGCCAGGATGAATCCTTCCAATATTCTTTCCAGTTCTTCACCCTCCATCCACTCATGGCTGTTATGACCATGAAGTTGAGAAGTGGGAAGCTTGAAAAGAAAAATGTCTGTTGCCTACAGCAAATTGGTAGATATTTAATAGCAACTTACTTGGCCATTTCTCCCAATAGCAGATTTCAACACCCACAGTGCATTGTGGGGTTCGCTGACCAAATGTGCCAGAAGGTGAGTAATTAGTGAATTAATAGAGCAGGAGGAAATATGTATCCTCAACACTGGCATTTCACTACTGTTTCTGGTTCATTCACTGCCATAGACTTGTTGCTGTGCTCTCCTTGAATTGCAGAGTCCGTGAAATGTGAGGTGGATTGCTTTTTTTTTTTTTTTTTTTTTTTTTTTTGTCTGCTTAACGTCTCTCCAACAGCGAGGTCTTTAGAGACGGGAAAGGATGAGAGACAAGGAATGGGAAGGAATTCGGCCATGGCCTTTTCATGGAAGCATCCTGGCATTTGCCTGGAGTCATTTGGGAAACCGTGGAAAACCCAAATCTGGATGCCCGGATGGGAATTCGAACCGCCATCCTCCCGAATGCGAGGCCAGAACGCTAGTCATTACACAACCACGCTGGGTAAAGAGGTGGATTGTGACCTTAACCCTTTGACAGCTGTAGACATGTTAACATGCGTGACCTCTACTGCTCGCAGGTGCTCTAGACATGTTTATGTGCGCCCTTGTTCCTTGCCGCCCTGTCTGTACTCTGGACACGTTAAGTCATCCGACTGCACGGGTCCCTGTGGGATCTGCACATGTTAACGCACAAGCCACTTAGCGGTCAGGTAAGGTAGCCATATTTCCAGCCCGGCTGGTTAATTGCTTTCCAACATTTGGCCCATGAGCATTTGCCGCTGCGAACTTATTTGTGTTGCTATTTTCATTTTAGTTTTCACTGAAAAAATTGCTCGCCTTCCTGTATGTACAGAGGAAGAAATCATGGAATTCTTACTAGAAGCGACTGTGAGAATGATCTCTTTGATATGGATGATATTGATGACCCTTCAATAGGATCTCAAAGTAATAGTGCTATGCCGCGTACAGCAGCTAGTGGAAAACAACCATGTGTTTACACAAGGGGTGAAAAGGGATGAAACTGAAGCTTCAGATAGCGAGAGCTATACATGTGGATAAAGAGGGCAGTTTAGTGACAGGTTTGACTGGGGAAAAAAAAAAAAAAAAAACGATTCTTATCTTTTGTGCATGCGTTCGACGATTCAGCTGCAGGACACAAATATGGATTGGGTCAAATTCCAGCATTCTGTCATTTTCCTAATATTTTTAACAGAACATCTTATAAAATCTTTTTCTGAAGAAACAAATAGATTTTATTTATATAAGAAGACAAATATGCCAGAATCAGTTCACTAGATTTTCAAGGTGGAAGGATTTACTAGGAGACATTTTCGAAATATTATTCACATTGAAAATTCAAAAATTAACATGCCAATGCGTAGATGTACTGGATGTTCGAAACAGAAAGTGCGTCCAGAAACCAGGTACAAATACAGAACATGCAATGTACAGTACCATTGTGTGTTGTGCCATGTTTCGTGGCTTATCACATGAAAAAGAATTATTAACAACGGGTACCTGCACTGTAATAATTACATTACATTAATACGCCTCTAAAATTAAGTGAAAAAAAAAGAAATAATATACTTTTAACTTCGCCAGTCCAAAGCCCGGATCCAAAAGAAGGATGGAAAAAATATCCAGAATTTGTGAAAGGTATTCGAACATTTAACTTCAAAATTTTCTCCAGATAAATTACTGCGCTCACAAAAAAAAAAAAAAAAAAAAAAAAAAAAAAAAAAAAAAAAAAAAAAAAAAAACCATTTCAGTTGCTGTAATATCTATTTAGTATATGAAGTACCTGTATGTTTGTCTACGCGGACATTCACTTTTAGAGGAACGTTAAATTGAAAAACTTTAGATATCAGAGTAACTACATTTATTTTGTATCTGGGGTTTTAAAAAGCAGAGTATAACAGCCAAAGGCTGTCACACACAAAGCTCCAGAAATATTCAACACACAGCACTTCGCACCGCGTGCCAAACTCAGGAGCGCAGGTATCGGCCAACCGCTGCCTCTCAGCACAGGTAGAGAGTTTAGGCGACAACAAAGGAGCACCCAGCGATGGTTCTGTCAAGTGATCCGTAGCAGTTAATGGGTTAATGGAAATTATCACTGCATGTAGAGTTTGGAGATGGAGGAGGAAACTACTTATGCAACTTGAAAAACAGCAAAACGGATTGGCAGGCCTACCACCACTCACTGTTTCTCCAGCAGCGTTATGACACTGAAGAGACAGGGGTCCCTTCATGATCACTTCACAGAAGTGATTCACCAGGCAGTGTAAGCTTCCATCCCAAAAAAATTGGAATGCTGCAAAGAACATCCGTTCACTGGTGGAATGATGATTGTCATTTTGCTATTCTGAGTAGCAGATGGGTGTTGCATCAGTTTAGGTTGCACCCAACACCTAAAGTCTAGCAGTTTATGAATTGCAAGAACTAAGGTTATTAATGGGGGAGAAAAACTTTTTGAGTACTATTAACCATTTCACAACATAGTCGAAAGTATGGAAACTGTCTGCTGTATTTTTAGAAGCTGGAAGATACTCTCAATCATCAGTATCTAGAATAGAGGATTGGGGTTGTATATGCACCAGTGTGTAAAACATCGCGCAGCTTATGGCAAAGTGCTTCACTGCCACCACTTTGTGCTCACATGGGCCTGGTATGCAATTGCAATGTAAGTGTTTGGCGAACTGGCAGTGCCCGAGCTGGAAATTTGTAATTGCCACAAGTATCCCACAATGTAAACTCCTACCATGCTGCAACAACCACCATAGGGCGTAACGGTGGAATGTTGTGTATCTAGGGGAATGGGGATCTTGGCTTCATCTCCAGGATCACGTGGTCAGTACAAACCTCTATAAAAATAAACCCTCAATCTCAAAGTTTGACATGTGCCGAGGAGGTGAATGGGTGATGAGGACAACCACTCACTAGCATGTGACCTCAGGGATACCTGCTCACTCCTGTTGTATTAGCCCGGTGGATCTGCAATGGAGGTACATGCTACTGGATCTTTCCTCCTTACTCATGGGACAAAAATTCAATCTCAAATATCTAAAAACAAGCCTAAAACAAATAAACCCCAAATACCTGTGGTACAGGTGTGCTGCAGGATAATCTAAAAACAACCAGTTCCAAGAGGTGGGTGATGGTTGATAGCTCCCAGCTACTGAAATTGGCAGTAACAGAAAGATATGTTCATCTGCAAATGCCTTTGTTGTAATGCAAAGGTGGGAGGATTGTTCAAAAAAGTTTCTCCATTTTACATTCAAAAAGGCTTAGAGGGTCTTGTGGGGACCCTGAAGTCTGTAAAGAAGCTGAGGAATGGGATGCTGCTGCTGGAAATGTCTAACATTAGGCAGGCTATCCTACTTCTCGGGGAGTTTGCTGTTTCTTGTGAACTCCACAAATCCCTGACCTGTTATAATGGCGTAGTCGCCTGCTGTGACATAATAGACATAGGGACTGCGGAACTCGTTAAGGAGTGGGAAAATCAGAAAATGGTCAAGGTACATCACGTAACACGAAGGTTGAATGGCAGTATTGAAAAGACTGCAACCTGTATCCTGACATTTGATTCCAGTACTGTGAAAGAACATAAAAACAGATTACATAAACCGGAATGTCCACCTGTATGTTCTGGACCCAATGGGCTGTTTCCAGTATCAGAGGTTCGGACATAAAAGGCAACCCCGCCTTGGGTAAGTGCGGCAAGGGCACACAAGAGCCGGGTGTTAGTTGTACACTCCTACAGGCATGCGTCAACTGCTCCAGGTTGCACCCCACCTGGAGCAAGGAGTGTCAAGCGTATCTTGAAGAGCACAAGATCCAGGTGTTGAAGTCTAAAGAGCGATTACCTTACGTTGAAGCAAAGAAGATAGATAAATTCCTTTCTGCTCCCATTTTCACAACTAATTTTGCTAAGTTGGCTTCAACTCCCATCAGGAAAGAGAGTGATGCTACCCAGATGCCAATTGCAGATATGAGCTTAAATACTATGAGCTCACATCAGTGCAAATGCGGTGCAAAATCTGCTAAAGTCATAACATCTAAGACCGCGGACATCAGTAACAATGTGTCTGTGGCCTTGACCACACACACCAGCAGTAGAAAAGATTTCACCAGCAGCAACAAATGTTCTACATGCAGCAGCAGTAAATTTCACTACATCTCCAATTCCACCATGTGCAGTGACAGGAGTAGTAACAACATCTGCTAACAGCGCAAATGGGGGCGATCAGAAGATCCGGGACCAGAAGTTTAGGCAGATGGTCCTAGCTCAGTTTATCCCTCCTACACTCCCTAGTAGTAGGGAGAAAAGGGGAAAGAGGCCAATGAAACAAAAGAACTGGCAACTGTTAAATGAGTTCACTTAGTTGGAGAAGTCTGTCTCTTCGGAGCCAGAAGAAACTGAAATGCTGCTGGATGAGATTGGTCCGAACCGGGGTTAGTGAGAATCAACAGGTAGGGTGGCTCCCATGCTTCATTGGAAGATCAACAGTTTAATGGCTCACAAAGAGAAGTTAGCATGGTCTGACCCTTTGTGTCTCTGTCTCCAAGAGACACATTTCAGGGCAACACACCATCCTGTACTCAGAGGATATGACATTTACCAAAAGGATGGTACTAAGGGTGATCAAGCGAAGGGAGGAATGGCTGAGTTTTTACAGAAGACTGTCTACTCCGAACCTGTCGCTCTCACCTCTACCCTACAAGTAGTAGCAGCCAAAATTCATGGACTGGTAAATTCAGTATACTCCTTATATCTATCTCCAGGGGCACCAGTTGATTTCGGTCAGCTGGCCAATTTATTGCGGTAAATTTTTTGGCCTTTTCTCCTGTAGGGAGACTTTAACGTGCACAGTGTATTGTGGGGATTGACCACCGATTGCCCCAGAAGTCAGGAAATTTGTAGATTATTGGAATGAGAGGATGTATGCATCCTTTATACTGGCCAACAGTACATCTTCTGCCATTGATCTTTTTATTTCCTCTCCTTCAATTGCAGACTCTGCTCATTGGGAGGTTGATCATGACCTTCATGGAAGCGACCACTTCCCAATATGGTTGCATGTAGAATTCGAACGTGGGAGAAGAACTACAATACAAAAATGGAATATCAGCAGGGCTGACTGGCAGCTCTACAGCCATTCAGTCATTCTCAAACACCACCAAATACTGAAGAGAAGGTGAAAGATCTTACAGAAGTGATTCGCTGGGTGGCATGATATTTCCATGCCTAGTAACTCCGGAGCACTACGCAGAACACCCATCCCTTGGTGGAATGACGAATGTCATTCCACTATACACAGTTGTAGACAGGCCTTGGGTTGGTTTGCGATGCATCCAACACCTGACAACCTTGTAGTTTTCTGAGTTGCTAGAGCTAAGACGCATCATGTGATTAAGGAGAGCAAAAGAAGGTCATGGCAGAACTTTGTGAGCACCATTAACCATTCCACAACGTCATCAAAGGTATGAGAGGCTATCCGCCATATATCTGGGAGGTACTACTGACCACTAGTATCTGGATTATTGGATCATGGGTTTGTAGTCACCAACCAGCAAAGCATAGCACAGCTGATGGCAGAATATTTCACTGCCATCACTTTGTTTACTGGATTGGACCATTAGGTCCAGTAAAAAACAATTTCTGCCGAAGGACAAATTTTAGCTTTGACTCATCGGATCTACAGGCATACAATAGCCCGTTTTGATCTTGGGAGCTGGAGTCTGCACTAAACAGTGCCAAAGACTCTGCGCCAAGGCCTGACCTTATCCAGTACCAGATGCTGAGGCATCTTCTCAGAGATGCTAACGAGTGCCTCCTGCTTATTTTTAATGATATTTGGAATGGAGGACACTTCCCTGACTCGTGGAAACAGGAAGAGTTGTTGCCAGTTAGTTATCATAGCATTATGTTAACAAGCTGCATTGGGAACCCACTAGAGCGGATGGTCAACTGCCACCTCATCTGGTGTCTGAAGTCCTGTAATCTGCTTAGCCACTTTCAGTGTGAATTCAGGAAGTTCCATTCCATCACAGATAACCTGATCATACTGGAAGCGGCAATAAAGGATGCTTTGTGGGTGTATTTTTTGGCATCAAAAAGGCATATGATATTTCCTGGTTGCATATTATTTTTAAAACAGTTATATAAATGGGATTTCAGGGTAAATTTGTTCCATTTCAGTACTCTTTATATGTTGACAACTTTTTTATGTTTTGTACTTCATCTAGCCTGACAGTTGCGGAGCAGAAACTGCAACTTGCGCTAAACAGGCTGGATGAATGATCGGTACATGCCAGCTTTCATTTCTCATCCGAGTAAACCCAGTGTGTACTCTTTACTCGTAGCAGAAGTCTTTTACCAGAGCCTCATCTTACCTTGAGGAACACCGTAAGTGTCTATGTGGCAGGTCATGGGGTGCTGACCGCTCCTGCCTGCTACAATTTTATAATCATGCTAGGAGTAAGGTTGCATTGTATACGGTTCGGCACAGGACAATTATCTCCGCATTTGGATAGTGTCCATCATGCAGGAATTTACCTTGTCTAAAGTGCCTACCATACTAGCCCAATACCCAGCATCTGTGCTGAGTCTAGTGAGTCACTGCCATCAATCTGTCAACATCTCCTCATGGTGGGACACAATATACATATTACCACAACTCCTGGCAGTCCTGTGTATAATATAGTTATTAATCCTAACTTTGAACAGCTTTACACCAACTACCATAGAGCAACCAAACCTTTCAGCTACCGTACAAAGACTATTTTAGATGAATATAGGTTTGCGCTGCCCTCTTTTTATCACCATGGTTAGAGTAAATCTCCTCCCTGGCTTTTAAAGAGCCCCAGAATGATTTTAGAACTATCATGGTACCACAAGCTGTTTACTGCTGACAATGTTTTTAGAAGAATTTTTAATGAAGTTCTAAACCAGCATCATAATTTCACCTCAGTATATTTATACATACAAGCTGAATAGCATGTGCAACATATATACTGCAGAGTGTTACAGTTTGTTAAAGTTGCTCCAGCATATGACGGCATGTCGTGTTATGAAATACATCATATGTTGCGATTCCCTTAGATGCTTTCATGCTTTAGAAACTGTGTACCCAGCAGATAGTCTTCCAGGTTATACAGGACTCCCTCCAATCTTCAGGAAAGGATGTTGTATTCTGCTGGGTACTAGGCAATGTGGGAATCGGAAGGGGGGGGGGGGGCGATTCGGCTGATGGAGCTGGCAAGATATTCTGCAACAAGGTCAGAATTGACTTTGATCTGGTCCCAAAGTCTGACCTAGCCTTGGCAGTGAAAATATTTCTTTTTGATGTTTGGCAGTAGCTGGAGGAAGAGCATAGTAAGCTCCGGCTGCTCAAACCGACCATTCAGCCGTGGAGCAACTTCTTCCAGCAGGCGAGGAGGGATGAGATTCTCCTTACCCGCCTCTGTATAGGACACTTTCCTATGACACAAGGATTCCTTCTCTGTTGGAAGGACCCACCGAATGTGATGCTTATGGCATTTCTTTGATGGTGTGCCACATTTTAATTGATTGTGTGCTGTTTTTAGCCATAAGGGCAGATGGCCTTGCCAATGATCTGTCTCTTATTTTAAATAATGAGAACAGTAATGTGGACAGTGTTTTAAAATTTTGTTTTGGCTGGTCTGGTGCCTTAAAGTTTAGGCAGGCCTGCCTAGCTTCAATATGAATGGGTGGTTCCTATACAACCACCTCTCCATGTACAGTGTTTTTACTTTTTATAGAATTAAAATCTTTGTCTCACTGGCCACTATACAGCCAGCAAGTTTAGTGTTTTTAATTAGTTTTTAAACCAATTGGTCATTTACAGCTAGCCAATAATTGTTCATTTTTACAGCTTAATGGCCCCTTTACAACCACTAATTGTGTTTCTGTGAGAGAGATAGACTTATTTTATTTTGCTGCCTGTATGGCCGACCTCTTTACAGTCAACTATGCAGACAGTGATTTAGTAATTTTTAAGCCACATTGTAAGCCAGTTAGCATTAGGGGGCAAATGACCTAACTGTAAACGCACCCTAAAGCCACAACAACAACAACAACTACTACTACTACTACTACTACTACTACTTCAACAACAACTTCTTCAACAACAACTACTTCAACAACAACAATACCACCAACTAAGACCTTCTGACTAGCTGCCAAAAGGGATGTTTAATGCTTCGTCTCATCGATTACTAAGGTCTTTTAAAGCTCTTTCACATCATGGAAGCTGCTGTCAGCCTGTAATGAATTAATATATTTTAAGTCGTAATAGAATAGCAAATTCTTGTGGGGTAACTTTACCATGCTCTTGGCTCCTATAACTTAAATCTTTGCCCAGGCTTACAGTTTTCACACACAGCCTGAGACCAGAGCTCCCTACCCCCTTCTCTTTAAAGTTCTTACTATGCTTTAATGAGCCAATTAGGGAACAACCACCTGATTAACACTTAAAAAGTAGCCAATGGATTGCGTGCAAGGCGTGCACCGCACGCGGGCGGCACATCAAAGGGGGTGGCAAAACGAGCGATCGACAGTCGCCACTCCATTTTCACCGCGGCAAAAAAATTAAATAATTTGCGGCATATTATGTAGCGGGCGACACCTTTTTTTTTTTTTTTTTTTTTTTAGTTCAACAGCTGTTTTGGGCGGCCAGCCGGCGACACTTGGAATGGCAACAATTCGGGCGACAAATAATGTTCGAAGGGGCGGCAATCTTCAATCTCAACAGTTTTTTGACCCGTTTCGGAAATTTCCTAAATTCACCACTGGCTGTAGTTAGACAGGGGGCGGCATAATCAGTATTGCACGCAGGCGCTGAAACAGCTAGCGGCGGGCCTGTTAATAGATACTACCTAAATGCATTCAATTTACCTTCTGCTGGCTAGGAAAGATACTTCAGTTCACTAGAATTTCATTAGTAATATCCATGAATTGATCAGTTATTTTCATAAATATTCAGCAATTTCCCTATTAATAACGACCATGTTGTAATAGTCCTCAAACCCAGACTTTAAAAGAATTTGTATTTTATGACTCATTTGTATCAAGCTAGTGGTTGAGTGAATATGAATTTTTATGTTTTCCTTGCAAGTAAGTGTGAATTGATGTAAATGGACTTTGTTTTATGGAAAGAAATTATGTAAATACTATTTAATATGTTTAAGGACAGAACTATGCAAGAAAAATTGATTAATTGTTTGTAATTCCAAGTATTAAAGTGAACTATGATGTTTAAAGGACAATTTATGATAGTTTAAACTGGTGTATGTGGATAATTTTGGGTGTAAATATCTTTAATGTTCATTCCCGACCATTTTGTAATTGATTTTGATTGTTTTAATATGTTTTTAATTGTTTTAGTATTGTTAGAGTTCGAGAAACATATCTTGGAAGCCTTTGTAATATTCTGGAATTTTTCAATGGAACTTATATTAGTGATTGGCAAAGACGAGTTTTGGAAAAGTTTTTACGTAGTTCTATACTGTGAGATTGTATAGAAGTATTGTCTTTGAGAGCAGTATTGAGTCTAATCACTGGAGCCTTTTTTTATGTGTGCAACCAGTATCTTTGGAGTCTGATGTCATAAAAGAAATAAGTTAAAACTGAAAGTGTATCTAGGACTAATTATTTCATCATTATAAAAACCCGAGATACCTATGATGGCGACCGTGGACAGCATGGAATTATCAGGCATTTGTGACCCCGCAGGGGCCTGGTACGCAAGTGCCAGGTACGGGTTTGGCGAACCCGCGGTGCCCGAGCCGGAAACTTGTGAGCGCCGCAAGTTTCCCACACCGTAAACTCCTACCATGCTTCAACGACCACCGTAGGGCGTGGCGGTGGAACGTTGTGTGTTTAGGAGAACGGGGATCTTGGCTTCATCACCCGGATCGCGAGGACGGAATAAACCTCTATAAAAAACCCCTCAACCTCAAGGTCATCCACGTGCCGACGAGGTGAATGGGTGATGAGGGCTATCACTCGCTAACGTGCAACCTCAGGGGCACCTGCGCACCCCTGTTGTATTAGCGCTTTCTTTAAAACTGGTTTTACTCGTTGGACCAAATTCAGTCATCCACCAAAACCAAAAAACCCTGCGGTACGGGTGTGCCGCAGGTTAATCCAAATACACCCAATTCTAAGAAGCGGGTGAGGGTTGACAGCCCCCCCGCTTCTGAAACCGAATGTAACGGAAAAGTTTGTTCGCTTGCGAACGCTTTTATTGTAATGGAAAGAGCAGAAGGTAACTTTGAAAAGGTATTACCCTTCTACATCTCTAAGGGTCTAGAGGGTCTTGTAGGTACCCTAAACTCTGTTAAAAAATTGAGGAATGGGACGCTGCTGCTGGAAACAATCAACAGTAAGCAGGCTACCAAACTTCTTAATTGCCAGAAGCTCGGGGAGTTCGCCGTGAAATGCGAACTCCATAAGTCCCTAAATTCCAGTAAAGGCGTAGTCACCTGTCGTGATGTCATGGATTTAGGGATAGACGAGCTTCTGAATGAGTGGAAAACAGAGAAAGTGGTCGAGGTACGTCAGATCACACGAAGGGTGGAATGGCAGTATTGAAAAGACTGCCACCTTCGTCCTGACGTTTGACACTCCAGTATTGCCCAAGAATATTAAGGCCGGATATCTAAACCTGAACGTCCGTCCGTATGTTCCGGATCCGATGCGCTGTTTTCAGTGTCAGCGGTTCGGTCATACGACGGCGTCATGTAAGGGCAGCCCCACCTGTGGGAATTGCGGCAAGGGGGCACATGAGCCGGGTGTCAGTTGTACGCTACCACAGGTGTGCGTCAACTGCTCCGGATCGCACCCGGCCTGGAGTAGAGAGTGTCAAGTTTATCTTGAAGAGCGCAAGATACAGGAGCTGAAGACCAAAGAGCGGATTCCCTATGGGGAAGCTAAAAAGAAGGCCAAATCGCTCGCCGCTTCAATTTTTGCAACTAGTTTTGCTAAGATGGCTTCAGCTCCCGTCAGGAAGCAGAGTGTTGCTACCCAGACGTCCATTGCAGACATGGGCACAAGCACTACGTGCTCATGTCAGTGCAGATGCGGTGCCAAACCCGCTAAGGTCGTTACGCCTAAGACCGTGGACGTCGGTAGCAGCACATCTGCGACCTCGATCACACCAGTAGCAGCAGTAAATGATCCACCAGCAACAGCGGCAGTTATAGTCACTCCACCTCCAATTCCTCCATGTGCAGTGACTGGAAAAGCAACAACATCTGCTAACAGTGCAAATGGAGGTGATCAAAAGATTTGTGGCCCGAAGTTTCGACAAACGGACCCGACTCAGTTCGTGAAATCCCCCTCTTCATCCCCTCCCAGGTTACCTGGTAGTAGGGAAAACAAGGGAAAGAGGGCGAGGAAGAAGAAAACCAAAGAGATGTTTGGTGATTTTACTGAGTCGGAGATGTCTGTCTCTTCGGAGCCAGAAGAAACTGAAATGCTGGTGGACGAGCCCGGTCCCATTACACAGCAGGACAGTGACCAAAGACGCACCCGAACCGGGGCGGGTGAAACTGAACCGGTAGGATGATGGATGGGAGGCCACTTTACAGCCACCCATCCATATGAATTAATTTTATTTTTTACACTGTTATAATTCATGTCTCGCTTGCCATTGCACAGCGAGTGAGACATTTAGTATTTTTAATCCTCTTCTAAACCTGTCTGGCCTCTTTACAGCCATCCAGGTGTTGTACGGTTAAGTCCTGGTGGTTCCTCTAAGCCACGTCAGACTTTGATTTATTTTATTTGCTGTCTGTATGGCCGACCACTTACAGTCGACCATGCAGGCAGTATTTTAGTACTTTCTTAAGCCACAGTAATAGCTGGTAATTTTTAGGGCGCTATTGACCCCGCGGTCGAGGGGCCCGAAAGCAACTACATCAACGTGTTTAGTCTTAGGGGCAGGCGTTGACCTGTCCAACGATCTGTCCCTTATTTTTAACAACGAGATCAGCAGTGTGGCGAGTGTTTTTAAAATTTTTTGTATTGGCCGGTCTAGAGCCTAAAATATTAGGCAGATTGGCCTAGTTTTATGATGTATGGGTGGCCTCTTTACAGCCACCCATCCATTTTCTTATTTTTTATTTTTTATAATTTTAATATCTTTATAATTTCTGCCTCACTGACCTCTATACAGCCGGCGAGACATGTAGTGTTTTTAATTGTTTTGTGAACCTGTTTGGCCCCTTTACAGCCATCCAGGTGTTTTGTGGTCTTATGTCAAAGAGGCCCTTTTAAAGCCATGTATTATATTTCGAATTATTTTATTTGCTGTCTGTATGGCCGACCCTTTTACAGTCGACCATGCAGATGGTATTTAGTATTCTTTTTAGCTAACGTATTAGCTGGTCTTTGTTAGGGTGCTAATGACCTCGCTGTCGAACGCGCCCTTAAGCCACAAAAACAACAACAACAGGCATTTGTGAGATACAGATATCAATATGCCAAAAGATCCTGCAACTGATTTGCGGTATGCAAATGAAATCATCAGAGTTATT
Organism: Vandiemenella viatica; assembly: GCA_031002005.1. NCBI lineage: Eukaryota > Metazoa > Arthropoda > Insecta > Orthoptera > Morabidae > Vandiemenella > Vandiemenella viatica. The sequence goes on along the minus strand of JARYHS010008074.1, from coordinate 326,777,198 downwards.
AACTGGCAATGACAACAAGAAAACTACGTAGAATGAGTTTCTAAATGCAGCACACTTCAGAGAATTACAACGATGGAAATCGACAATGGTTTCTCGGCAACAAGAGGAGATATTTTGCGACACAGGGTACCAGTTTTCAGCCTGGGATACGAGTCTATTCAGGCGTGAAGACGATATGTTTCAACAGACGACGCGGGAACCGTAGTGATTTTGTGTGTGAAGAGTTGTGATCAAGTGTTTAGAATTAGTGAAAAACTGGTATTTAATGGAGGAATAGTGCTAAAAGGAGAAATAAAGAGTTATGAAAATTGTTTAAGTGCTACAGAATTAATTTACACTGAACAGTAAGTACTGAATATTTAAACATTTGTTTTTGGATGTTCATTTGTGGTAACTTGTTAAAATTTCCTTTCTCCTTAAGATTATTGTAAAATTAATTTTGTTATTAATTGATAATGGCTGACTGTCAGAATTTACAAGCATTTGTGGAATTCATTGTAACCAATTTTAATGCACAATGCAATTATCAGAAATCAATGGTAAATTTGACAACAAATTTTCTGAATTTAAACCGAGTTGAATCTTGATAGAAAATTTTCTGAGTTTAAAGATGAGTTGAAACAAAGCAGTGATACTAAATTCTTAGAGTTAGCTAACTGTCTGGATGTTAAGTTTGCTGTAGTATGTGAAAAGATTGATGATAGAATTAGTAAACAGTTACAGATGTTTCATTCTGAAACTAAGAGGATTACAAAAATTTAAATTCTAGATTGGGGAAAGTGTCTGAACAATGTAACAAAAAATACTGGGAAGTATTACAGAAAGTAGAGCAATGCAAGAAGGAAGGTATGAGTATGCAAAAGGTAAACCAAATTTGTGAAGATAATAAAGATGCACGTGTTGATTTAATTAATGAAGTGGACTGTAAATGTAATAAGGAGTAAAAGAAGATTGTAATAAGATGAGGGATTAGTATGTAAGTTTATTCAAAGCCAGGGGCTCAAAGGGTCAATGAGCTGAGACAGGAGATGGAAAAAAATGTTAACATTGGTGCAGCATCAGGAACAACTAGCATATTGATAAGAAAGTAATATAAATCAGTTGGAGAAAAAGTTTGCTGGGCTACAGGTTCAATCGAGTGAAAGTGTTGTTCCCTTAACAGGTAATCCAGTGGTTAGTGCTGATGTTAAGGAAGAGTTTGAATTCTATGTTGATAGTGGGAAGCTACATCTTGTGGAATTTATAGATAATTTTGAGAGATCCGACTATTTTAATGTGTTACCGTACATTAAACGAATTTCACTTATGTGTAAATATGTAATGCATTATGCAAGGACATGGGGCGATAGGCAAGTTAGGGAGGTGAATGATTACAAGCTGTTCAAAGAATACTTTCTGAAACATTTTTGGTCAACAAGTAGGCAAATACTGGAGAAGAGAGAATTGATGACTAGTGGGCACTACAGACCTCGTAGCAAGACTCAGCATAATTTTTTCATAAATGCTGGATGCGGTGTAAGTATTTAGACCGTTCTTTATAGGGGAGAGGAATTCATCGATTTGATAGGAGATAGGCTTTAATAGCTACTTTGGAGGTGGTCAATGTGGACAGAGTTTATGAATTATTGAGATGCTTGGATGCCCAGGAGTCATTCAGTGATCAATATTACCACAACCATAGCAGGAGAAGTAGGAGTCCTCCGAGAAGGGGTAATATGTTAAGCGACGGTAGGTCCATGGGAAGAGGTCGTGATAATTATGCAAGAGAAATAATAATGGGGTAGTGAGAGAACAAAACCACAGTCTGAAAGGGAAAAGAAGCGTGGGGGGGGGGGGGGCAGACAAACTAAAGACTGCCACTGTGTTGGGCCCCACAACGTTGGAAAAGCATACCAACCACTATAAAGTTAATATAATTTGTATGAATAATCCCACAGAAGACTTGTTGGAAAAGTTGGAGGATAAGGAAGAGGTATTAGATAAAGTTCCAATGGTATAAATTAATGTTTTTGACACACAAATAGAAGCTCTTATTGCACTGGATCTGAGGTTTCTTGCTTGGCTGAGGGACTGTTCAATGATATTAGATAGATAGATAGATATGTTCACTTTGATCCCATGTGAGAATAATCTCGGGAATGTGGAACAGTACATTCACTTATTAGTAATGTCAGTATTACTATATAATTGATAATATTGACAACAAGTTAGTTACAACCCATTAGTATACCCAATATCTCCTGTAATCTACAAATACAATCCCGAGTTAATCTATATATTAATACGCTTAGCGAAAACTTTGGAAACATCTTTCAGAATATTGCGCGCACGGAGAAGTGTGAGATTTGGCATAGTTAAAGTTTATATGGGGAAGAAGTGCATAAAGCCAAAATGTACATATAATATGTGTTAAAAATACATTAAATTAAATCATTCGTTGTATACATTCAATTGTTTTTAAGTGGCAACGACACTTAGCGATTCTGCCAATGTCTGTGATCTTTGGTCAACAGTAAAAAAAAAGAAAAAAAAAATTATAAGCATAGTTAAAACATGTTACAGATACATTATTAAATGAAAAATAAATTTGTGAACGTGTGTGTGAGTGAAATCGGATCGGAGTCAACTATGTGACGTGTATTTCCAGCATTGAGATTATTATTATTATTATTATTAGAAACCAAAGAGTCGAGCTTAATCTCTGAATTTAGATAGGAGCAAGAAGCAACATTTTGAAACGGAGTATATTCGGAATTCATTAAATCGTGATTTAGGTATACGATGTTACAATGATGCAGTTCAAATTGATGTAGCTGTAATATGATGGAGAGCCTCCATTTGAACGAAATCTGGTAGTTAAAAAAAAGTGAGTATATGAATGGCAGCAAAGTCTTTATATACTGAGTTTAGCATTACGTCAGAACCTACTAATATTGTCCCGTCGGTCTGAAATTTGGTACACACATTCTTTAGGCGATAATATTTTATTCGAATATGTTGAAATGAGGAAAAATCACTCAAAATGGGTAGATGCATACATGTTATTATGCAAGAAATACATGTTCATAGCTGTTGACATTTATTCCACGTGTTATTAAGTCTTCATTATTGAATAAAAACTGCTTTCCACATGCAAATTGCAGATACATAGTAAGTAGAAAATCATGTAACATTTACGATTTCTCTGTGTGGGCTGACATATTGTTTTTCAGTGCTAAGATATATTGCATGGCGTCTACCGTAACTAATAGCAGTTGTGGTTAGGTTGAAATGCAGTCTGGACCAAAATTAAGAGTAAGAACACACAGAAATAATATCGACATGTAATAACGTGTATTCCTTGCTTAATAACATGTGTGCATCTACCCACATTTGAAGTGATTTTTCCTCATTTTCACGCATTCGAAGCTTACGTTGGAATGTATGTACTAAACTTGATACCGATAGGACAATTTTTGTAGGTTCCGACGTATTGGCATGTTACCAATCTTAATTTCATTACTTTTTTTGCATTCAGATATTCGTGCCTACTTCTATTATGCCTCGATACAGAACATTTACCGGACGGAGGGAGAGACAAAGAAGAAGGAATACATATTCGCGAATTCAAAATGAAGATAGGGAAAATAGTACACAAAGTGATGATGTGGTTTTCTTGGACACATTTAAATGTGCATTAAATGTAATTCCAATTAATTTTAATAGTTTCCATTGTGGATTAATGCATTTACAATGCAGGTTTTGCAATGCAAAATATTTTGAATCAGAAGTGACTTCAGGTGAAAGGACTGCGTTCACTTCATGTTGTCATAAAGGTAAAGCAGTATTATCAGCACTAAGTCAAAATGAATTTTAAAATCATTGTATGATGGACTAATTTTAAATGAACCATCGACAAAAAGAAAGTCAAAAAGTTATTTTGAAAACATTCACAAATTCAATTCATCGTTTGCTATGGTTAGTTCAGTGGCTAAAATTTCAGATATAGTCACACGTGGAGTGTATCATTTTAAAATACATGATGTTTTCTATAATAGATCAGGTCCAATGACTGCTACATATGGTCACTCACCACGTTATGCGCAGTTATATTTTTATGATGTAGACACTGCTGTGAATTATGTGAACATTCTAATCCTTCTTGCAATAACAATATAATGTGCGAGATATCTCTTGAGTTGGAACGTATTAATCCTTTTGTTCAGTCATTCATTGTGATGAAAGATCATTGTCAGAGAGTTTAAAATCAAAATCAAAAATTTTGTATGCTCATTAAAGTAAATCGTGATTTAGATATGTGACGTTATAATGATGCAGTTCAAACTGATGTAGCTGTAATATTCAGTACAGTTGATGGTGAGCCACCATTTGAACGAAACACGGTTTCGTTTTCAAAAGTTAATGGTACCGTTAAAAATGTATCTGTTTTGGATTCATCATTAGACCCATTAGCGTATCCATTACTCTTTCCAAATGGTGATACAGGGTGGCATGTCAATATTTCACATCATATACCAACTACATCTAATTCAAGAGCACCAAGAAATAAATTAACAATGCTTCAATATGCAGCTTATCGTCTTGCAATTAGAGAAGATTTTAGCATGTTGTACCATTCACAAAAATTATTTCTGCAGTGGATATGTATGTGAGAATAGAGGGCACGAGGTTACATTTCATTCGACAAAATCAAACAACAATGTAACAGATTATTTAGATTCGAACCAAAATGACAATAATGTTGGCCGGAGAGTAATTTTACCATCTTCATTCAATGGTTCTCCAAGAAATATGTATCAGAATTATTTTGATGCAATGTCAATTGTACAATATTTTGGAAAGCCTTCTTTGTTTATTACAATGACTTGCAATTCAAATTGGCCTGAAATAGTTAGGAATGTTGGTGTAGGTGAGACAGCTAATTTCCGACCTGATATTGTTGTTCGTGTGTTCAGGTCCAAACTGAAAGCATTAATTAAAGGCCTTACACTTAAAAAAATATTCGAAATGTTGAAGCACTCGTTTATACAATTGAGTTTCAAAAGAGAAGATTGCCTCATGCTCACATTTTACTCTCTTTAAATGAGCAAGATAAAATTGTTAATGCTAACGATATTGATAAAACTGTATCTGCGGAGATTCCTAACATTGAAACACATCCTACATTACACGAATTGTTGTAAAACACATGATGCGGTCCATGTGGTCTTTTAAATCCAATTCTGTTGTTGAGAGATGGAAAATGCACAAAAAATTATCCAAAACGATTTAATGAATTTACATGTGCATCAATAAATGGATACCCATTATACAAAAGGCGTGATAATGGTATTACTGCTATGGTTCACGGTAGTTGCCTTGACAATCGTTACGTTGTACCATACAATCCGTACTTACTTGCAAAATTTAATTGCCATATAAATGTTGAGGTATGCTCTACAGTTAAAAGTGTTAAATACATTTATAAATACGTGTATAAAGGTTATGACAGTGCATCTGTTGAATTAGAATCAGGGAGAAATGAACCAGGTCAAGAAATACATACTGATGAAGTAAAAAAAATTTTAAATGGCCGTTATGTTGGATCAACTGAAGCTGTATGGCGCATCTATGAATTACCACTGCATTTTCAATCACGTGTAATCGTCAGACTTGACATTCATTTACCGTGTAGACAGAATGTTTACTTTCGACAAAGTCAAGAACTTCAAGCAATTGAAAATGCAAGACAAATGAAATTGTTGGCATTTTTTTATTTGAATCAATCAGACCCATCGGCGCATGAATATAAGTATATTCAAATTCATTTACATTATGTATGGGAAGATTCCCAAAAAAAAAATGAAATAAAAGAAGACGTGAAGGTGATAAAATCATTGCACGCATGTATGTAGTATCACCAAAAGATATTGAACTTTTCCATTTACGATTGCTTTTATTACATGTCTGTGGTCAAAAATCATTTGAGGATGTTAGAACATTCAATGGAATTAGGTACACTTCTTTTGTTGAAGCATGTTATGCTTGCGGCATTGCTTCAAAACAAATGCGAAATTTATTCGGTTACATTTGTGTGTTAAATGTGCCAAGCAATGCATTGGCATTATGGAATGAATTCAAAGTATTTCTTAGTGAAGATTTTTTGCATGATTACAATGATGAAGTATCCTTTAACAGAGCTCTATTAGAAGTTGAAGACATTTTGAATGTTCATAATTTGTCATGTCAAGAATTTGGTTTGCCAGTTCCCACGTATTTCCAGAGAACAAACGAAGTTTTGATTGATCCAATAGAACAAGAGTTTCTGTTTTGTGAGCATTATGAAATTGCCAATTTTGAACAGCGTAATCTAATTGGTCATGTGATTAGTGAAGTTTTGCATCATGATACTGGATGTAATGTATTTTGTTTAACCGCTCATGCAGGTTGTGGGATAACATTCACACAAATCGCAATTATTCACAAACTAAATTCGCTTAATCTTCGCTGCATTGCAACGGCGTTCAGCGGCATAGCTTCAACTCTATTACTTGGAGGTGAAACTTTACACAATGTTTTTAAATTGCCTATCCCAATTTTAGATAATTCTGTAGCAAATATTTCCTTTAATAGTAGCTATGGACGTTACATAAATTCGTCATCATTGATAATTTTTGATGAAATTTCCATGTGCCCACTGCAAGTATTGAAAATCATAGACAGACTATTGCAGGATCTATGCGATCAATAGGATAAACATAAACCATTTGGAGGGAAAACTGTACTTCTGTGTGGTGATTTTCGGCAAATCTTACCAGTTGTCCCACATGGATCACGTGCAACTTTAATTGAAAACTGTGTCACAAGTTGGCATAAATTTGAATATTTTCATAAAGTAACTTTTGTTCAAAACATGAGAGCCTTACCAAGTGAAATAGAATTTATTGAATTCTTGAAAAAAATTGGTAATGATAAGGCACCAAAATTCCCTCAGTTTGGTGAAAATATTATTGAAAGACCTCAGCAATTAAAAGGAGACGATAATAATATTATTGATGAGGTGTATGGAAATATTTCCGAAAACATACTTTCAGGCAACATATTGAAGTCAGTTATTTTAGCACCTAAAAATGATGATTGTACTTTAATTAATAAAGAAATAACTAACCGAATACCAGGTGAACAGAAAACATATCATAGCCACGATAAAATAATTTGTGATGATGACAAAGAAATGAATAATTATCCAGTAGAGTTTTTGAATTCTTTAACTATTAGTGGTTTGCCACCACATAAGTTAGTACTGAAGGTTAATTGCATCGTTTTACTGATCAGAAACTTAAATACAAAGGAAGCATTAGTCAATGGAACAAGAATGCGCATCAAATGTATGCATCGAAATGCTATTGATTGCGAAGTTATAACTGGAACCGCTCGCAGTAAGAGAATTTTGATTCCACGTATAAATTTAACTTTTTCCGGTACTATTTTACCATTTAAGTTTCAAAGAACTCAATTACCAATTATACCTACATTTTCGATGACAATAAATAAGTCTCAGGGACAAACCTTCGAAAAAGTAGGAATTTTATTGAGGCAGCCAGTCTTTACACATGGTCAACTGTACGTCGCAGCAAGTAGAGTTCGATCATTCGATGGTTTGAGATTTTATATTTCAGAATATGATGGTCAAGGGCATTTAGCAAATGATGAAAGAGTTTACACAAAAAACATTGTTTACACAGAAGTTTTGAATTTCATACTTTTTGGTGTTCAATTATAAACATTTATTTTTTGTTAGTTTTTATTTGATCCAGTAATAATGTTAAAAAATATAACTGACAAATAATTGTATCAAAAAATAAATGCAAATAATGGCTGTTAATTGTGCTTTTTTACTGATACATTAAATTTTTTATTTTATTATTTTGTAATTAAGGCATACAACACAAGAAACACCCTTGCAGTCAACAACTTCAATGTGCACAGTATACGATATATATATGCTTGCAGCAAACGCAATAGAACAAATTCAAAAAACTGTTTGCAATAATTATTACTCTTTTACAAAAAAACTAAATAACTTAATGAATTATGGTCGAATTTCGACCACTGGGCGATCTCTAGTTAATACTTATTATGTGGAACAGTGTATACACTTGTTACCAGCATCTAACAACCAGTTATTTTCTTACCAACCAGTTACCATGATAGGTTTCACTGTAATATGCGACTACATATTATATCATGTTAGTTGCTATTTATGTGGAACAGTACACACACCTATTAACAATATCAATTATATTACCAACAACTCATAAGCAGTCAATTACTTAAAACCTGTTAGTATCATAATTTTTCACAGCAGTTTTTGAGTGCATGCTATCCCATGTTAGTTACTATATATGAGTGAAATTTTGTAAACAGTGTAAGTTGTCAAAAGTTTCAACAGAAAGAAAAACCATATATCATTTTAGTAATTGTGGACAACTTTCTCACCTTCCCCTTCCATACACCATATATACTATTTTATCAGTCATTCTTAGTTACCAAATTCCAAGAAGAAAATTCTTTCACAGAGTAAAATGGGTTCTGAAGCAGAAACTCTTTCAGTTTGGACTTAAAGTAGTTGGGTTTTTGTAAATAACATTTAATTTCTGTTGGTAAGACATTGAATAAGGAAGCTCCAGTAAATGTTAGCCCTTTCTGTACAATTGACAGTGATATGTAATCCTTGTGAATATTATATTTATTCCCAGTTTTATAGCTATGTATGTCAGCATTAAGATTGAAGTGTTCAGGATTTTCCACTACAAATGATAGTACGGAGTATACATACTGTGCTGGCATTGGTAGTACACCCAGGTTTTTAAATAGATTTCTGCAAGACGTCTGTGGGCTTGCTCCACAAATAGTTCTTATAGCACGCTTTTGCAATTTAAATACCCTCTGTGCATGTGACTAGTTTCCCCAGAATGAGATGCCATAAGTGAGCAGGGAATGAAAATATGCTAAATATACCAACTTTCTGGTTTCTATATTAGCTATTCTAGATATTACCCTCATTGAAAATGTTGCAGAATTCAGTTTTTTAAGAAGTTGTTGAATATGCTGTTTCCAGTTCACTTTTTTTATCTATACATACACCCAGGAATTTTGTGACATTGCTTTCATTGATTGCTTTTCCTTCTGATATCACCCTTTGTATTATTTTTTGTAACAAACTGAAGTAACTGTGTCTTTTCTACATTAAGTATTAGTTTATTGGCATTAAACCACCTGTTAATTTTCTTTATAGCAACTTTTGCTGTGTTTTTGAGGTTTTGTGCTGAAGGGTCTTTCAACGATATCCTAGTATCATCTGCAAAGAGCACCATGTGTTCATTATCACCCAGTATATGGGGAGATCATTTATATAGATTGAGAACAGCAGAGGGCCAAGAATTGAACCCTGAGGCACACCACATTTAACTATTCCCCATTCTGAGTTTATAACATTTCCCGTATTAGCATCTTTCAGTGATACACACCACTTTCTATTTTGCAGGTATGATTTAAACCAAAGTCCTGGCTTGCCACAAAATCCATAGTGGTCTAATTTACCTAGTAGAATCTCATGATCAACACAGTCAAAAGCCTTAGCATGATCACAGAATATACCTAGGGAATTTAATTTTTTATGCATTGATTCCAGTATGTTGTTTAGAAAAGCAAAAATTGCTGAATCTGTTGAAACGCCTTGTCTAAAACCAAACTGTACTTTACTGAGTAGGTCATTCTTTTGTAGATGTGCATACACCCTTCTGTACGTTGCTTTTTCAAAGATTTTTGAAAATGCTGGTAGTAGTGAAATGGGTCTGTAATTCTCAATCTTTGAGGTATCACCCTTTTTATGAAGCGGTTTGATTATTGACTTCTTGAGTGAGTCAGGGAAGATACCTTCTTCAAAAGAACTATTACAAATATGACTAATAACTAGGGTTCGGATCTTTATGACCAAAAAGATTGAGAAATATGCAGGCAAATATGACCTTGAAAATAGGTAAATATGACCTAAAAGAGACAAAATATGACCAAACATTGAATTTGTATACTTTAAAAATGCTCAAATGTACATAATTTATTTTATGTAGCTGTGTCGCTTTCATGTAGACAACATAATTTGCTTCTACGCACTCACTGTACGACTGGGAAATTAATTTTTTTGAAAGTTATTTTCTTTCTCCTGTGAAAGAATGGATTACTAGAATTTTACTTTTAAAAATGGAAATTTACTATAAATTTGTTGCGAATTAATGTACATACAATTTTTTATTGTTGATTGATGCCAGCATTGCAGTATATCACCATATGCATCTTCAAGTTCTCGAAGAGGAATTTTCTCCAGTTGTCACTTAAAACTGTCTTGTAGTGTGAGAAGCTTTGTTCGACATCGCAAGATGTGACGGAAGCGTACTTAAACAGAGTCATATCACTGCAATTTAATTGTGGGTCGTCTTCAGTCAAAACAGGTTTGCCACCATGTAAAATTTCACTAATTTTACAAATTGTTTTATATTCCTTATTCCCACACAACACTTTATCAAATTTGTTTTTCAGCAAACTACCCACACTGCCCCCTGCTTGGCCTATTTCGGTTTCAACACCTTTAACGATCACCAAACTTTCATTCAGTTCTAGACCAATTTCTTCAAGACGCGAAATCGCAGTTGTGATGCCTGAAAAATTTGACTTTCTGTATGCCAAATTTCTGAACAAATTACTGGAAAAGAGTTCTTGGACAATTTTTATGGAAGATGCTTCACTGCTATCAAAATTAGAAACTATTTCTTTATGTTTTCATAATATTCACAGTAATAGCTAACTGCATCGAGCCATGTGCCCCAACGTTTAAGTACTGGTTGTGGTGGAAGAGGGACGTAAGGTGCATCTTCTTTAAATTTTGGAGATTTTACAAAAATCTTTTTTACATTTGATATTAACCTATCAACAACAGGGAAATTTAATCTTACTTCCTCGGCAACTCTATGTAATCCACGAGCAAGACAAGTTAAATGCACCATCGAAGGATACAACATCTTCAGACACTTCCCAGCCTTTACCAGTACAGCGCAGCGTCGGTCACAAATAGTAAGACATGTTCTCCCTCAACTTGACCGCTCCATAACAGTTTCATAGCGTTGTCGAGACGGACGGCAATTGTTGAGTGGTTTACTGATTCAAGAGCTTCACAGTCCAGTAAAAATATATCACCTGGTCTGTCAGAAAGTAGGGTTCCAACGATAACATTTATAACGTATCTCCCACAAGCGTCAGTACTTTCATCCATTAATACCCAGATCTTATTGGTGCCTATCTTAGTTCTGATTGTCTGCAATACATTGTCATAACAAGACGGTAAATAGTTCTTCCGCAATGTTGATTCAGTTGGAATCATCTGTGTTGTGTATTTCCCCAAGAACGATTTTAAATGCTCATTGTTCACTTTATTAAGTGGGATGTTGGCTGATACCATCATTTCAAAGAATTCTTTAGAATAAATTGACAATTTGGAAGACGACGAAGATTTGTCGAGTTGAATGTTGTATTACGTTATTCTTGTGTCTTGATGTATTGCAGTGCTGCTGCACATGAAATCGCTTTGTTGCATTCACTTTAGTTTCACATAATTTACAGAAAAGAACTCTTTCATCTGTGCTAAAATACTCCTCTCCAAATTCCTTTACATAACTCACTTACTTTCAGAAAGTTTTGTTTTCAGCTTGGCGGTACTCACTGATCCACTGCAGATTTAACACTGGTTCAGGATTATTTTTAAAAGCATTGGTGACAGTGCATGAGTGGCTGAAGGCTTTGTGCTTGTTTTGACATGGAGAGTCTGGTATGTGGGGAATACCTGACCTTGGTAGGGAGGGGTTTCCCGTTGAGCAGCAGTTTCGCCATACTGAATCATAGGAAGCCAATTGATTCCTCTCAACTCATCAGTGGGTCACTGCAGTGGATTCTACTCCCACGATACCGTTGCAAGTGAGACATTGATTGATGCGGCTCGACACAGGCATGCTGCTGCTGCTGCACAGTCGAATTTAAAAAGAGGGCGGAACATTAAAGTTTAGAGAGTGACAATAATTTATAACTTTAATTCTTGACTGGAGAATTCTGAAAAATTTAGTGACAATTAGTTCCGTTTCTTTCTCCAATGTATAACATGAGTATTTTCTTTGAATAATTATCTTAATTTATTTTCATCTATAACTTTTATCAGAAAATTACCAGATTTTTACTCAAAATAAGACCATATGACCATAAAAATTGTTGAATTATGACCAGAATTAGGAAAATAGCCCGAATATGCATTTATACGCTACATAAAATACATTTAAATACAATCAGTGTTTATTTCAGTATTTCGGCTCAAAAAGTAGGCAGGGAAAAAATATGACTTTTCCTAAAGATCCAAACCCTACTAATAACTCTACTAATGCTGGTGTTACATTTTTTCACTACATGGGTTAAAACCTCATCATAACCAAATTACTTTTTTATTTTTGAAGGATTTCATAATTTTTTCAATTTCATTTTGACTGGTGGGAAATAGAGACATAGGTGCTGTTTTTGGTGACAAGGATTTAAGTATTGCTATAGCATCCATATTCCCAATATATTTTCCTTTTATTTTTTCAGCAACTGTTAAGAAGTAGTTATTGAAAGCACTTCCTACATAAGGTTGGGGGGGGGGGGGGGTGTCATTTACAAGTTTATCATTAACGCTTATAGGTATAGGTTTATGTTCAAGGGATGATACAGTTGTTTCTCTTTTAATAATGTTCCAAACCGTTTTTATCTTATTATCTGAACTACTAATTTCATCGTTTATGGCCAAATGATTAGATTCTTTTATTACTTTGGTTAAAATTCTACAGTAAGTTTTGTAATGTTGTCTGAGAAGCATATTATCAGTATTCCTAACTTTTATATATAATTCCCTTTTATGTCTGCAAGATGTTTTAATACCAACTGTAAACCAATTTTTGTTTACTCGTTTTTGACCAATTTTAGCTAGTTTTGTAGGGAGACACCTTTCATAAATTTCCAAAAACCTTTGGTGAAAGTTATTGAATTTATTGTTTACCACTTTTAATTTATGAACAGTGCTCCAGTCCTCATTGAGTAGTTCATCATTTAATGTTTTTATTGAATTGTTCTTTAATGGCATAACTCTGACAAATTCTTTCTTTTTGTTATTTTCATTTCCCACAACATCCAAAGTAATTATTTGAGCATTATGGTCTGACAAACCATTTTCTATTGGAACTGTTCCATGTATTTCTAATTTATTGTGCTCTACAACAATGTTATCAATAATGGTACTACTATATTTTTGTGTTCTAGTTGGGAAATTTACAGTTTGATAGAGATTGATTGATCTAAGCATTCCTAGAAGATAATCTGTCTGGTTACATTCTACAGCAAAATTTATGTTGAAGTCTCCACAGAGGATAATTTCCCTTTTAGTTCGTGATAAATTTATTAGAACCACTTCAAGTTTATTACAAAATTTACTGAAGACTCCTGTGGGAGCCCTATAAACTGTCAGCACTATAAGATATTTGTTTTCTAATTCTAACTGTATTGCACAACATTCAAAATCTTGTTCTATACAGTATTTACTTACATCTAACGATTTTGTCTCAGTATTTTCTCTTACATATATTGCTGCACCACCCATTCTCATCTCTGACCTGCAATAACATGAAGCTAATCTATATCCAATAAAAGGGAGGAGACATATTTCAGAATTCTTCAGATGATGTTCTGTCAGACATACGATATTTATGTTAAGATTCAATGATTTTGGGTTTCTTCTATATATATTATCAACTCATCAAGTTTGATTAGATACCCCTAATGTTCTGATGGAACAAAGCTATTTTAGACTGACATTTTTTTATTTTTGACTGTAATATCATTATGTACATTTCTTAAATAACTCTTCCTACTCTTGACATTTGGCCTAAAAAAGACTGAGTCCTACCACCAATTACCACTGGGATGGGGTTCACATCCAACCTGCCTCTCCTGATGCTACTGGCAATCAGTTGCTAGATAGCTTCTACTTGCCCCGAACATTCAGGTTGAGTCCATGGGAGGTATGGTCACTCCGTGTTATGCAAGAAACATATATCAGACCAATGTGTGTTCGGTCAGCCTGACACAATGCACGCTTCAGCTCTGCCTGTGTATGCTGTACATGACCACGCATCCAGGGTTGATCATAACGCTTGAAGAGGTCAACAAAACCAACATATTAAAGGCCGTTTTCTCCTAATCTATTGAGCGTTGCGTCTTACGATTGCAGGAGGTACACACCCTAAAGGAGTACAATTATTACCCAAAGTTTCATCCCAAAATAAAATCCCAAGGTCGTCCCCTCCCCTTGTTAGCTGAATCACACGATACCACAGCTTTAAAGTCATTTTTGGAGGGGAACCAGGAAATAATTCAAATGATAAAGGCAAGAATTCAAGATTTAAATAGTAAATTCAAGTAATAAATCTATCTAAACAGCTGTAGATGAAGTTAACAGATGCAATATTTGGTTCTGATATAATTTCACTAAAATCAGTATTTCTCTTCATTTTAAGAGACATAAAAGACAATAAATATTGTAGCTAGAGAATCCTACTATAAAGTTTGAATGTATTAAAAGTAAAATGCCGGTATAGGAATTGATCACGTAATTTCCCACATTAAAATTTAAAAAATCAGATGTTAGAAAGAATATAGGAAATAAAATTGTAGAAAGGAAGTAACGTATTTTCTGCTGAAACAATATACTATAATTTGGAAAACTTAGTGTCGTCTAAAGATAGTTTTTTTAAACATTATATGGTAAGGACAGACACGTGCTTAAAGAGTAGTTAAACATCTTGGTCACATACATAAATTCAAGGAAAGGAATAGTATTCAAAATAAAGTTTAATCATATACAAAGAGTTTCTAATAAGTTTCATTTAAATTTGCAAATTCATTGGATTGGGATAAAAGGGAATAAATTTTGGCGCCAATGAAACTTGGTTAAGATGGCTTAGTTAGAAAGCATTCACTGGAGTGATATTTCAAGATTTAATTATTTATTTATTTATCAATCTTGTTTCATGGATCCCTGCTGAGGAAGGACATCTGGGATGTGAAACATGTCATCGTTAATACACATACATACAATATGAGTCATAATCGTAGTAAAACCAATTATACGTCCCAAAGACAAATAAAGAGAATACCAATAAACATTAATTTTTACAACTGAATTTTGCAAAAGTCATATTGAATAAAATTAAATAATTTGTTCAAATTCTTGAATGGAGTAGGAGAAGTTGCCAATAACATAATCTCTCAGTTTTTCCTTAAATATATCTTTATTATCTGCAGACTGTTTTATACTCTTCGGAAGTTTATTAAACAGATGTATACCAGAATAATTAACTCCTCTTTGTACTAATGACTGAGATGTTTGTGCCTCCAAATGAAATAACAGTTAATTAGGAGTAAAATAAAAGTTCTTTCAGTTTCATAACTGTAAAAGTTATTAACAGGTTTTGGGAATCTTAGAAAATATTTTTTTTTTTACGGCTAAACTATTGAAACTACAAATTTTTTTTATAAAGATTAAAGTTAACGCTTTCTAAAGGATCTAGCTACTCTCAAAATTTCAGAGCTATAGGAGTATTTTAAGTCGTCAAGGTCAAAAATCTGATGCAACATTCAAGCTTGGGATCTGATATCTCTTCAGTTAATCACACTATTCTCATGGGAAACCCGGAAATTTTGCGTTCCCATGGATGTTTCTATAAATAACAGTCCAGATTTTTCCTCTACCCAGTCTTCAAGATTCAGTTAGAGTGTGACCACCCTTGTTTGTAGCACTAAGTGGGTGCGCAGATAGTAGAATGCCGATCGCGGGCAAGCATGTTTAACTTTGAAGCTAGCATATGGAGAAACTAGAACACCTCATGTAGCTATAAAGTCGGTTAGGGGTCATGAGATTGGTCTGTCTCAAGTGTGTTAATCGAATCTGCAAATCAAATTCGTTGGAGAAGATTTTCGATGCCAATTTAATTTTGTGACTTTGTTTCAAATTTGAGGAATATAGTGACCATCTACGAGCATATACTTATGACTTTTATTATCTACTAGCTGGTACCCATGACTTTGTTTGTGTTTGTAAAGAATTTGGATTGACAGCTACCGACATTTAACTATCATAGTACATGATGGAAGACTCGATGCTATTACCACATACAAACACCAGTCATCTGCGCTATATAGTTCAGGCAGTAAAGTAAAATATATGGACACACATGTCTTTGGTCGAAACACAAAAACATCCTTGATCAACCTCTTTCAACCAGAATATCTCCCACACCCTCATAGCTACTGACATCTAACCACCATAGTACACAATAGGAGTCACGATACCACTACCACACACAAACACCATTGGTATATGCTATGTAGTTGTGGCAGCAGAGTGACATATACACTTTGGTCGAAATACAAAAATGCCCTGCATCGACCACTTTTAACCATCATATCTCCCACATCCCCACAGCTATTGACATTTGGCTAATGTTTTGCTTGACAGGAAGCTCCATGCAACTTCCACACACAATGACCAGTAATCTGTGCTATGTAATGGTCACTGAAAAGTGAAGTATAGGAAAATACTTATCTATTTATATATATATATAAGATTACCTTTCCTTAGTTTGGGGTTTTATCAAGCTAAGTGGCGACCAAGTTAATGTATAAAAGCACGAACTTAAATTATCCTGGGCACGATCACGGTTAAAGCGAAGGCAGAAGGTTTTGCACCAACCCCAGTGCAGATTTCTGTTTTACAATAGTGTATTTGGAAAGGAACTGCTCTAGCAAGTAGCGATATATGTAGACAATATTCTTATGTTATCAGAGATGCTTGAAAATCATTGGGCGCTACTTCAGAAAGTTTTAGAAGCACTGAGAAGGGGTGGTATGACTGTTAAGTAAATGTACCTTTTTACTATGGGAGGTTGAATTTTTGGGCCATCTTATTGTGCCACAGGGAATCTTGTCTAGTAATAAGAAGATTAATGTCATTAAGAATTTTCGCCGACCTAGCGATAGGAAGCAACTAAAGAGTTTCTTTACATTATGTGAATATTATTGGAAGTTTCTTCAGGGACAAGCCGTAGCAGCAGTAGCCAACTTTAGTGTGTGATTTAAATTGTGCTAGTTTTTGTCGTTATATTTGAATATTTCCTGTTTATGTAGTGTGCCAGTCAGTTGAGCCTCCGCAGCCGTAGCCGCAGTAGCCAACTTTTGTGTGTAATTTAAATTGTGCTAGTTTTTGTCGTTATCTTTGATTATTTCCTGTTTAGGTAGTGTGCCAGTCAGTTGAGCCTCCGCAGCCGTAGCAGCAGTAGCCAACTTTTGTGTGTAATTTAAATTGTGCTAGTTTTTGTCGTTATCTTTGATTATTTCCTGTTTAGGTAGTGTGCCAGTCAGTTGAGCCTCCGCAGCCCGTAGCAGCAGTAGCCAACTTTTGTGTGTGATTTAAATTGTGCTAGTTTTGTCATTATCTTTGAATATTTCCTGTTGAGGTAGTGTGCCAGTCAGTTGAGCCTCCGCAGCCGTAGCAGCAGTAGCCAACTTTTGTGTGTAATTTAAATTGTGCTAGTTTTGTCGTTATCTTTGAATATTTTCCTGTTTAGGTAGTGTGCCAGTTCAGTTTAGCCTCCGCAGCAGTAGCCAACTTTTGTGTTTGATTATTAAATTGTGCTAGTTTTTGGTCGTTATCTTTGATTATTTCTTCTTTAGGTAAGTGTGCCAGTCAGTTGAGCCTCCGCAGCCGTAGCAGCAGTAGCCACGACCGTTAGCGGTCGCCGATTTTTGTGTATTCATTTTGTAGTTCCGTTTTGTCTCGTTTCAGGTGACATGGCTTGTGCAAAGTGTTGTGGTAGCGTTCTGGTTCTCGAGGAGATTCTTAATACTATGGCGTCTCTTCAGCGCAGGTATGGGCATCCTAGTACGAGGAGCGGCCGTGCGTCGAAGAAATTCCGCAGCCAACTTTAGTGGAACCGGCAAGTTTGGATTTTCAGGTTCCAGTATGCAGAAAACGTCTGGCACCGAGTGTGGATCGGAGAAAGGCGTCGAAATTCCCAATTAGCGAAGGGAAAACGATACCTTGCCACTAAGTAACGCGTTTTTCTGTGTTACAGGAGGCTGTAGATTCAAGCGCGAATGGCCCAGAAGAGCAGCAGGGAAGATTTACCCGCAGACCCCGAGCCTTGCCAGGAAAAGGTTTACTGGTCATTGGCAGCTCCAACGTGCGACGGCTGGAGAAACCGCTACGGGAATTAGCCACGAAGAACGGTGCAGATCCTCATACTAACGTTCATTCCGTTTCTCTTTCAGGAGCAACCGTACCACGTGTCATGAGGCCATTCCAAAAGCGATTAGGGAATCGAACTGCCGTCAGTTAAGAGTAGCTGCGCACGTCGGCACTAATGACTCGTGTCGTGTTTCTGTTCCAGATATAGTTAAATCCATGGACAAGTTGGGCCGAAAGGCGTATGAAGCCGCCCGGGAAAATTCAGTTTCATTACAGTTCTCAATTTGCAGTGTGGTGCCGCGTGTCGATTGTGGGGAGGCTGTGTGGTGGAAGATCTTTAATTTAAATAGTAATTTGCAGGAGCTGTGTCGCAAAAACAACTGGGGCTTCGTCGACCTTCGTCCGATGATAGCTGCCAGCTGGGACGCATTTGACAGGTCGGGCGTCCACTACACACCTAGAATGGCGTCCAAGGTGGCTGCTAAAATTTGGAACCGCCTTGATATGAATTATTTTTTAGGAACAGCATGAGGCCCGAGCATCCTTCATTCATCGTAGAGGATGTGCTGATAACATAGAAGCTGGTCCCGGTAGTGATGTCGCCCGAATATTTTAATATTACAGCTTCCAATTACTTCACCTATTTACCGTCAGAGTGCGAGTATGAAAATGCTATTTTAGACTCCACAAATAACTAATACGAAGCAGCTAAGGATAATGTACTAAATTGTCGGAGTATTAGAGGGAAAATAGCGGATTTTCACGCCTCAGTTGCGACTAATGATGTCGATATAATACTAGGAACCGAGAGCTGGTTGACGCCTGAAGTTGAATCTAGCGAAAGTATTTGGCCCTCATTTCAATGTTTTTCGGAAGGACAGAACTGTTTCAATGGGCGGGGGTGTGTTCGTGGCCGTAAGTAAAACCGTTAATTGCTCTGTCGTAACTGAAACGGAAAATTTTTGCGAGTTAATATGGGTCAAGGTAAAAATTGGCAAAAATTTAAAGTTTCATGCTCGGGTCGTTTTATCGACCTCCGGATTCTGATTTAGCTAACGCGGAATAATTCAGAGAGTCGCTTATAACATTTACAAAATTTCAAGGACATATATTGATCGTGGGTGGTGACTTTAACCTACCGTCGGTTAGGTGGGGACACATACCACGTTCAGGTGGGTGGAAGAGATAAGTTAATTACCGAAACGTTTCTAGAATCATTGCAGAAAGATCTCTTGAACAGATGGTCGAAGAGCCACGCGGTGCGACAAAGATTCCTCGTCCATTCTGGATCTTTTTCTAATTAGCAATCCTGAATATTGTAGATAAAGTTTGTATAGAAGACGGTATAAGTGTGCACAAGGAGGTTGTGGTATCATTAAAATCTAGTCTGAGTCTGAAGCATGACAAAGAGAAACTCGTTTTTTTGCTTCAATAAGGGCAAACGATGCGGGTATGGTTGATCACTTTGCGAAGAATTTTGAACGTATACGCAAAATACAAATGTTGAGGAACTTTGTTTAATTTAAAAGAACTAATATGGACTGGTTTAAACCAGTTTGTTCCTAAGAAGTGTATTAAGGACATTAATAACTTCCCTTGGGTCAATAGGAAGTGGAAACGTTTGCTCAGGAGGCAAAGGCGTTACATGCCGCGGTGAAAAATCGGGGGACTGCATCTAATCGTGCTAATTAGTCAGTTTGCGTGCGGAAGTACCTAAGGCAATGCACGATGCGTTTAAGAATTCCAAGCCAGGAATTTATCCGAAGATCTTATTACTAATCCAAAAAAGTTCTGTCGTATATTCAAAGTAATAAGAGGCTCTCGTAAGGTTATGCCGTCGCTGATTAAACGAAATGGTGAATTATCAGAAACAAGCGTAGAGAAAGCAGAAATTTTGAATGATATATTTAAAAAGGCTTTCACGATAGAAAACTCAGAGGAGATACCGATATTTAACAATCGTACCGACAAAATTATGAATGATCTCGCTCTTGATGTCGAGGGAATAACTAAACTGCTTATGAATGTAAAAACCAATAAGGCTCCCGGACCAGACGGTATTCCTACAAGATTCTACTCAAGATACGCAAAGGAAATTGCACCGTATTTGATGAAATTGTATACCGTCTCTCTGGATCAAGGAAAAATACCAGCCGAATGGAAGACCGCTATCGTAACTCCAGTGTTTAAAAATGGGAATGTTAATGATCCTCAGAATTATAGGCCGATCTCGTTAACTTCAATATTTTGCAGGATTTTAGAACATATCATCTATTCAAATGTCATGCGGTTCTTGGATGAAGGTGAGCTTTTAAATCCAAATCAACATGGATTCAGAAAAGGCCGATGCTGCGAAACACAACTTGCACTTCTAATTCACGACTTGTGCCGAATTATAGATGAGCAATCCCAGGTTGATTTGGTTCTATTAGACTTTAAAAAAGCTTTCGACACTGTGCCTCACACTAGGTTACTTAGGAAACTTCGCGGTTACGGCATATCTAGACAAATATGCGACTGGGTTGCAGACTTCCTGAAGGGCAGAACACAGTGTGTAGTTCTCGACGGTGAGCGTTCATCACTTACTGAAGTGGGGTCTGGAGTTCCCCAGGGAAGCGTGTTAGGGCCTCTGTTGTTTCTCATATACATCAATGATCTATGCGACATAATAGGGGGGATGAAAAGATTATTTGCCGATGATGCTATATTTATCGCGAAATCAAAACCCAGGACGACTGCGCTTTGTTACAAGACGATATTATGAAAATAATTGCGTGGTGTAAAGATTGGCAGTTGGAGTTAAACGCTAAAAAGTGCCAAGTCATGCGTGTAAGTAAAAAGGTGACACCATTTAACTATGAATATACGATTAATGGCACTGTCCTTAGAACGGTAGATTCCGCTAAATACCTAGGGGTAACAATTCGTAATAATTTGTCGTGGAATGAGCATATCGAGAATGTAATGGGAAAAGCAAATCGTATGCTCCGATTTCTAGGTCGTAATTTAAATCAATGCACTCAGGAAGTTAAATCGATTGTATACAAGTCACTAGTACGTCCTCACTTAGAGTATTGTTGTTCTGTATGGGGTCCCCATCAAAAGGGGTTAATGGAGGCTTTAGAGAAGGTCCAAAGAAGAGCCGCCCGATTCGTGACAGGTATATATAGTTGGAGGGAAAGCGTAAGTGCGATGTTGAAGGAGTTAGGTTGGGAAGACCTGGAACACCGAAGGCGTTGCTCTCGACGGAAGCTAATTGAAAAATTCACGACAGATGTATTTCGGAATGACAGCAGCAAATATTGCTACCAGCAACATTCATATCTCGAAATGACCGTGAAAATAAGATAAGAGAAATCAGGGCCAGAACCGATTCATTTCTGTACGCATTTTTCCCACGAGCGATTAGGGAATGGAATAGAAAGGATTTACCTGGCGAGGTAAACTTAAAATCTGACAGGAGTAGCTTTCGAGAAAGCACTCCAGCCATCCTGATCTGGGTTTTCCATGGTTTTCCCAGATCACTCCAGGCGAATGCGGGGATGGTTCCTCACAATAGCCCATGGGCGCCTCCTGTCATATCCCTTATAACTCTTCCAAACCATAACCCTTTTCGATAGGTGCAATGCACCCTCCGCCACACACTTTTAGTGAATCGCAGAGTAATAATAATAATAATAAAAATATGCCATCTTTAAGAGATTTGGAAAAACAAAAGGTCAAATAAGTGTGGTTCCCAGAATGCAAAAGAGATTTTCAGAAAATCATAAATGAATTATGTCAAGCAAATATCCTTTATTATCCAGATTGGGAACTAGATTTTTGCCTTGCCATGGATACCTCAGATTACGATCTAGGGGTACATGTCTTCAAGAAGGTAGAAAATAACAGAAACTGGATTCTAAGACAATTTGTTTTGCCAGTAGGAAACTGCAAACCACTGAAACAAGATACACAATTACTGCAAGGGAGGCCTTATCTATTGTATGGGGTTTAACCAAGTTTATGTACCTACCTTTAGGCAGCAAAATTATTGTATATACGGATCATAAGGCTCTTTCATTATTGTTAAAGTGTAAATTTGTCCACTGTCAGTCAACCTGTTGGACATTGGCGCGTCAGGAATACAATTTAGAGATTCGGTATGGTCCTGCTAGTCAAAATAAAGTTGCAGATGCTTTGTCACGTTTACCGTCTAGGTCTAGATTCCGAAAAGAGATGCCGAGGACCACAGACTGAAGCTATAATTGCTTATCAAAGAAGTATTATATGAGACTGAAGTTAAGTATTCCTTGAGACAAATTAACAATGGACAGGACAAAGATGTAGCTATAGCAGAAGTAAAAACTAATCTTGATAACCCAGACCATTAAGATAAGCTGTACTTTGCATGGAGGGGTAATATTTAGAAGGACCAGTGAAAAGGATGAAAGTTGGAAGTTATGGCTTCCAGAAAGTCTGGTTGAAAATATTGTTTGGCAGCACCGCTATAGATATGGGCATTATGGGTCATCTAAGTGTTACAGACTGTTAAGGGAGGATATTTATTTCAATAATATGAGGAGAAAAATTTCCAAGCTATTAAAGTGTTGTCAAGTGTGTCAAAGATCTAAAATAGAAAGTAAGTGAGAAAAATACAAAATATCATTCCAAGTGGAGTGTTAGAATTTGTGTCTGCTGATGTGTTTGGCCCACTACCCATGTCTCAGGGAGGGGCAACCGAGATTTTAGTTTTACTTGATGTTTTTTCTAACTTCATTAACCTTTACACAATAAAGAAAGCCACTGCAAACAATTTTGTTTAGGAAATAAATTGATGAATTCTGTCAGAAGGTAGGTAAAGCTAGGAAGATTCTCAACAACAACTCTCCAAAATTTACTAGTAAGCTTTGGATAGGAAAACTTGAACAGGAAGGGATATAAGTTGTACCTACTTCAGCTTATCGCCTGGCAGGAAATCCCGTAGAGCACCTAATGAGGGAAATAAGACGTTGGTTTAGGACGTAGGGTACAGACTAAAATAATAAGTGGGCTTATGAAGTTGAAAATGTTGAGAATGTAATTAATTCCTTACCTACTGATACAACTGATATACCACTTATTGAACTGATGTTTAAGAAACCAGTTGACAGATTAATACAAGAATGTGTTAGTTTTCCAAATATAAAGAGTTTTAACTATGAAGAAAAGGTAACTTTAGGTCTTAAAAAACATAAAGGAAACATGATAAAGGTCAAAGGTGCAAAGATTATTGACTTAGTGTTGGTTGAAGTCCATAGTAAATCATCAGCTTTGCGCCAAGAGACTTGTAAATTTAATCGTTTGTTTGAAGGCCCTTTCAATGTAAAGTCTGTACCATGGAGTAACTCGTATGAGCTAATAGACCCAGAGAATGGTAAATGTGAAGGTGTATATAATGTTGAAGCCCTCAAACCATTTTATGAATGAGAGGTCACTTATGAGAGAGTCACTACACGTAAATAGATGATTTTATAAATGAGATTGTGTCAATAAATGTATATAGATAGATGATTTGTGTACTACACCTAAAATGGTAGACACAGTGATACAGAATGTTTAAAATGTAATAATTTAGATGTATAAAGCCACCTTAAACAGTTCTGTCTGTCTTTTGGGGTTTTCATGATGTTGATGTTGGCTGCACTATTGATACCACTGATCATGTCATAGGTGAACAAACTGTTGTCATTAACAAGTAGATAGGCAGTAGGTAGCTTATAGTGAATGAATTACTTGTAGCTCAGGCTTAAGATGATGAAATTAATTTTTGATCAGTAAAACAATAATTAAGAAAATGACTGGATCTGTAAATAGATAATTATTTACTGTGACTAGAATAACTGAACGAGCTGTGTACAGATGTTTTATGTAATGAAGGATTGTATATCTGGATTTTATAGTTGTAAAAGTTATTATGGATGATTAATTGTAATCTATTTATGTTGACCTTATGTATATATACAATCTGTTTAATTTCATGAAGAATTCGATCAATTTTAACTTTCTAAGATCAAGTAAACTCTGGGGAGGGATTATAATGACCCAAAACCCCAGACTTTAGGGGAAATTGTATTTTATTAATTATTATTAATTATTAATTGCTATAGAGCTATCACTCCGGTGGCATTTCCCCCAAACATCCCTTTTTTATATATACATATTTTTTTTAAAACAATTCTTTTATAATTGGAATGTTGAATTCATCCCCCATTTACTATTATGATTTACAAATTTTAATTCTAAATTCCTTAAGCGTTTTTGGGAAATTATTCATCACTACACTTGGTAATTTGTTCCAATCTCTGACACCCTTACCAACAAAAGAAAATGTGCCTTTTTATAACTACACCTCTTTCCCCCTTCTATTGTGTCCACTGGTTTATTGTTTTATTATCAGTACTGCATTTTGATCACTTATTCCTTCAGTTACCTCACACCCCACAAGATTTTTATTAGGCTTTATTAGAAAGATATCCAACAAGTTTGGTACCCTCATGTTGTAAGGTATTTATCAAATTTTGAAACTGCTTAACAAAATTTTATTCCCAGAATCACGAGTTAGATTGAATACTAGTATTTCAGTTTCTATGTATATTTGAGCTATATAGCAGGTTTTTACAGTTTGCAAAATAATATTTTATGTTTCATCAGTTTTAAGCATTCGCCTGGAATAGGATTGCGAAAGTTTATATCTAAATTATTTATTTTTAGCTAAAATATTAAAGTTGTGAAATTTTTCATAATAACTAAACTTAACGTTTGCTACAAGATCTTACAATGTGTAAAATTTCAGAAAGATAGAATTATTTTTATTGTCAAGGTCAAATTAGATGATGCAAGGATTTTAGACATGTGATTTGGTATCTGATCAGCCTTCCAGAAACGACCCATGTGAATGAGGAAAAGAATCCTTTCCCATGGTTCCTGAGAGTGCAGAGTCGCCAGGAATCTTTGAGAAGCGTGGAGCGCGATGTGATATAGACTCGAGAATTCAGTTAGTCGCCCTCAATCTGTCAGGAACTGCGAACTCGATAATATGTAGTTCAGTAGGCTAGTCAGTTTTATATTAGGCACTACAGTGCAAAAGTTTTATTTTGGCCTACTGTAGATTCGCAAATTTAGGTTTTACTACAATGCAGTTTTGAAATAGCATTACTCCATATGGGACCTCAGGATTTCTTAAGTGTCGGTCACTGGCTAAGCAAGTGCCATAAAAAAGAAGTGTGTGACGAACTTTTCCATATGTACTTTCCAGTAATAATCAGTATAAAATGAACATTGGGGTGTGGTCTCACTGGAATGGGTGGTCGAATCTGCAAGCTTTTCTTCTGTGAACTTGTCTGATCGCCTGTACAGTTTTTGACTTTGTAAAATCTGAAGAATATAGTTATTCTAATAGCAATGGACTCATGAACATCATTTTTACTCTCACCTTTCCTTAGCTTTTGGTGGAAAACAAGCTAAGTGGTGACCTGGTTACTATTATAAAATCAGAACTTTAAAATCCAAGGCTACACACGGTCAGAGCTAAGAAAAAAGCTTTATGCAGAACCCCACTGCAACCTAGTTTTCTTACAATGGTCTGCCCTACCACTTGTGTAAAACCTCCTTCTCTTCTTAAGGTGTATTAAGTCTCTGTTCCCTTGTGTTATTAATCTTATTTACTACCCAGTTAACACCTGTTAAATTTAAATCCCCTCCGATAATGACCATTCTACACACACCTCTGATCTGTGAAAATGTATTTAGTTTCTCTCCAAGTACCTCATCTTCATCATTCATTATTCCACTATGGTAAGCAGCCAACACCCTGATTTTTTTCTCTTTTATCACCCCAAAAATATATCCCTAGCAAAGCATGGTCATTATCTATGAACACTAGAGTACTGTAGTAATCTTTGCTAACCAGTAGGAATACCCCTCCACCAATTGCTTCTCTATCTGTGATACATTCTATAACCATCAGGGAAAACCTCATTGTCTAATGCCCTACTCCCTTATCCCTTCTATTTAGATGTAGGCTCTGCCTAGTGAAAACCCACCTACCAATGATGTTCACAGGTACGAGGGTTGCTATTTATATTTCTGGCCTAATAATTAAAAAACAAATATTTATGATCGAAATTGGTTTTATTGTTTCTCAAAATATTCTCAGTGAAGATCAATACACTTCTGCATGCATTTGAACCAATTTTCGAAGCACTTTTTCCACTCCAATTGAGGTAACTCCAGAACATGTGTCTTGAATGCATCAACAGGTTCTTCGGGTGTCGAAAATCATTGACCACATAATTTGTTTTTGTTGAGCCAGAATAAAAAGTAGTCATTGGATGCCAAATCAGGGCTGTATGGCAGATGACCCATCAATTTGATGTTTTGACTGGTCAAAAATTCCTTTGTTTGAGCCAATGTGTGATGGCTCACATTGTCATGATGAGGAATTATTTACCTCTTCTTCGACTTCTTCTGAATTTTCCCAAAAACTTCTGGTAAACAAATGGTCTTGTACCATTCAGAGCTGACTGTCCTATGTTGCTCTAACGCCACTGTGACCGGTATTACCGAAGAAACAGGCAACCATTTGCTTCGATGTGCTTCTTCCACGAACAACTTTTGTCGGATTTGGCTGATCTTGGAAGAACCATACAGTCGATTGCTGTTTTGTTTCAGGCTCATATCAATAGATCCATGATTCGTCACCTGTGTAGATGTTATACACAGTCTTTGATGCACCTTGAATGTATTTTTTAACATTTCCTTGGACCAATCGACACGAGCTTCCTTTTGAGTGTTTGTCAGATTATGCAGAATCCAACGCTAACAAATCTTTTTTATGGCCAAATGATCATGCAGTATTTTATTGATGCTTGTCATACCAATGCCCAAAGACTAATTAGGATTATCAAATTGATAAAGCCTTTATAACAATGGCTAAGAAGTAAAGATCATTTGAAAAGGTCTCTCCTTTCTACATACAGAAAGTTTTGGAGGGACTGTTGGTAGCACTAAAATGTGTTAAAAAGCTGAAGAACAGGTTATTACTGCTGGAAACAAATACCAGCAAGCAGGCTTCCCTGCTCCTTGTGTCTGAGGAGCTTATGCAGTTCGCATTTTACAGTGAAATCTATAAGCTATAAACAATAGCAAAGGTATCAGCACCTACTGATATCTTATCTGTTTATAGACTGAGCAACCCGTTAAGGAGTGGGAAACAGAGAAACTGGTTGATGTTTCTCAGATAACACAGAGGATGAAGACTACCACTTTCATCCTGACATTCAACAATCCTACATCATCAAAGGCCATTAAAGCAGGACACCAACATCTCAACATTTGCCCTTCTTTACCAGACCCGATGTAATGCTTTAAGTTCCAGCTGTTCGGACCAACCTGCAAATGGCAGCACATGAACTGAGTAGTGGCTGCACCCTGCCATAGATATTTGTCAACTGCTCTGGGTCACACCCAGCCCGAAATGTGAAGTGAACATGAAAGAAAAAATATACAGGAGTTGAAAACCAAAGAGAGCATAGAAGCCAAGCAGTGTTATAAGGTGCTTGTTCCACCCATGTTTATAATCTGCTTCACAAATTTTTTGGTAACTCCTGTCATGAAAGAAAATATTGCTACATGGTCATCTGTTGCAGAAATGAGTGCAAGCACGTGCTCATGCCAATTTAAATGTGATCGCTGTTACATAAAGGAAAGGTGAAAACTAGAATCGAAAATTTTAGGCCAATCAGTTTGACATCAGTGGTAGGTATTTTAATGAAGAGATTGATATGCAGTCAGAACCTAGAAATATATGTGAGTATATCATAAGTGGCTTTCAAGTAGGCAACATGGCTTTAGCCAAAGATATTCATGCGAATCTCAGTTGGTGGGATATATGCAAGATATTTGAGATGAAATGGACAAGGGAGGCAAATTTGATTGTGTAGCACTGGATCTTTCAAAGGCTTTTGACAGAGCCATAAAATGATATTAAATAAGGTGAAAACTACTTTTTCCCCTCTTATCCCTTATTTTTTATAGCACTAATTATCCTCTTTTTTTATATACGTCCCTCTTCCCCACTTTCTAACTGCCCTGTACTCCGCTGTTTGTTTACATTTTTGGCATCTATCTCGCTCACGCAAATTTTGTTTTTTTTTTCCCACCATGTGTCTATTTCAGAGTTACCTTACCCTATATTAGCGTAAAAACTATTTGAGTTGACGAGAAAATGATTTGCTGAGTAGAAGAATTTTTTTAAAGGTGGAAACAGAAAGTTAGGGTAGGAAATGCACTATCAAAAGAAGTGGATGTAAATAATGGGAGTGTCATAGGGTAGCGTATTGGGACCATTGCCATTCATTATTCTAATGAATAATTGTGTTGATTGTTTACTGTCGGATATTAGATTGTTTGCAGCTGATATAATGGTATATGCGCAACTTTCTCAGTTATTACTTTTGGCTTGTGACAAAAGCACCTCATAGAAATAATAGATATGATTATTTTCATTCTGTAAGTAATCTTCAATTAAAAAAAACTTAACTTAGTCCACAACCCGAAGGTTGGTTGGATCCTCCAGAAGGAGGCATACTAAGCCATTGTGTCAGAGGTAGGACGGCCAGTTCCTTTCCTCTGGGACCTACAGTTTAACGTGGAATCCGAACCACGGAATCTTCAATTATGAATTTGCAATTGAAGAATATAATGTATTTACTGATCTAGTTACATTCTGCAATTAAAATTTCTTTCTTCTGCAACTCTCATAAATCCACAGTGTGCATTACTGTTTCAGTTTCAGATTTCTCTTTTATATACACCTTATGATGTACAATTTATACTTTCAGGTCTTTGAAAAAGTTCCTTTTGGACAGTTGACAAGCCAGTTGAGCACTCCACATTTAGGAACACTTTTCCTGCAACTAACAGTCGATGACATGGGAATATGCTTACCTTTAAATCCTTTACCCCTGGTTAGTAGCTATATCATATTTGTTTACACTTTTATAATAACTTAATATTTTTTATGAAATGTTTTATGTTGATGTGATAATTACCAGATAAAATATACTGTTTTCTGTTTATAGGCATCGTGGGGTATTAATAGGACATTATATGATGGTGACTCCCGTGGTGCTGTTGTAGTAACATTGGAAAGCACCAGTATTTCAGCTTGCAGTTCAGGTTCCCTTGTAAGCAAAGGACGATTTGTAGGACTGTGTTTGCGTTTTGCAGATGATTTTGAAACAAGCCTTGATGACTGGAAGCCAGATATGTCAGACAGCACAATAATGAACTTGTGCGTTGTATCAGAAGGAACATACGAAGTGTGTAGCCGTACAATTGCTCAGAAACAGGGAAGTGGTATGTACCACACAAGATATAACTTTTTAGTGTCTTCATTATATTTCAGTACTAAATATTTACATTGTTGTTTAATTTTTTTTTTCCAAAATTCCCCTGCTGTAAAATTCATTGCATACTTTATGCTTAAGTAGATTAAGTACATTTTTTGTTTAATAGGTAATGTAACAAAAAATATGTTTTATAATATGAAATAAAGTTAGCCAAAGTAATATATGTGTATAGAAATACATTATTACATTATGAGAGGATGGAAAGCATCTCCTGTAATTTAAATTTAAAAATAAATGTATATGCATTGATTGCTAGGTGATAAAATCAAAATCATATTCTTTTCAATATATTTTTCAGATAATGCCAAGTGGTTTCTTAATGTACAGTGGCAAATGGAAGGTGTTGATATTCATTTGGATGTAAATGTGGGGAAACAGCTTTCGGCACTAGGGCATACTCTAACAATGCTTACTGGTTCTCAAGAAGAGGATGAATTGAATGTGACCAGTTATGACAGTGATGAGACGGATCAAGTTGATGGGAATACTGCTTCTCTGGTATATTTTTTAATGATTTAATAATTAAACTATGTATGTAGTAAGTTACTGATTTTATGTTGTATGGTTCTGCTCTTAATGTGGAATAATATTTTTCTCCAAGAATAAATGTTAAATGAATAATGACAGAGCTTTAATTTTATATTCACATCTTTCTGCTTGAATACTGTC
Source organism: Vandiemenella viatica (assembly GCA_031002005.1). Classification (NCBI taxonomy): domain Eukaryota; kingdom Metazoa; phylum Arthropoda; class Insecta; order Orthoptera; family Morabidae; genus Vandiemenella; species Vandiemenella viatica. The sequence continues at coordinate 326,746,745 of JARYHS010008074.1, read as the reverse complement.
TGCCACAATCTCTGTTTTTAGGCTATTGTGTAGTCCTCACTTAGATGAATACTGTAATGGTCTTTAATTTTCACCTCAAAATAAAATTCTTTCAAATACGAGCAAAATCAGCCCAGAAGTATAGATGTTAGATGCCAGCATCACGAAACATAACTAGAAACCTTATTCACCACTTCAGTAACATATCATGTGAAAATGGCCTCAACAGGTCATGGTTTGTCAGTGATGATGCAGATTGCTCAAAACAACGGATTTTATATATAAAGATATATTAATCATAAATTATAGGGTCACAGGTAGGGTCTTATCAGAACTTAAGGAGTAATGTCAAAAATATTTGACGAAGCTAGTTCTCTTCTTTGGAATTTAGAAAGGGTAGTAATATTAGCTCTTTTCTGTTAAACAATTGTAAAAGTAATTAGAGTTGAGGAACTAGCATAGACTGCCATTGAATGGTCTAGTTTGCCAGTATAAATTGTTTGCCTATGTTTGTTCATCCTCATTAGAAGTGATGCCTGTATGAGAAATTGCACAGTAAATCTGTAAATAAGGTTTGTAATTCTGCAGGAGGCGTGTACTGTAATATGAAAAAAGTATTCTGTGACAGGAATGAAATAGTGGTAGCTGGATGCATGCTGCAAGTTTTGTAGGGAGGTCTATTGTATGGGAGTTTTTGATGTGGTAGTCAGAAAATCAGGAGGTGAGTACTTGTAGAAGAAGATGGGTGGTATGCTGAAACATGTGGCAGGTAGGGTGCAAGATTTTGGGAAGAAGGATTAACATTTCAAGGAATGAACATAGAATGTCATACCTACGACAAAGGACCAGGAGAGAACTGGGTCATGAATATGGGGCTGTACTCTGATTTTTGTGGTGCAGTATATGAGATGTGCAAACAATGGGTAGCACTACAAGATATTTATACTAGATTGGGAGAGGGTGGATTGTAGAAGTGGGAATTGATGGCTTATGTTAGATTTTTGGAGTACCTGGAAAGTTATTGGAATAGATGTATTTGCCATGGATTGCAACACTATAAGGAATAGAATGTTTGGTGTGGAAGATATGGCAGTTGTCAAAATATAGGAATCGTTGGAAATTTGTAGGCTTAATTTTTTAAAATTCTATTTGACTGTAATATAATGAATGCTTTAGTGGCAACTCATTTTCCATTTTGTTCATCTTCCTCAGGTAGTTTCTCCATCCATCTACTTTTGCCCTGAACGAATTCTAATTTATTTCTTTGTGTGGAAAGCTATTTGGCACCTACCTTGGTAATTTTTTCCAGTCCATAACTCCCTTACCAATGAAAGAAAATCTCTCCACTCCTTTATACCTGAAATTGAGCGCAGGCTTGTGGTTATGGTCAACTTTTTCTTTCTATGCACTACACGTAATTCTAGTACCAATATCCATCCAAGCCTCAACACCAGCATATGTCTTGTACACTCTAAGCACTCTCTTCACTTCCTCCTTTATCATATCAGTTATTGATTGTGTCCTGCAGTAATTTTCACAAACAATTATAGCTCCTCTTTTTCCACATATGATGGGTGCACAAGTTTCAACGCTGCAAACTCGGTAAATACTTCAACGACTACCATAAGACGTAACGGTGGAATGTTGTTGTATTGGGTAAGCTGAGAAAATGACATTGCAATGGGAATCATCTGCTAGCTAGCAAGTTTCCCTACTCCTTAAATCTGAAAAGCTCAAGGAGTTTGGTGTGAAATTCAAATCCTATATGACTTCTATATAGAAGCTAGGACATGGTCACATGCTGGGATTTGATTGATTTAGAGACGAAGGAACTTCTTAAGGAGAGGAAATCAAATAAAGTGGTGTATGTTTGTCATGTAACAGGGAGCATACATTGTAGTATTCGTCCTGACGTTTGACACTCCTACATTGCCAAATACCACAAAGCAGGCTATCTAAATCTCAACGTTCATCTCTATTTACTAGACACTACTGATTTGTCCTAATCACATATCATGGAGTTGTTCTCTCTTTCTAATAATGTCAGCTGTTTAATAAAACATAAGTTGGAGATAGACAGAAATAGTATGATGGATGCCACATGCAGAGTTCTTGAGTTAAAGGTGACACTGAAAATAAGGAAGTGATAGGTAAAATAATTTTTCACTTATCTCAGATGAAAGGCCAGACTAACAAGAAAACACAAAACACACACTTTACAATATTTCTGTTTAAAACCTTATTCATGTATGTAGGATTGGGCCATTTGGCAATGAGGTGTGTGCACACACTACGGTCTACTGCCCGACTTGCTACTCCATGGAAGTTTGGAGTCTTGCTGCTTACCAGAGGATTAGAAAAAAGTGATAGTAGTACCGGTTCATAAAGGAGGAGTCACAAATAGGGTTGAAAATTACAGGCCAATTAGTTTGATAGACTATTAGGCAAAATGATGGAGAGATTGGTATGCAACTATATCAGAAATGTGTGAGGAAAGAAACTGGTTTTCAGATCGACAACATGGCTTTAGGCAAGGATATTCATGTGAATCCCAGGTGGTGGGCTGTATACAAGATATCTCAGATGAATTGGACAATGGAGGCCAAGTTCATAGTGTAGCACTAGATCTTTCTAAGGCATTTGACAGAGTGAGGTTTAAAAAAACTGAAATCTAATGGATAGGATGAAAAAGTTACTTGTTGAGTAGAGAAATCCTTAAAAGCCAGAAAGCAAAGTGTTAGAGTAGGAAATACAATATCAAAAGAGGTGGAAGCAAATATGGGAGAGCCACAGGGTAGTATATTGGGACCATTGCTGTTCGTAATTCTAATGAATGACTGTGTTGATGGATTATGGTCAGAGTCTCATTACCTAATGAGTCATTAGGTAACGTTCGTTGTGCACACACGTTCCAAGCCTAATGGCCCGTTTTTCTATTTGTGATCAAGGCAGATGCCGAAATATTGTGTAGTTGTTTGTCAGCATTAGTATTCTCTCATCGCAGCCATCCACTTTGGTATGTGGTGGGTTAATTTCCCTTTCTTTTCTTATTTATATCGCCTAGAAGCCACTTCCATTTTCCTTAGTTGCATCAAAAGAAAATTTAAAAAATATATGTATATAAAAAAGGTGAAAATAGATGACTGGGGGAATTACTACCAGAGTGTTAGCTCCACTGCAATTAAAAATCAAATTTAAAAAAAGGAACAGGGTGGAGGTAAAGTCGAGGTTATGGAAGTAAACAGTTGTGACATTAACTATAAATAACTCTCCGGAAGAGACTAAAACAGATATATATATATATATAATCTGCTGGTTGTGAAACCTTAAAACAGATACACATGAACATAAAAATATAAAAATGTAAAATGTATTAACAGTGTAATTGAAAAAAGGTACAATAATAAATAAATTTAGAAGAATTTTTTTAAAATTATTGAAATAAACAATAAATGATGAGTTATCAGCAGGGTCTTATTTGTGATTTAGGCCAGGAGGATGTTTGGTAGCAAGGATATATTGGTAAGCAAATTCCCATCTACGAAGTTGAGATGCGGTGGTAGTTTATGGAAAAGCTCTGGAGGTTCTCACTGTAAAGCTGTCATTGAAGTTGTTGGAGCTATAGGTGTTGACATGTTCTGATACTGGCAGGGATAGATTGAGGGTGTGGACAGTTTGTTTGTGCCCATTCATTCTGTCTGAGAGTTGTTTATTAGTTAGACCTATGTACGAACTAGGGCAGTGGCAGCAGATTGATTTGTATATGGTTTGTTGTGGAACAAGTAGCACCCCCAATGATGGGGAGGCTTGCTTTGTGGAGGGATTGGAATAGGTCGTGGTAGGTGGATGCATGAGATCCCTTTGGTGGTTTTGGAAAATCAGAAAGGGGATATTTGTGCACCAAGTCTTGTAACATGGCCGTGAATTCCCTCACTCCTTTCCAAAGAAGTGCACCCTTCTCCCTAAAATTGTATTCACTGTCCCTGTACATGTTTCATTTTTAGCAGGCCATTCAATCTCTTACTACCATAAGTGGCAACTTAGTGGCTAGTTGAAAAAAATCCTCTCTTGTAGCTAGCCAAGTGAGTCCATCAACAAAACACGACATTTTAGTGGTCATAATTTATAGTGCCATTGTCAGGTGACTGCTGCTGGTGGGTAATAGAGCCAGTTATATACTGTGTTAAGTCCACACTACAACATCCTTTTTCCCAATCAACCAATGACTGATGGGGGGAAACATTGGCTAGCAGTGGGAATCTTTTCTTTTGGTAGAAGCTGTCAGTGGGTACTGTTATTGGTGATGCAACAGAGAGGTGCGTAGTTTCCTCAAATCTTGCTGCCATCTCAATTTTTTGGAACAAGGGGCTGCAGGCTTTACTTAATTTAAATCCAGTATCTCAGTTAATGAGATCATCCAAGATACGGATTTTGACAGGTTCAGAATAAATACTATCCCAGTAGCCACTGGTACATGCGAGAAATCTTGTAGCCTAGAAATTGAAGCCATGTCTCATGTCGATACTGTTCTCAGCAACTTCTGATTTTTCAGTTTGGCCTAGATGGACATTGTGTGCATGTTCGGCGCACCTTTGGTCAATACATCATGTAGTTTGACCAATGTATGCCTTTCCGCATTCGCAAGGAATGCAATATATGCCAGGTGTTTGCAACATTGTATCATCCTTTGGTGCACAGAGTATGTTTTTAATTTTGGCCAATGGTCAGAACATTGTTTTAATGCCACATTTCTGTAAAATTCTGCCAATCTTAGCAGTAATTGCTCCCACATAAAGAAGGTAGGCGAAGGGGCATATATCTTTCTGCTGATATATTTTCCTCTTTCCGGCAGACTGAGTGTTGACGCCTCATTGTACCCATTCTTGCGGAAAATTTCCCTTATATCATTTCTGCTGGCAAACTATCCTTATCACATATAGCTCGCACTCTGTGCACCAAGGGTTTGCATTACCATTCTGCGTTGAGCTGGCTAATGGAGTCTGCATGCGTTGAGGTCGAGGTCTGTACGCTTACACAGAGCAGGAGCTATACATGATAGGGTTAGTTTGCCAGTGTAAATGTATCATCTACGGGAAACTTTCAGCAAGAATGGGTACAATGTGACATTAATAAACTCACTTTGCAGACGGACAGGAAGGACGAAAATATCAGAAATAGCCATGCCACTTCACCTACGTTCCATATGTGGGAGCAGCTGCTGCTAAGATTGACAGAATTTTATGAAAATGTGGCATTGACACGATGGGGCATTAATAAACTCAGTTTACAGATGGGCAAGAAAGGCATGCTGCTTCGCCTACCTTCCGTATGTTGGAGCAACTACTGCTAAGATTGGCAGAATTTTATGAAAACATGGCATTAAAACCATTTTTCTGACCACCGACCAAAATTAAAAACATACTGTGTTTGCCCAAGGATGAAATAGCACTTCGAACTGTAGCATAATGAGTTTTATGGAGAAATTACAAAAGGCTTAAGGAAAAATTAGTAGTCATAGAAACAATCGAGACAGAGAGCAAGCAAGGTAATAAGTGTGTGCATTTAAGTTGATGATAAACTGTTACTGTGAGCAAAAGACTTTATATCTTCAGATCCATATCTATTGAATGCTACTTTAATAAATTGCAAGAAGTCATATGAAAGTTTGTTGCTATTCGAATAGAAGAAATTAAATTAATAAGTTTGAAATTTAAAGTTCTGAACAAGTTAAAACGTGACATGTATCCCTGGCGACTGTGATCAAGGTTATAGAGAAATACGAAGGTCGATCACATAAAAAATTACAACACAGCAACTGTGACTGGACATAAAAATTGTGTTTCTTCTGACTTATATCAATTGTTAATTGTAAAAAATTACATGTTGTAATCATATATTTAATTTAATTTAATTGCAATGGAGCACAGGCTCCGGTGGCAATTTCCCTAAACACCCATCTTCCCCCTATCCTGCACCTACCTACATTTGCCCTCTACAAATTTTATCTTTAAATTCTTTCAAAGTTTTTGGTAAATTATTCATCATTTCTCTTGGTAACTCATTCCAATCCCTGACACCCTTACCTAAAAAAGAGAATCTTCCCACACCCTTGTGCCTGAAATCGAGTGCCAGCTTGTGGTCATGGTCATCTTTTCCCTTCCATGCACTTCTTTTCATACCTATTGCAATATCTTTCCATGCCTCATCGCCAGTATATGCCCTGTACACTCCCATGACCCTCCTCATCCTCCTCCTGTCTTGCAATGAATCCCATTCCAGCTCCTTTATCATATCCGTCACTGATTGCATTCTGCGATAATTTCCAGAAACAAATCTAGCAGCCTTTTTTTGCACCCTCTCCAACTCCTGTATTTGATACGTAAAATGAGGGTCCCAAGGTGAAGAAGAATATAAGGTCCCTATAAAAACCCTCAATAAAAAGTTTACCAGAGTATTTTTGTCAAATATATGGTAAACTTGGGGAGGTCTGAAGCATAAGGAATTTCATGTAGAAATTACAAAAGGCTTAAAGTTACTTTGGAAGAAATTAGTAGTCATGGAGACTACCGAGTAGCAAACAGAGAGCGAGCGAGGTTATAGATGTGTGTGTTTGAGTTGATGATAAACCGTTACTGTGAGCAAAGGACCTTCAGATCCATATCTATTGAATGCTACTTTAATAAATTGCAAGAAGTCATTTGAAAGTTTGTTGTTATTTGAATAGAAGAAATTAAGTTAATAAATTTGAGGATTAAAGTTCAGAACGAGTTAAAACGGGTCATGTATCCCTGGCAACTGTAATCAAGGCATGTGTCGCATTCCTTACGAATGTGGAAAGGCATACTACATGATATATCGACTAAAGGTGCGCCAAACAGGCATACAATGTCCTCCTGGACCAAACTGAAAAGTCAGTGGTTCCTGAGCAGTATATCGTCATGGGATGTGGCTTCAATTTCAAGGCTACAAGAATTCTCACACATGCAATAGGCTACTGGGATAGTATTTATTCTGAACCTGTCATAATCCGTATCTCTGGCGATCTCGTTAACTGAGATATTGGATTTCAAATAAGTAAAGTGTGGAGCCCATTGTTCAAAAAAAAATTGTGACTGCAGCAACATTTCTGGAAATTCTCTCGCGTGCCACCAATCAACGATACCTGCCATCAGCTAATGGCTTCCACCAATAGAAAAGCTTCCCACTGGTACCCAATGTTTCCCACCAGCAGTAATTGGCTGATTGGGAAAAAGAATGACATAGCGTGGACTTCATGCGGTATATAAGCGGCTCTATTATCCACCAACAATAGTCACTTGGCAATTGTGGCAGATATTTTTTTTTTTTTTTTGCTGTCGTCAGTCTTTAGACTGGTTTGAAGCAATCCTCCATCCCTTCCTATCCTGTGCTAACCTCTTCATTTCTACATATCCCTTACAACCCACGTCCTCAATTATCTGCTTCATATATTCTAATCTCTGTCTACCTCTACAATTCTTACCTTCAACTGTTCCCTCCACTAACAAATTAACCAATCCAGCATGTCTCAAAATATGACCTACCAGCCTGTCTCTTCTTCCTGTAAGCTTCTTCCATAAACTTCTTTTCTCACCGATCATTTCCAAAATTCGTTCATTTCTTACTTTGTCTGTCCACCTAATTTTCAGCATTCTTCTGTAGCACCACATTTCAAATGCTTCAAGTTTCTTTCTTTCCGGTATTCCTAAAGTCCATGTTTCGCTACCGTAAAGTGCTGTGCTCCACACATAGAGTTTTAAAAAGTTCTTTCTAATTCCTAGATCAATATTTGAAACTAAAAGGTTTCTCTTTTTCATGAAGGCTCTTTTTGCTAGTGCTATTCTGCTTTTAACATCATTCCTACTTCGGCCATCGGTTGTAATTTTGCTTCCCAAGTAACAGAACTCACTCACTTCACCTATTGCATCAGATCCTATTTTTATATTTAATCTACTATTGGTATCATTTCTGCTACATTTCATCACTTTTGTTTTACTTTGATTTATATTCAGTCCAAAATCTTCCTTCAGTATTTTGCTCATGCCATTCAATAACTTCTCAATATCCTCAGCCCTTTCTGCTAACAAGACAATGTCATCAGCAAATCGTAGCATACTGATTTTTTCTCCCTGAAAACTTATGCCACATGGAAATTTTTCTTTGACTTTCTTTATTGCTTCTTCTACATACAAGTTGAATATTAACGGGGATAGACTACAACCTTGTCTCACACCCTTTTTAACTGATGCATGTCTCTCGTGATTCTCTACTTTTATTACCGCCACTTGATTCTTATATAGTTTATAGAGTATTCTTCTATCTCGATACTTTAGACCTGACTTCTTTAAAATTTTGAACATCTTGTCCCACCTAACATTATCAAAAGCTTTTTCTAAATCAACAAATGCCATAAAAGTATCTTTGTTTTTCTTTATCCGCCCTTCAAGTATTAATCTTAAAGACAGAATTGCTTCCCTTGTACCGCGATTTTTCCTAAACCCAAACTGATCTTCACCTACTATCTCTTCTACTACCCTTTCCATCCTTCTGTATATTATTCTGGTCAGTAATTTGGAAGCATGTGATGTTAGACTAATGGTGCGATAATTCTCACATTTGTCGGCTTGTGCTTTCTTTGGAAGTGTGAAGATGATATTTTTATTAAAATCAGTTGGAATTTCTCCTGTTTCATAACTTTTTGATATCAGCTTGAATAATCTTTCGATTCCTTCCTCTCCTAGAGATTTAAGAAGTTCTGCAGGGATCTCATCAATTCCAAATGCCTTATTTGCTTTCAAGTCATTCAGAGCTTTATTAAATTCTGTCCTCAAAACAGGATCTCCTAAGTCATCAATGTCGACATCGCCTTCCTTTTCCAATACACTATTGTTCAAGTCGTCCCCATCATAAAGTTTCTGAATGTATTCCTTCCATCGGTTAGCTCTATCTTCTGAGCTTAAAAGAGGTTTGCCATCGGCAGTTTTAATGTTCATACCTCTTTTCTTAATTTCTCCAAAATTCTGTTTGATCTTTCTATATGCAACATCTACTTTTCCTACGACCATTTCCTTTTCTACTTCTTCACACTTTTCTTGTAGCCATTTTTCTTTTGCTATTTTGCATTTCCTATTTATTTGATTTCTAAATTGCCTGTACTGCTCTCTTCCTGCTTCATCCTTAGCATGTTTGTACCTTCTTCTCTGATCCATCAGCTCCAAAATTTCTTCTGTGATCCAAGGTTTTCGGGCAGCTTGTTCCCTAAAGCCTAATGTTTCTTTACCAGCTTTCATTATTTCGGTCTTTAATGCATTCCATTCATCCTCGGTTGAACTCTTTTCACAGTTAATTCTTAGACCTAAGTCTACCATTTCTGCAAATTTTTCTCTTGTGCTAGATTGTTTCAGTTTATGCACTTCCAGTCTGTTCTGCTTATACTGCTTCCTTATTCGCTTGAATTTCAGCCTGCACTTCATTACTATCAAATTATGGTCCGAGTCTATGTCTGCTCCTGGGTACGCTTTACAGTCTAGAACTTGATTCCTTAATCTCTGTTTGACCATGATATAATCTAGCTGATATCTGCCTGTATCCCCAGGACGTTTCCAGGTGTATATTCTTCTTGCGTGGTCCTTAAACAGTGTTTTCGCCACTACTAGCTTATATCTTTCACAAAATTCTAGCAACCTACTTCCTCGCTCATTTCTTTCTTCTAGACCAAAACTTCCTATAGTATTCCCCTCTTTTCCTTCTCCCACTATTGCATTCCAATCACCCATGATTATTAGATTTTCCTCCCCTTTCACATATTGGATTAATTCTTCAATTTCAGCGTATATTTTTTCTATTTCTTCATCATCTTCCTGTGACGTTGGCATATATACTTGTACTAATGTGGTTGGGACGGGCTTAGTTTCTAACCTCATCAAAATAATCCTGTCACTAAACTGTTCATAATAACTCACCCGTTTCCCTACTTTCTTGTTCATTACAAATCCTACACCAGTGACTCCATTGACAGCTTGTGTGCTAATTATCCTGTGTTCCCCAGACCAGAAATCCTGTGCGTCCTTTCATTTAATCTCACTAATCCCAACAACATCTAACTTAAGTTGTTCCATTTCCCTTTTTAAGTTTTCTAACCTACCTGCCCTATTCAGACTTCTAACATTCCACGCTCCGACTCGTAGAATGTTTCTATCCATTCTGATGACTCCTCCCTGAGCAGTCCCCACCCGGAGATCCGATTGGGGGACTATTTTACCTCCGGAATATTTTACCCAGGAAGAAGCCATCATGGTATATGTAATTTGAGAGGATTACATGTCCTCGGGATACCCTTTGGGTCTTTAATGCAGTGGTTTCCCGTTGCTTTCTGCATCCCCATGCCGTTGATCATTTCTGATTCATCCGCCTTTAGGGGCCGTTTCCAACCCCAAGGGCAAGAGGGTGCCCTGAACCGCTCCCCGCTCTTCCGCCCTCCTTTCGGAGGCCGTTGGCAAGCAGTGGGTGACTCCTTATACCGGGAATCTTTCAGTCGCCAGAGCCTCGTCCGTGCAAACAGGGTGCACCACGTGAAGGAGAGGTTGACATTTGGTTGGAAAAGACTAGTATAGTCTCTCCCAAACCCTTACACCCCGTGGCAGATATTATGACCACCGAAAAGTTGTGTTTTATCAATGGACTCACTTGGCTAGCATCCTGAGAGGATTTTATTTGTATTCTATGCCAAGAAAGCCTCCAGACTTACTTAGTTGCTAGTTGGCACTTTCTTAGTTGTGGAATTGAAGATTTGCAGATTGGTCCAGTTGTCAAGTAATTTATGTTTACACCAAAATGCATTACTTAATTTCTTTAACATTTCAGATAACGTTTTTTTTTTTTAAATAACTATTCACTTTAAAACCTTTACTTTTATTTTTTTAGCAACAAACATAAAATTATACATTTTACTTCGTTCCAAAGATATTAGATGTACATTACATTAAGTCATAAGCAAATGATGAAGCATTACATTAGCATTATTCTAAAACATCTTGCTTGGTTACATTTATTGGGAGCTTACATAAACATTACAGAAATTTCTGGAAAACAGTAAAAGTGCTAACAATTGTGTAAATGATTGAAATTATTCAAAGACAATTAAATCTTACAGAGAGTTAATTGAAAATGTGTGGAAACAATCGTAAATGTGAATACAAAATTATATACAAGCATTTAATTGCATACTTTCCCAATTAAACATTTCAAAATTTCCAAATATTATGTTAAACACTATGACTGGACCAATATTCCCAATTACAGTTTCCCAGCCTGTGTGCTAGGCAGTCTGATACTTTTAATACATTTGCCAACAGTTTTTCTATCGATTTACTGCACTCTGATACATCAAAATGCCACATATTCCTAAAATAATTACACATAATCACTTTGTCTCTCTCCGAAACACAAGAAAATATAAACAATAAAACAAATGGGGTATTTAGATGACTAAGGGAATTACCACCAGAGTGACTGCTCCATTGCAATTAAATTAATAATAATGTAAACTTAGTTTATTACAAGGTTGATAATCACAGGGATCTGCAACTTAGGAGTACCATTCATTATTCTGTCAGTTTTGAATGCAAATCAATAATTTTTAGGTCAGTGTTCATGATAAATAACATCATGGAAATAAGGTGCGCTATTGCCTGTATAAGTTCACTTTCTTTCCAGATGCCGTTAATGATTGGATTGAACAGAATAAAGATTAGTTTTGGTGCAAAGCAGAGTTTTCTTTGGATTGCAGTGTGTAATTGTAGATTCTCCTGACCTGCCAAGAATCCTTTTTCAGATAATTGTGTCCTATTCATGATGTCTTTCTTTTTGTAGGAGAGTATAAGCCTGAAGCGAACCAGAAACCTGACTGACAGTCTTCCGGCATTTGTATTTGATCCTTCAATTGATGCAAAGAAGCGATCTAAGCTTATTGAGAAAGAAATGAATGAACAGGCCAAGATAATAAATGATTTAAGGTCACTGGGAGCATCCCATGGTACTATTGAGCAAGAGATGAAGAGGTTACAAGAACTTGAGGCAATGGTTTTCAAGGATTTCAGGAGGTAATGAAACAAATAAGTTTGCTCTTTGTTGGCAGTGGAAAGCAAGAAATTCACAATAATTGTAATTTACTATTCATTGAAATACAACATACTTAAGAAACTTCACAATAGTGACAGAGTAATTGCTGCAAAACTCTCATGTTTTATCGTTAAACTCAGTTTCCAGAGAAAGTTTAATTTGTATTCAGTGCAGAGAAAAACTTTATTCTGATATACTAGTTATTTCTTTTTATTACTCCTAGTCAAATAAGCCATACACTTAAAGTGTAATTACACTGATATAAAATTTTAAAGCTCTTCAAGAAATGTTATTTGACAAGGACATTATCTACCATCTTGATTTCAAATTCTAAATGAATATATTAAAATCGATTGGTTTATGGAAAACAATAGGTGTGATTAACAAACATAAATAAGGAAAGCAAAATGAGCCATTATTTGTCAGTGCAGATAAACAAAAAATGCAGACATTAAATAATGACTAAATGTTTCCTTTAATCCCCTCTCCGCTGCACTGGGTGATTGATTTATGGTGAAACTTATGGGCTTTAAAAATTTCAATAATTTCTATTTCCAACTGTTCAGATTTTTTTTCTCAGTTATTCCATAGTTCTAATGATTATTGTATATGTAGAAAGGAAACCTAACAAAAGATACCAAATTAAAGAACTTCGAAACTTCAGAAATCTCCAAATCATCATTAATTTAGTTGTGATAGATCACATGCTCCAGTGGCAAGTCCCCAAGTCATCTAATAACCCCCTCACCTATCTAAATATGTGATTTATGAATTTTAACTTTAAATTCCTTCAGCGTTTTTGGTAAAATATTCGTCATTTCACTTGGTAATTTATTCCAATCCCTGACACTTTTACTCTCAAAAGAAAATTTTCCCATTCCCTAATACATGAAATCAAGTGTGGTGCTGAACATGTAGCATTCCTAATTCTTCGATCAATATCCTTCCAAATCCCATCAACAACATATGCCTGTACTCTCTGTAAGACCCAAGGCTTATACCGGGGCGGAAGTATAGCCTTAGTGCCTCAACTAAGTCTTGATGTAGACTCAAAGTTCTATAGAAAATTTACGAAATAATTTTGATTTGGTTTGACCATGTAGCCGGATAACTCAACCTAAATGCTTGAGGTCGCCACAATATTTGTTACACCACAAATAGAGGAAAAGGTTGCAAGATAACTATGAAATGATAACAGTTCACTTTCCGAAAATTCCCAGTTTTATTTAAAAAAATCACAAGTTCAAAATTTTAAATATGCACTTAATAGTTGAGCTGGCAAATCGAACACCCTTTTCTAAAAGTTGCAGGTTGTGGAGAGATATTAGAACCGACCGAACCCCTGATGAAAATTTACAAGTTCATGTTACTAGTTAACCTTGCGTGCCATACACAGGTAGCAGGGATAAAGCAGCTTCTGAAGTAATTCTCGATTTGTTGTCAGATAATCATCTCGAGCAGCTAGTTAATGAACCTACGCGGTGTCATAACGGTAGCGAAAACATTTTAGACTTGCTGGTTACCAACAGGCCAGAATTATTCACCGACATTTCAACGACCACAGGAATAAGCGATCACAAAGCGGTAATTGCGACTATCAAATTAATGACCGAGCGAAAAAGGAAAAAAGGGCGGATTGTATACAGATTCAGTAAGGCCTCAAAGGTGTGTTTTAGAACCTACCTGAGGAATAAATACCGTAACTTCAAGTCAACAAAGGACACCGTTGAAGAGATGTGGCATCGTTTTATACATATAGTCAGGGAAGGAATGGAAATACATATACCAAAGCGGACAATAAAGGGAGAGGATGATCCACCGTGGTACACATGCGAAGTCAAAAGATTACTCAAAAAACAAAGGAAAATACACGCACGCTCAAGAAGGAAGGGGTGTCGCAGCGATTTAGAAACCTTAGCTGATTTAAGAGAACGTATTAAGAATGTAATGCGCGAGGCCTTTAACGATTTTCACTCCGACTCTCTCTCTAAGAGTCTCACAGAAAACCCAAAGAAATTTTGGTTGTATGTACGAAAAGTTAATTGTACCAACAGCAATATTCCAGCACTAATTCGTGAAGGTTCCGAGGTTAATGAAAGCCGCGATAAAGCTAACGTACTAAATACTGTATTCAAAAATTCATTTACAAATGAACATAAGGATAGTATTCCCGTTTTCCCACGCCGTGGCGAGTCGGTGATGGAATCATTACGAATAGATACTGCAGGTATCGTTAAGCAAATAGAGCTCCTGAAGTGGGGGAAAGCACCGGGCCCGGATGTAATTCCAGTAAGAGTATTTTCAGAGTATGCTGCAGAAATCGGGCCATTTCTGTCTGATATATTCAGTAAATCATTAGAAGAGCGAAAAGTACCTTCAGACTGGAAAATCGCCCAAGTAACTCCGATTTTCAAAAAAGGTGATCGAAGTGATCCTGGGAACTATCGTCCCATATCTATAACATCTGTTTGTAGTAGAGTTATGGAGCATATTATATGCTCGAACATTATGAATTTTCTAGATTATAATAATTTGCTTACAACAAATCAACATGGATTTCGGAAGAAAAGATCATGTGAAACACAGCTGGCCCTATTTACACACGACATAATGAAAGTTATCGATACAGGTTCACAAGTAGATACAATTTTTTTAGATTTCCAGAAAGCCTTTGACTCTGTGCCACACAACCGCCTTTTAGCGAAGCTTCGAGCGTACGGTATATCGGATCTGCTTTGTGAATGGATAAAGGATTTTCTAACTGGTCGGTCGCAGTATGTTGTCGTTGAAGGAGAAAGTTCTTCTAATCTAGATGTTACATCGGGTGTACCGCAAGGAAGTGTAATAGGACCACTTCTTTTCTTAATTTTTATAAACGATCTCGGAGACAAAGTTAAAAGCCTTTTTAGATTGTTTGCTGATGATGCGGTTATTTATAGGGAAGTAAGAACTTTGGCCGATTGCTTAGAAATTCAGCGCGATCTGGATGTTATTTTGGCTTGGTGCGCTGAGTGGCAACTTACTCTAAACTGTAAAAAGTGCAAGACAATGAGCATAACTAACAAAAAGAATCCGATTGTTCAGAAATACGAGTTAAACAATACATTTATTGATATGGTCGATTCTATTAAATATTTGGGAGTAACAGTACAAAGGAACATGAAATGGGACATACACATTAATTCTTTAGTAGGTAGAGCAAATTCTAGGCTGCGATTCATATGTAGAATCTTGAAAAATTGTAATTAACAAACAAAGGAGATAGCGTACAAATCTCTTGTGCATCCACATTTGGATTATTGTTGTGCCATTTGGGACCCGTTTCGTAAGGGATTGATCGAAAGTATAGAGAAAGTACAGAGAAGAGCCGCTCGATTCGTGACCGCTTGCTACAGTCCTTATGAAAGCGTCACAGAACTGATTAGTAGATTAGGTTGGGAGTCTCTGGTAGATAGACGACACACGTTTCGTTTAAACTTATTGGAAAACATGCGTACTCCAACTTTCACTCATGAGTATAGTGAAATACTTCTTCCACCAACCTATTTGAGTCGGAAGGACAGGAAAGATAAAATTAGAGAAATAAGGTGCCGGACTGATTCTTATATGAATTCTTTTTTCCGTCGTACCATTAGGGATTGGAATGCACAGCAAAGAGATTAGCTTTGGTGCTGAGCACCCTCTGCCACCCACAATTTTGTGAATTGCAGAGTATATATGTAGATGTATGTAGATACACCAAAGCCCCAAGATGGCCGACTTGGTAGCTTCTCCTCAACCGTCTTTCTCCCACCCGTCTCGACACTTGCGCAGACTATACGCACATACTGCTCAACTTGAAAAAGAATAAAGATGGAGTATCATGCCCGCACCAGATTATATAGGTTCTATGACATCACAGCCTAAGCGCAGCTTTCTACTGCCTCCTAGCAAAAATGTTCCCTAACTAACTCGGTAACCAAACAGATATACGGTAATTAAAGGCTGACAGTGTTTAGACTTTTTTAATAGAGAATCAGTGGATATGTAGTGAGTAACTTTAAGTGCTTGGTTTTAAAGGTTTATTTTAACCTACATGTATGAGGCGACCTACTTCCTGCTTGGGGAAATACCCATTATTTTAGCATTCCTAATTCTTCGATCAATATCCTTCCAAATCCCATCAACAACATATGCCTGTACACTCCCAGTACTCTCTTCACCCACTTGCTGTCTTCCAATGGTTCCCAATCCTCTCCTATTTAGACAGTTACACATTACGATAGGTGAAAAGAACCCTCTGTCATCTGCTTTTAGTGAATCGGGGAGTAGTAATAATAGTAATCCAGCTCCTTTATCATATCAGATACTGACAAGGACCTGTGATAATTTCCACAAAAAATCTAGTTGTTCTTCCTTCCACATCGTATTACTCTTGTATTTGATGCAGAAAATGTGGTATCCATACTACACCACTCTATTCAAGCAAAGGTCTGACCAACGTTTGGTAACCCAATTCCTTAACTTCTCTCGTACATCTTCTCATCACCCTTTCCAGTAAATGAAGGATTTTATAACTTTTTCTACCACTTTGTAACGGTTAAAACTGAAACCGGGGATGTAGTATCGGTTTAGTTACCTTAACTGACTTCTGACTTGCTGAAAGTTCTACTAAGTTTACATTAATAAATATGAATTACCATGTATTTGCCTGGATAATTCAACTGTAAAGCCTAGCGGTCACCACATAGCTTGTTTAAACCAAAAGCTAGGGAAAGGTTAATGTTCACTATGAAAGCATGTAAAAGTCCACTTGATGAAAATTTTGAATTTATTTCACAGTCACATTTGAAAAATAGCAATTACAGTCGAATTGGCAATCAAACTAAATGTCTCCAAAAATCACAAGTCATGAAGAGGAAGAAATACCAGACTAAACCCCGTTAGAAAAATTATAAGTCCATAGTCAATGGTAGCACAACTCATGGATGGGAAAAATTTAACATGGTGGTGAATCGCCCATGCTGTGGCTCAGAAAATTACCAGAAGTCTTCTTCGTTGTTCGCCACAAACACCACCCAACGGAACACACTAGTGCATGTTTACTTCGCGACTTGAAACAAAAGGCTAAAAGGCCAACAGGTAAAGAAAGACTCTGCAATACAAGACGAAAAGATAAAGACCAAAGAATAAAGACTGCCAGACGACCTGAGCAGCTCAATTTATACTCTCTGTCGTATGCTAACCGTAAAATACCACTTAACAAAAAATAGTGTGAAAAAATTTACTTATCGTTAATGTTCAAAATTTAACAGCGTGTAGCCTGGCCCTGATGACTATAATTCTAAATTAATGCGTCTTCTTGTAAATAATTAAAGTGTGAGTGTGCAATGGTAATGGATTTCCTAAAAACGGTGAACCCCCAAGTTCTTTCTTAATTTGAGCAATTTTTTAAATTCCTGCTGGATTACAAATTATCGTGTTTAAATTAATGTCAATGTGTTCTGTGTTTGCTCCTGATTTCAAAAATGTAACTTTTATTATTATCAGTGGTGTATTAGAGAAGTTATGTGTCTTACTAAAATTTAGGTTGAGACTGCCTAGACGACATGTGTTATTAGCTGATTTTTCCTTTTATTTAGTTACGTGTTTTAAACGTTGTTTTGTTTATGGAAATGGTCTCAATTATTCACAGTTCAATTTTGAAATCTACCTAATTTTTGTTTACAACGTAATAACTTGAAAATTGATTTAATATTTGTTCTACTGCCTGGAATGTTTTGAAACTTAACTATGATATTCTAGATTCTTTATTCTTTCAGGAAATTTACTTTTTAGTTCGGGAAATTATCGAAAACGTGTTGTTATTTATTGCTGAAACTGCAAGTGTGTCTCACGAAGTGTTTAAAATTATGTTTACTTTGTTTGTGCGGCTTGAAATTACTGATTTTTAGTGAATTTAACTTTCTTTCTGATTATTATTATTATAAAATTACTTTACTGCACCGAAAAGTGTTGAGAATTAGTGAAATTATCACGTATCCAAAATCGATTGTTTACAAATTGTATAATAATGGATTACACTGTTTCCGGTTAGTTTATAGGTTATTTACTATTATAAATTGTTTATTTAGAACTTGTATTATGTGTCGAGTGACTTTACTGTTTTTAAATCAGCTTATTTACTGAGTTAGGTTGCAGTATCGGCTTCTGCAAACATGTCTCTCATATCCTGTAATTGCGAACTGAAAAATTTTATGTTTACTAGAAAGCTTACTCCATCCCTTATGCTCTATAGCCAAGAAAACTGGAATTTACCCAAATTCTAGGGTGCTTACAACCTGCTCATGGTGCTCTGCCCAGTTGAGTTAATTATCAAACATTATGCCAAGATAGTTACACTTCAAACATTCAACGAGCTATTCTGATCCCACATTATAATCATAACTACCATCAATTTTTTATCTATTTACCTAATAAGCTGATGTTTCTTGCCATTTACCTTCATACCATGTTTACCTAACCATTCAGATATTTTATTCATGTCACCCTACAGCTCTTCACAGTCTTCTCTTGTTTTCATCCTTTTTTATGACATCTACAAACAATATAAATTCTGACTGTAATCCATCAACACAATCATTCATTAGAAACACTGTGGCACTGCCATATTCATTTCTAGCAATTTTGATAATGCATTTCGTACTCTAACTTCCTTCCTTTTAAGAATGTCTCCACCCAGCAATTCACCTTTTAGTCAACTCCAATAGTCTTCAATTTATTTAAAAATATCTTATGGCTCACTTTGTAAGGAAAGATCTACTACTATACTATCAACTGGGCACACCTTATCCAATTCATCTGAAATATCTTCCATGTAGCCCACCATGTGAGATTCACATGAATATCTTTGACTAAATCAACATTGTTGGTTTGCGTACCAGTTTCTTTCCTCACAGACATTTCTGATGTAGTTGCATATCAATCTCTCCATCATTTCGCCTATCACTGATTTCAAACTAATTGGCCTGTAATTTTCAGTCCTATTAGTCACTTCTCCTTTTTGAACCGGTACTACCTTTGCACTTTTCCAGTACTCTGGAAAGCTGAAAGATTCCAAACTCATTTTAAATAAAGTTTCAAGGTAAGGTACAATATCGTATCACGCAATCTTTAATACATCTGTAGTAATATTATTTACACCAGCCCTTTGTGCCTTTTTAGTTTCCTGAGGTTCTTCATGACTTCCTGATGATCAATTTCAAATTTTATGGCTTCCTCACTTCTTTGCATAGGGAGACACTCCTCTGAGTTATTCCCTCCCATCACAGGATGATAGTCCGTAGTGGTCTCATTAAACCGGTCACTCAATATCTCTGCCATTTTCAAATCCTCAGTAACTTCATTCTTATCTACAATTCCCCTAAATTTTCTAACATAGCCATAGAAATTTGTAGATGCATTGTTCAGTGGTCCCCCTGCCACAATAATATTCTTCATAAACCTATCAATCTTATATTTGCAATAAGACAGCTACAAGAACGGCACTACGAGTATGGGAAATATCTGGTGATGGCCTTTCTGGACATTGAAAAGGCATATGACAGCCTCAGCCGAAACAAAGTATGGGAAGGACTGAGAAAAAAAGTCAGTAAAATTGGAGATAGTGCAAAGAGTGAAGGATATGTATGGAGGGTAGTAAGAGCTGTGTCAAAGTGGGAACGGATAAGACTGGATGGTTCCATTTAAAAAATGGTCTAAAACAAGGAAGTGCCCTATCACTCGTCTTATTTATTGTAGCTATGGATGAAATATTGAAGAAGGTGATGCAGAGCATTGGGGAAGGAAAAATGAAAGCAATGGTATTTGCAGATGACCTATTAGTTTGGGGAGAGGATGAAAGAGAGGTGCAGGATCAGATGGATGTGTGGGAGAGAGTAGTTGCAGCCTATGGTATGAAGTTCTCTGCGAGAAAAAGTGAAGTGGTGATAACAACAAGAAAGAAGAACAGGACGGACATAGGCATATCACTTAGAGGGGAGCAACTAAATAGAGTGGAATGTTTCAAATATTTGGGAAGCTGTATTGAAGAAAATGGAGGAAACAGGATGGAAATAAATGAAAGAGGAAGATGTGCAGATGGATTTTTTAAAAGTATTAGAAGCCTGGTATGGAGTAGGGATGTCCCACAAAAGAGTAAAGAGGCAATATATAAAACATATTTTGTACCAATTTTAACATATGGAGCAGAAACATGGGTGATGAAGGAGACAGACAAAGGGAGGGTACAATCGGTGGAAATGAAATTTCAGAGGAGTAGAGTGGGAGTAACAAGAAGAGACAGAATAAGGAATGAGAGAATCAGGGAGATGATAAAGGAAGAACCGCTACAACAAAGAATTGAAAAATCTAGGCTACAGTGGTACGGGCATGTAAAGAGAATGGGAGAGGAGAGGCTACCAAGGAAGATGCTGGACATGGAGCTAAAAGTGAAGAGGCCTAGAGGAAGACTGAGGGACAGATGGACTAAAGGTGTTAAGAAATGTGTGGAGGAAATTGGGCGTCAGTGGAAGAAGAGAGATGGTGGTCAGACAGGAAGCGCTGGCGAGGCTTTTGTTCCCAGCAGACCCGGCCAGTGGCTGGAAGCTGTCCTAGATGATGATGATGATAAACCTATCTTTAACTTCTATCTTTGCTCTTATTAATTGCTTGTTTAGTTGTTTTAAGTATTCTCTACTGCCTTCTTGTCTCTTAACTCTTGTGTTCTTATCTCACTAACCTCCTCGCCTTCCTATTGTGGTGTGTTCTATACTTCTCTTTATTTTTTGTTTTGAAATGAATATTTCCTCATCCTTTTTTATTATTTCCTTAAACTCTTCACACTTCACCCCAACTTTACTTGTGCCACCTTTCCATTTCCTGAACCTTTTCCTGAAATATCTTTACAAGTCTAAAATGTGAGCCTTTTTATAATTGTAGGTATTCCTCCCTTCAGTTTTGGCCTCTGTTTTACTGAATCTCCTAATATCCATCAGTATAGATAGCATTGTCATCACTTATTCCTTCAGTCACCTGGCACCCCACAATGTTCTCATTGGACTTTATTAGAAAGTTATTGTTTTCTGCTCTACCACTTGTGTAAAATATCCTTCCCTTACTAAGGTATTGGCAAATCTCTGTTTCCTTGTGTTATTTATCTTCATCAAATTGACACCTTGTAATTATAAATCCCCACTAATAAAGACTATTCTATGCTCACCTCTGAACTGTGAATTTAAGTTTAGTTTCTCTCCATTCATTCTTTTACTATGGTAAGCAGCCAACACCTTGATTTTTTTCTTTTTCATCACCCCCAGAAACTTACCCCTAGGAACTAATGGTAATGAGCTATGAACACTGAGAACCTGTACTGATCTTTGCTAACTAAAATGCATACACCCCCACCAATTGGTCCTCTATCTGCGCAGTACACTCTGTAACCATCAGGGAAACCTCATTGTCTAGTAATCATTCTTTTAACCAAACTCTACACCTATAATCACATGTGGGTCATGTATCTATTAAGTTTTCAAATTCTGTTACTTTGTTCATTATTCTTCTACAGTTCACCAATCACACTCTTATCATTGGCATTTTGATCATATTATTGTGTGCAAAAAGAATTTGCTTGCATTTTATTATCAAAATATATATTTACAGTGGACATATTCATTAGGGGAATATGCCTAATGGGAATATCATAAAGACAGAAGTTGTTAGTTGTTATCAACTCCCATTCAGTCCACATCATACTTCACTGCTGCTGACGGATTTAAACCCAATTTTTTTCATCGCTATTATATATTAGTGTTTATTATGTGTTTGTGATAAGCAGTTGTTCCGTTCTCTTTGCTTGTTTACATTTACTATTGACACTGCCAATTTTTCTGTATTTGTTGTTTACAATTAAATTGCAGGGCTGTAAGGAAAATAGCATAAAATTCAATATTTCAATCGAGAATGAAATCTGAGATGGTAAACATATGCTGATATTTAGTCTGTAAAATGAGTCGGAGAAGGGAAGTTTGACATTTCAAAGTTACCAGAAGACTTCAAATGCTAATACTGATAAGTGTTTTAATCTAAAACTTAGTTTCATAAGTTTTCTGCATACTTCACCTTTAAAAAAAATTATTCACCAATCCCCCTCCATGGGGAAAAAAAGTAAATACTAACACCAATTCATCTATTCAATATTGTAACCCATAGTGATACAACTTTTTTGGTTTTTATCCCACTTTTTCACTAAAAATGTCTCAGGCACGGATTATTGTGGCATACAACTACCATGTAATCTATCATATACAAGATATTTGCAAATGTCATTGTGGTCTGAAACACTGATTGCTCGAGGCTTGACAAGTACTTTTCCCATATTCATTCTTTGTTTCCTTCTATATCATCACAGCTCTCACTTGCCTTCACTTTGGTAAGTTATGGCATACTTTTCACATCTCTTCTCCTCTGTTGCCTTAAAGCACTTTTTTTTTTTACATAACAAAAAATTAATGTACTGTTGTCAGATTTATCAAATCCCAGAGTGATATTGTTTGGTTATGCTCATTCATTGTTCTAACTGTTCATTTATTAAAAACGTTTATAAAAAGATGTTATATAGCCATTGAAAATTGTAGAATTACAATTTTAAAACTAATTAAATTCAGACCAAATAGATTATTTCATTTTGTTGTTACCAGGGACATGATTCAGAAGTTGCGAAGACAAAGTGTGAAGGCATCATCAATTAAGGGAAAGTTTGGTCTTGGTTCCAAAGCAAGTACCTACAGGTCACGGTCTTTCATTGTTCCATCTCCAACTCCAGAACATCATATTGAAGCAGACAGGTAAACAATGATTAGATTTTTTGGATTCACTTGCTTTGCTAATTAATTTAGTTTCAGAATTACTGTATAAAAAAGCTGTGCAGCAGAATAGATAAAAATAAGACAAATGCAAATTAATTTAAAGTACACAGACTACTCAGCATTTAATATTAAACAAAATCACATTTGTGGAGGGGTAGGGCGTTGCAATATTTACTTAGCACCAAACTCAGATATTTTATGTCAGCTGGAACGTGTCATCATATTTTAGTGAGAGTAGGTAAATAAGATAGAGGGGCTTGGTGTTAAACCTTGACATGGAATAATAGTGGGTTACCTGGCACCAGTTCTACATGAGACTACCATACCATGAAACATGTTAAGTTGTCAAAAAAATTCATGCAGGTTGAATGGTAATGGGTGCTATTTTAAAGGTAGTCGGCTTTGATCTTTCATACTATGGAGCATGCTGCTCAAAGGATTATGTGGCCCAAATTTTAGAGTGATTGATTTTGTGTTGCTTATTTCAGATTGAGATGGAATAGCAACATATGGTGTGTGAAAGGACCAATCCATTGGAATTTGTAACTCAGCCAAATTGTGGAACAAGTTGATTTAATGCGTGTTATGAACTCGATGAAGAAAATTGCGTTTTCTCTTTTACTCGTAGATGAGATGTGGAAGGGAATGGTACTGTTAATGTACCATTGTACTGTTAATGTCAAACCCCTTGGTTATAGGAAAGGGAGGTTGTTTAGCAGATGGTGTTTGAGATCCAGTTAGCTTACGTATTTATATACCTTACTAGCATTTTCCCACTGCTTCACACTCGTGTGCTTCGGTATGTGTAAAAATTCTTTATCAGTTTTATTATATTACCAGTTATTAAAGTTTCGTTTGTATTAGTTATTATATTATGTTCGGTTTTCATACTGATATCCAAGAGTTTGTTTCATTCATATTTTTATGTGATGTAATTGATTAAATAGTAGAAAAGCTACCTGAAAAATTAACAATACTAATTTGTGGTTGTAATTATTGTCCGAAGTATAAGAAGTTATTGTTAAGAAATAATTTTATTTTTGCGATATAAGTAAGTGAAGCAATGTTTAAGACGGGGATTCGAACCGCCGTCCTCCCAAATGCGAGGCCAGAACGCTACCGTTACACCACCATGCTCGGTACCTATCATTCTAGAGCCAGCAGCAACGTATAGATGGCCGTAGAAGAAACATGGTGTCTGAAGATCAATTCCTACGGTTCCCAGTGTCTGGCCTTGAGACATGTTGATTGTTATGGCAAAACATAAGGTTACCAGGAAATGCAGGCACTTAAATTAGAATGGAAAGTTTGACGGTACCAATGATATTCGTGGAATGAATACTTCCTCTCCTCGTCCACATCCTGTTAAGATAATGGCCTCAATGTGCAAGGATTTCAACAGAAGTCTAGTTCCATTGCACAGATGTGGTGGTGATATGTTTCCGATGAGTATGAACGGAGTACCATCTTATAAAATCAGTTTATGCGCGGGAAGACTAGATGCGCCAGGGGACTGTAAAAATTCAGTTGGATAATCAGTCTTGTCTTTTGTGATCTTCCACCATGTTAATAGCTACGTAAGTCATTATTATTATTAATTTTAATTGCAATGGAGCTAATGCTCCAGTGTCAATTCCCCTAGTCGTCGTATTACCTACTTTTACATTATTTTCTTTTATAATTGAAGTGTTAAATTCCTCCCCATTTACTTTTCCGATTTACAAACTTTAATTTCAAATTGTTTAAGCATTTTTTTGTAAATTATTCATCACTTCACTTGGTAATTTGTTCCAATCCCTGCAACCCTTACAAACAAAAGAAAATTTTATGCACTATTCCTAATTCTTTGATGAATATCCCAGCAAGCCCCATCACCTCATGCTCTGTACATTACCAGAACTCTCTTCACCCTCCTCCTTTCCTTCAATAACTCCGAATCCAGCTCGTCGACATGGTGTTGATCATTTCCAGGATATACTTATTGATGTCATTCACGTCTTCAATCACATCTAACAATCAAAACGTTGTCACAGCTACTTGTATCATCACTATGCGTAAACTTTGGCTGAGATTATATAGAGAAGCATAAACTTTAGTAAGGTTGTATCTGTGGTCATAACGTAATATATTATTTTTGTAATATTTAACTTAAAAAACACACATTTTTTAATGTTGATATATAGTATTTCATGATAACCTTGGTGCCACGAATTTATATTGATATATAACAGTTAACACAGCATCACTATGTGTAAACTTTTGCTGGGATTTTATGTTAAATGTGTATGTGGGATTACATAGTTAAGCATAAACTTTGGTAAGGATTTATCTATTGACATAACAAAAAAATATTATTTCTGTAATATTTAACTTAATTAAAAAGAAATCTTATTTTATATTCAGATACGGAGGATTGCAAGAATACCATGGTACCGCTAATTTATATAGATACAGCAGTTACCCACAACTTAGTCCCCTTAGAAGTATAATAGTTTTATTTATTGATAATAACAGCGTCTGAATTATTATTATTGTTTTGGTTTTTTGCTGTTTGGATATTGATTTTATTTTGATGATTTGTTGATTCGATCAGTTATTCTGCTTTAAAATAGAAATTTATGCGGACTAAAACTAATCCTATGCAGTATCACACATTAAGAATTATTTTTAATTTCCTTCGTTTTCAGTGACACCATATAACTAATGTGGTTATTTCAGCCACGTGTGAGTAATTCCAAAGTTTCAAGAATTGATCACTAATGAATGTATCAATGCAGATGTGACAAAAGCTATGATATATGAATGTAATCATTAGCCATATTAGTGGTAAGGTTGAAATGCAGCCTGGACCAGAATGACAATTGAATCGATTTGTTAGAGCATAAGCCATAATGGATTTAGTTTTATTGTTGTTTATGCGGTGTGGCATAAGGTTTTAAGATGCCTAATTCATTTTTAGTTTCATTGGTTCCATTTTGCTTTCGTCACTAACTTAAAGCTCGTATGACAATAAACATTGCAAAACCAGGATTATGAAACTTATTTAATAGAAATAACAGTTTATTTCACTGGTCATGGTTTGAACAGCAGCTAAAATTTGTACACACGTTCGTTGCGCGATATTACTGATGAATATTTGCACTTTATAGCCACAAAATATATGTTAATCGACTAAAGTACACAGAAATATGGAAAGTTCCACACAAATCATTGTGGGAAAAAATGTATTGTTACCTGTTGATATTTATGGTATCTGTTTTTCAGACATCATTTTTCGAGAGAGAAAATTGATTTTCTTATACATAATGATATATAAAGAAGAAGTATTGGCTTATTAATGTTCTGTGATAACAGTCAAATTGTTCCAGAGACAAACTGTCTACCAGAGATAATATATGTCTATGATATTAATAATCTAACGCATTTTCCATGGTAACTTACCTGTTGCTATGCAAGTCAATGCTTATTGCATTTATTTCACATCTCCGTTTATTTTAAGCACTGCGGTCCAGAAAACTGAGTAAAAAAGTAAAAAATAAATAAAAAAACTGAATCAAAAGTTTTGTCAGATTTTTGTGAAAGGAGTGCGCATCTGAAGTGTATAATGATCGGCAGCCAACAAGTTTCCAAATATAAAGGTTTTTCATTGCTTGCTCCTTCCCATGGTACATATAAGTCATTAGCTATTTTCACTGGCACCATTAGCTCTAAAAATGTGGAAACCACATCCAAATTGCTGTGGTACTTATTGCGCGATACCCGTTACAGTAAAGAGACAAACGCAGCTTGCTTACAGATATATAATAGTATAGATTACACTTGCTATATGAGGAGCAATGCTGAGAAGTGGTTTAGCAAGAAGGAAGCTTCCCATCAATAGTCATTGCTGTTACTTTTAATGCTAAACCTCTTCCTTGACATATGACAGTTGCAATCGCCTCAAAAACTTTTTTTTTATTTAAAAATACATACAAGATGTGTAAATATGAAACTGGAATTTTTCGTACAAAATACACATTTATTGTATAAAACTGATGCAAATAACCTTATTTGAAATATTGTCCATTGCTAGATACACATTTTTCCTAGCTCTATGGTAATCTATGAATGCCACACCAAAAAAAAAATTTTCTCTGTTGAAGCAAAATATTCATCGAGCCATTTTTGTACATTTTCATAAGAAGTGAAGCGCTTCTCAGTGAGTACGTATCCCATCAATGTAAAGCAATAATAATTAGATGGAGCTAAGTCAGGTGAGTAAGCCATATAATATGTCAGTATCTCCCAACTAAGCGCCTCAATCATTTCCTTGCCGATTTTGGTGTATGTGATGCTGCGTTGTCATGAAGCAAAATCACTTTTCTGATATTCTGGTCATTTTTACCACAGTGCTTAACTCAAATTGATCATTTGCTGTTGATAACATTTAGTATTAACAGTTTCATCAGGTTTAGTAGCTCGTAATAGATGACATCATTTTGATCCCACAAAACACAGAGCATTGTCTTCTTTCCATAGTGATGTGGCCTTGAACTTGATGTTGATGGTTCGCCTGGAGTTACCCATGATCTTTTATGCTTAGGGTTCTTGAAATATATCCACTTTTCATCACCTGTCACAATTCGATTGAGAAATTGCTTTCTTTTATACCTGGCAAGCAGCATTTCACAAGTGCTTTTTTATTTTTCTTGCTGTTATCATTCAGTTCATGTGGAACCCATTATCCCATCTTCTCGATCATTCCCATCACTTTTAAGCATTTGGAGACAGCTTCCCGTTTTAGATTTAATTGATCTTCGAGTTGTTGAGTTGTGTTTGAGCATCATCCAACAATGCTTGCAACTTGCTGTCTTCAAATTTCTTCCACAGTCTGTGTTTCTCACGTCAAAATCGCCACTTTTGAATTTTTTAAACCATTCAAAACACTGTGATTTGCCGAGAGCCTGCTCACTGTCAGCTTTGACAAGCATTCGATGCAATTCTGCAGCAGTTTTCTTTAAATGGTAACAGAAAATCAATGATGTCTGCATATCATAGTTTGTAGGCTCAAAACTTGAAATGTTCAACATTATTGAAAAATATACTGTCATATGAAACTTGTATTGTCGTGAGTTGAAAATCTCTGTTAGCAGTCAAAAAAAAGGTGACAATGATGCAATCTGACGGTAACTGCATTGATAGCTAGAACCATATATTGGCTAATTCTGGTTTCATACTTACACAGAATGAGTGGCTGCGTCGAATGTAAGGCTTGCGTGAGCTCAGCCACTTACTTCTTTTAACTTGATGAAAGGTTTAACGTGAAATATTGTATTTTCTGTCTTTGTATGTTGTTTTGTGTTGCTGATGCCCTCCTCCCTTCAGCTTTGGTGAGTGTAGGGTGTATTTTATCTGTCCTTTCCATATAAATATTTTCTCACAGCAGTTCTTTCCTTCCATTGTTACCAATATTAATATTTATTCTGTAATAAACTTAAATGTCTGTCGATAAATGAATTCACTTTTGAAGTTGAGTATTCTGTGCTCCTGCAAACATAACATCTTTATAACCATCTATATAATCGTATAGATGATTTAAATCAATATAGGTACATAACTTACCTAGAAAATTAATAATCCATCCCAAAATATGTCCGCAATTTTTGTAACATTCTTGCGGTTAAGAGAGCGCTGTTCATCATTTCCAATGTCTGTAATTTATTTATTAGTTTCTAGTATCCTGTGGCTAGAACAAATAGCTACATTTTGATAGGTTTAACTATACTTTATCGTCACAGTCTATATTCTTACCTGAATATTGGCATATTGTCTACTTATGTTCACAGAAATTAAACATATTTTCAACATAACTATTGCCTCTGCAAACTGGCGCTATAAAACAATGTTTTGCTTATAATAACAATAATTTTTAGGCTATATAAGTTTCTGAAATCTATCACTAAAGCTTATCTTATACAATGCCAAGAAAGACTTATTTTTTATTTGCTTTTCTTATTTATAAGACAATATGTCCACTTTTCAGCACAACACAACACTTTTAATTTTGTAATATGTATACTTTGAGGAAAGTTTTGACATTCTGGGATTTTGCTGTGCAAAAACCACTGTTTTGTGCAAAAAACATTCCCAGCACCATCACATCTTTTGGGCAAATTAGAGCTACAAAATCCTCTCAGGTGTCCAGCCGAATGGTGTTGTAAAAACACAATGTTTCGACAGCTGGATCTGCTGTCTTCATCAGGTATCTTGTAGCTGTCACAAGCTGACTGTCACTGCCTCGACTCAGTCAAGGATTTTTTTGCATCGATACACCAGGAAAGTCTACACTCACACATCAAATTAGAGCTGTTTACTTTGGTAGATCCAGTTTCCATTGCAAATATATTTTTTAATTCATTTGTAAGAACTAAGTACTGGATTGACTTAAAACCTTAAATATAAGATACTTGGATTCTCGACAGATGTTTCACACACGGAGTAAAAGTAGTGTTCACTGAGATGTGACATCACATGCTCAAATTACTTTCTTACATTTTTGTTTTTTTAAAAAAAAGTATGTTTGTAACTTTTATCAAACAAACAAAGTTAATTTTTGGTATCCTGTCACCTTAGACTATCATTTTCAACTAAAGTTTCATGGTTTTCTTTTTAATGTCAAGTACCCTATTGTATCAAATAAAAAAAATGTATATGAAATATCTATTTGATATTGAAGGCCTTTAATCCTATAACTTCTCACATGCTCTTACTTCAAGATTTATCAATAATAATCAGACACTCAGGCATTTGTGCTGTGCCCATGTCCTCACAATAATTCATCAAATCCAGAAACTTCAAAGTAATGTTATAAACCTTACTGGCTGTACCAAGGACTTTCACTTTAGAAATGTCCCATTAGTTGCTGTTGGAATGAAATTTTGTCTCCACCCTTTTGAGTTGGGACAGAAAACCAATGATGTTCTCTTCGTGCATAAAGTCAAGGCTAAGAGATGGATTCAGTTTATGACATCTGTATTAATTATGTTTCTGTTTTTGTTTTCCATAACTACTTGTTGTTTTTCTATAACTGTATCTACAGTCTTAGTAT
This sequence comes from Vandiemenella viatica, assembly GCA_031002005.1. Lineage (NCBI taxonomy): Eukaryota > Metazoa > Arthropoda > Insecta > Orthoptera > Morabidae > Vandiemenella > Vandiemenella viatica. The sequence continues at coordinate 326,716,658 of JARYHS010008074.1, read as the reverse complement.
TAGTTTGTGTGTCTCAAGCAATTGTTTTCTTTTTTCTCTAAAACTTTTTTCTGCTCTTCTTGTTTTCGCTGTAATCATACAATCCTAGATAGTGATGATGTTTGTTTTGTAGTTGTAATGTTATATTTTCATATAATTTTTTTTCTATTTTTAGAGATAAATAAATAACATGCTGCCACACAGACAAGTTCCTCATTATACAGCTCATCTCCTCACAAACAGCTGATCCAACTCATGCAAGATTGACAGATCCAGTTTTCCCTTCCCAGATTTTACAAAGTATTGAATAGAAACATTCCATTTTTGAACATCTTACATACTAGCTCCTCTACAATTACTATAGCATATTCTGTGTTGACCCTGCCAGCAGTTATCTCTTTAAATTTATGAATTATCACTGTTGTATTTCCTTTACCAGCAACATACACACAGTCATTAGACACTTTAGTACCTGCACCATTAATTTTATTAGCATATGCTTCAAAATATATTTTAAAAAAAATACCAATAACCTTCTTAGGCATCCAACAAGCTTCAAAGTATTTTTTTCTTTATTTCAATTTCTTCCAGTTTCCTGTCCCTCTTGCATTGAACTTTTCTTATTTCAACCCACATTCACAGAATCTGTAGTAAGTATATAACAGATCTGATTTCATATCTCATCCCTGGTGTATTTCACGCTCTTACTATAGTTATGGGGCACTTTTCCAATGTCACTCAGACAATGTCTCATGTAATGCCTCAAACTTTACTTCTTGCACCAATAAAATTAAACAAAATAAATTTTCACAAAAGATTACACAGTTTACAGTCACATGGCAAAACTCACTATACTACCTCAGATTGGACAATTCTTATTGCAATAATGTACCATCAACATGACAGTGATACAAATTATTGGTTGAAAAACTCATGTAAAGTAATATAATCCTTTACTTGAGTAGTTGCTTAGTCCAAAAATTTATTTTTATATAGGTCTTTAACATTTTTGATCAATTGAAGCCTGTCCATCTTCTTTAATAGACTGTAGCTTATCTTTTCTTTGACTATTCTGTTTTAACCAATCTGTAGTTTGCTATATATGTACCAGATCATTATGCAAAACTGATAATTCTCACATTTTTGTATGGAATACTTTTTCCAATATTGTTATGTGTCACTTAATAATTTTTTAAATGTCAGTTATCACTTTTAGTATTTTTTATGTGAAGAAATCATATCTTAGGTAGAGCTAGAGCAAAATTAAGGTGTACTATTTTTATTGTGAAAATTTTGTTTATATATAATTTTTAATCAGCTACTATTTTAGTCTGAAGTATTTTTTGTTTGGTTTTTTTTTTTTTTTAGTCCGGAAGATGTTGGCGTTAATGTAGTCAATGCTAATGGAAATTCAGCAAGTTTTGAGAGTTCTCCACGTACGGACCCTCAAGATCTGCCTCACTTCGAGTACGGGGCTTAACTGGTCCCAGGGTCACTTTCAGCGATACTCATAGTATTTGCCGGTGGTATTTTACAAAGTGCTCTAATTACAATATAATATTTAAGAAACGTCAAACCCAGGACTACAATGCCATCACATCATGTGTTGTTATATAATTTCACTTAATGGAATAAAAGTGTGAGACATTGTTTAGTATGGTATGTGTATTCTGCAGTTACGTCACGTATATCACATCCTCTAATACACCTCCCAGGTGATTTCAAGTTTTTATTTGCTGCACCACTCACATTCTGAAGTTACATGAAGTCACAGTTTGAGCTCTTCCATTGTTACTGACAATGGATGAGCAAAAGTGAGTGAACATGAACACTTCACGCTTCTATAACCATAGATCACCGTATTATCAGTATCAATTTATGCGACAAGCTGCATGAGATTAAATTGGAGAAGAATTAAATATATCATGTAATTATGATTCCTTTTACTTTGTCTGCTGATGCTATTTAGTTGTTATTCAACTGTTAGAATATTTGTAACACAGATAATGCGAATTTTGGCATTTAGGAGTTAACAAGGTGGTAACTGTAAAATATGACCTGGACCAAATGTTTTTACTGTTAATATGTCTTTCTCATTTTTTAAACAAAACATGCAGTGATAGCCTTTCTTCATAGTAAGAGGACTTGTTGAGTATTCTGTTTCTTTATGCCATTTCTCATGATCACATATAAGAAATCAAATATTTCCTTTCTCATTCAGTAATACCCACAAAAACCTCCCAAATTGTTTGGTAATTGTGGAACTAACCAATCAAACTAACCAATTGTACTCTCTTTCAATTGATGTCATGCATCCAGAAACTATAGATTTTTCCTTCATTGAGAGCCTCTTACCATTCTGAAGAGCTGATTGAGCTAACAGTTTCCATCTTTTGAAACATAAGCAAACTGCAAACAAGACAATGGGTTGACATAATGTGACATGATCTGATGTGAAGTGATATGACAGTAGCGTAATTCTAAGCATGATATCACCACTAAAATATGATATTGTGACAATGCATGAGTTCACATGTCGTGACTGCAGTGTAGCCCTGCCTTTATTTACTCTTGAGTAATTTCTTGATTTATTATTTTTCTCATAAATTTGGCTGCTTCTAGTGGTGTTTGGATAGTTATAAATGTTCGGATGCTGCAGATGATAATGCAGAATAGTTTTCATGATCTGATCTTCAGTGCAGTCTAATAAAATTATCTAAACATACCAAATTGTGCTATTTTCCAAAAAGTGAGGTAGTGCAAAATTACAATATCTTATTAGTATTTGAAAGATTTTTGGAATTGTAAGCTGAACCTCCTAATTTTGTATGGTTTCACAAGTCAATTAATATAAACACAGCCAGTTGGTTACTTTTTCATTGTTAAATTCAGTACACTTCATACGAATTCTGGGATGCTTCCTTCTAAAGGCTATCGCCGAATTCATTCCCATTCCTTGCCCCTATTCTGTCCCACCTCTAATGACATTGACAAAGCGTAAGAACAAAAACAAAAATGGGAAGGCTCTGAAACAAGTATTGCGACTATTCAGCAACTATATAATACAGTTAGAAAGGTGAGGGTCAATCTTCACAGTATCATGCTTTCTCATTTAAAAACACAATATATTATACATTCTTAAGCAACTGATCCTTGATTCAAGTCTTTGCTTAGAATACTTATTATGCACATTTATAATAGAAAGTTAAACCATTTTTGATGAAATTTCAATACAAATAATTATATTTGTTCAATTAACTTCAAGAAATCATTTTAATATTTCTCTTTTCACACTTTCTTACTTTTTCATGCACAAACATAATCGTTTTGCCAAATGTTGGACAAAGTTTTCAATTCCTCTTCCTGTCCATAGGTCTTCGAGTGTTGTTGAAAACTGACACTGCTCCATATTCACATCGATAGTCTGTTGTCACATCCCATTTATGTTATACTGGAGCCATTCCTTTTCCTGTAGAGTTGAGGGTTGTACATTTTCTCCAGTCCAGTTTAATGCCAGAAGTTTCTTCTTCAGAGATTGGATACCAGTTTGGACGATTGACATTTGTGTGATTTAGAAAAGGAATCCAAGAAATTAACCCTCTAGATGGAGGGCTTGAAATCTCAAACATTACATGCCTCTCATCAAACATTTATTTTAATTGCTCTATGTACTCATGTGAATTACAGCATACTTTTGCATACTTTTGGTTCAGTAAGTCCTGCTGCTGTCACAAACTCCACCTTTTTTGACCTGATTATGGTATTATACCTTTCATTAGCTTTTTCACTTTATTCAAACACTTCTTGCTCCAAGTATATGTGTTTGATGTTTGGTAATGCTCTGGCCTTGCATTTTTGAGGCTGCAGATTTGAAACTCCTTGCAGTCATCCAGATTTTATGTTTCAAGGTTTCCTAAAATCGTTCCACACAAATGGCAGTATGGTTACTTCAAAATATCATGACCAAATTCCTAGTTGTTCCTTGCTTTCTTTTCTCACCTCTAATGATGTTGATGCTGACAAGGTGTAAATTCATATGAAAACATTTCTTTCCCTCAGTTCTGCTTTTATTGGTGTGACAAGTAAAGATAATTTAATGTGTTCCATCAATAGAAATACAACAAAGTCTGGAAGAAGGAGAGGAGGGGAGAAGATGGGTAGTGATCATAAGCTTTGCCAATAGACAAAATGACAACTTTGTAGTTGATTTTCAATTTCAGTAGCAGTAAATTGGAAAATTATGTATACAAGCAATATAGATTCAGGTAAAGATATAGAAATTAAACCCATCATTTACAAGGTGTTTGCTTTTAAGTTGTATTACCTATCATGCCTCCTGCCACCAAGTTTAAAAAATTATAGGTTTTTTTCCTGATCTTTATTTTAATGTTTACAACTGCTTACACTAGTAGAATAGCTGTTACTGTTAACCATTTTAGATGTTGAATAAACCATGCGGATTATCAGACATATCATTGTCTGATACCTTCTTTAACGGCTGCATTCATTTTATGACTCATTTTTAACTGTTCAGTAATATAATAGGGAACTGATCAAAGGATAATTTCTTACAGCAAGCAGTAAGATTTGGATATTACCAAGAGTTTTTTGGTTAACACTGACTATAAACCTTGTTAACAGCCTCTTTTTCTTTTAATGTTGAATTGTATTACTTTTACAAAGACATAAAAGATCAACAGTTTTACATCTATATCTTTAAAACGAAAACCGGATAAATTTGAAAAATAAAAACTCAGAAACTGCTGAGCAGATTTCAATGGGGTTTTCACCGTTTTAAAGCTTAGAATCTCAATTCGGTTGTTTGGTATGTCTTATGTTTCTACGCTACATAATGCCGTAACATTAAATGGAATTCTGAAAGTATGATTAAGAACACCGCAGATGTAACCACTAGATGCAACATACTTCACACTAAATGCACAACTACACTGTCTCTGACCATACTCTTAAATAAAAGCAATTTACAATAATAACAATTTTTGCTTACTCCACACTGAACAAAGCTTGAAATATTATTTCCTTTAATATGGGATGTTCAGTTTTTAAACGCCATCGATGGCTGTATTGAATGCTAGGAAGTAATAACAAAAAATCAATAGAGATTTTCTTTGCCCACCATTTCTGGCAGCATACCTACAATGTCTTTGACCATCAGCTTTAGCATTGGTTCACAATAAGATTAGCAATTTTTTTATCTCAATGTCTCTGATATCAATGTTAGTGTTCTGTTAATAATAAAACCAGTTATTTACGATAGTAATTTTCTGGATAACTTATGTTCAATCATATAGGTAAAACTAATACTAAAATATCTATAATATCTTTGATGTTTATGTTTTGATTCGGTTATTCACTGTAAGGTGTAGGCTTCTCTCAGAAGAAGGTTCATCTTGACACCTTCATATTCCACTAATATAAAATGAGTTATAATGACTGCATTCTTTTATCTGTTTTTAGTCACTTGCTTTATATTGGCCTATCACAAATTTCTGCATGTTTTTCCATTGTGGTGACTACTGTACTGGCCATTTCACTACCTATCAAACTATATGGAGCTTACCAACTCGCATAGTATTTGCCTTCCGACTTGTTAATCTCTCAAATCTGACATTGCCCAGACCAAAATACTCTGTCCACTAGGTATCCTTAGCCAATGTTTTCAACCTCTGTGTTCCAGATGCAAGACCATCTTCTTTCACTGAAGTAAATATTATTCAAACATCCACCTCACTCATTTCAGTACTAGTCCAAATTGAATGTTTTTTTCTGTACTTCATGTTAGTCCATAATGACTGTATATGAACTTAGAGTTATGGTAGATCTCCATTTCAAAATCTATCCTGGCTTTTAGCTTTTACAGACACTTTGACCAATATTCTTCCATAGAAGCCTACATTGACTCTGTTAAGTATGTTATGACTGCTTTGATGTTTAGATTCCTTGCTAAATAATAAGTCCGGTCAGAACAAAGGTGAAATTCACAGCAACCTGGAACACTGTTGTTTTTTTTTTTTTTTTTTCACTGAAGAAGTATGGTTTATTAAAAAAAATTTTCATAGACAACTAGATACAGTAATTATTGACATAATTTAGCTTGGTAATAATGAAATTAACGGAATAAAAAGTCTCTGAATAAGGACAGAATAGATAAACCCATCACTTAGCAGATCAGAACATAGGAGAGCTACAACAAGAAGGGGGGGGGGGCGACTGTGTTTCAAATGAACCCCTTATCATCTTAACATGTAAATAAGATGCTCAGCAAGCCAACATTATCGTTTCTGCTTGTCTTGCATACTTTAGTTAAATTGTGATAGGGCATATACGTGAAAATTTTATTACACACTCGTTTTCCAACTTTTTTTTCATTTTTTCTATTTTTCCACCCCCTTTCTTTTGCACTTAACGAATTTTAATGTTAAATTCTTTCAGTGTTTTTGGCAAATTCTTCGTCACTCCCCATTGTAATTTATTCCAATTCCTGACTCTTCGACAACTTTTCCCTTCTGTGTACTGTTCCTAATTATTCCACCCACATCCATCCATGTCTCATCACCAATGTATACCATATACAGTTCTAGAACTCTTTTCACCCGTCCTCTCCCCCCTTTCCTCTCTGGTCTTCCAATGATACCCAATTTAGCTGTTTTGTCATGTCAGTTACTGACTGAATTGTGCAGTAATTTCTACCAAAAATAAATCTTCTTTTGCAACCCTTCCTACTTCTGTATTTGATACCCAAAAGTGAGTGTCCCATAGTATGCAGCCACCTTCAAACAATGATCCTGCCAAAGTTTTGTAACCCAATTCCTTCATTTCAATGGTATGTCTCCCCATCACTCACACCAATAAATAAAGGATTGTTAAACCTCTTTCTACCACCCGTCTAATGTGAACTACCCAATTGAGTTTATTATCAAATGTTATGCCAAGATATTTACACTTTAAGTTTTCAACAAATAATTCATTTCTAAGGCTGAACCTGTGCATACATATATAAAACTAAGGAAGGATAGGGAAATATGACCGAACACTTACCACAGATGACAGCAGCTGGGAACGACAAACACAAGAAAAGTGCAATATTTCGGCATACAGCCTTATTCAAGCAGAAGTGAGACACCAGGTGGGGTCAGATGTTTACACTTAGCTGGCCGTCTAGACGGATATATATATATATATATATCTTTGTCCTATTCCAGCTAGGAATACACATTTAGAGATATTAATGACACGGGTTCAATGGTTCAATTCTAGGACACAGAGCGGCTCTTGCCAAAGGATCGTTGGAACATGTAGGCTTACATAGCCTGTGACGAAGAGCTAGATGTTAACTTTTCAAAAACACTTTACTTTTAAGAAATTCATTTAATGTATTGCAATATACGTTAGGGTATATTCTTGGCATTTATTTTCATTTCTTGTTGACCTATACAGCTAGATATACTGTCCAGCTCTTTACAGCCCCCTTATGATCCTATAACATACCTTTATTTCATCTACAGTCAGCCCAACTTCCAACTGTAAACCATTAACACAATCATTTATTAGAATAATAAGGAGCAAGTCTCCCAATATACAGGGATTTTGTACAGTTTATTCCTATAATTTTCAAAACTTGAATTTCCTAAAAAATTCTATGTTTTAGTTGGCAGTTTTCAACCTTTTGATTGGTGTACATACTTAATCCTCCCTCAGATTTATTCTATTTAGAATTGTTACCAGTACACAGATGGAATTAATTAAACAGTGTCATATCAACTAAAACTTATTTAAATTTTTACAGAAGCTATATCTTTGCTCAAAGTTTATGAACAAATAAGAGAATTCATATTTCTCTTTTTTATATTAAGTTTTTGGAGATTTCTCATATATAGTGTTTAAATTTTAACATTATCTACTTAAATTGACAGGCAGTCATCATTGCCTAGTGCAAGCTCTGATCTAAGCCTCCCAGAAGGAGAATTTGAATGGACAGGTGCTGACCATATAGAAATAGATGGAGAAACAGTGGAACTACGACATAAACGTCCAGCATACTCGACCAGTTACGATCTCTCTGAAGGCAGGTTTGTGTCTGGCCAACTTCATGACATCAGTTTCAAAAGAATGTATGCACTATCTCTATTGTTTTTTGTTGTTTTTTTTTTTTCAACATAATTTTAACATTTAATCCAGAAATTTCTTTAAAATGCACTAAATAAATCAACAAACTTGTAACCAAACAATGGATGTCACTGATGGGACTGCATTCAGATTTTTCAGGATTATTTTGTCTATTATACAGACTTTTTTTTTTAATGGATTGATATTGTTAGGTTTAAAAATTCAAGTATTAATTAGTTAGTTATATTTTTACAACTTTCTTGAATATTTTATTAAAAACATTTTGTAGGCCAGAATTTCATTAAGATTTTTCAGTAACAAACAGAAAGCTGTGATGCTGAATTTCTAATGAAATCATGTTTATTATAACTTTTTAATAACATTAAACGACATTACATATTGTTTAAATTGATAGGAGATATCATTTTGGCATACTGTTAGTATTAGTTTGCTTGTCTCCACTTTTTCAGTGTCCCTCTTCTTGAATCAAACCAAAAAGAAGGAGGAAGTAGTCCAGCATCATTTAGCTCAGCATTCCAAAAACCCCAAGAACCAAACATTGATTTTGAATTAGATGTTAAGGTCTTCATAAACAGTGGGAAATGTGTTCTTCATACAAAAGATCCAGCTAAAGAGGATGAACTGAAAGTGTGAGTAAACAATGTTCTTCCCTGTTCATAACAGTTCTTCGCTTAGTGTAATGGGCGTAACTTTGACTAAGTCAACAAATACTTTTTATTACGATAATATTGAAAATGAAAATGCTTTTAGGCAGTGAAAGTTAGGAGTAATAGAGAAGGTAAACCCAATACTATTTATAAATTAAGACAGGGAGGCAGCAACAAACAGAGCAAATAAAGATAAACACATATTACAATATCTCCTTGGGAAACCATATTGTAATCAAAGTTGTTCATCTCTGTTTTTAATTAGTTTATGGCTATCATCTATCCTGCCTTCATCTATGGGAAGACATTTTTTGGCTGTCAGAGAAATAAGAATATGTACAAGGCTGAGTCAAATGAAAACCTTAAATATTTTTTTAAATATTATTTATTGTGCAGAAGTGGTACAAAGCTGTATCACTTTTCAACATAATCTCCTCCACACTCAATGGAAGTCCTCCAGCGCTTACAAAGTACATAAATTGCTTTAGAAAAAAATTCTTTTGGTAGTCCGCGCAACCACTCATGCACCACGTGGCGTACCTCTTCATCAGAACGGAACTTCCTCCCATTGCTTCTTTGAGTGGCCCAAACATATGGAAATCACTTGGGGCAAGGTCTGGTGAGTATGGTGGGTGAGGAAGACTCTCAAAATGCAGGTCTGTGATTGTTACAACTGTAGTACGGGCAGCGTGGAGCCTTGAATTGTTATGTTGCAAAAGAACACCTGATGACAGCAATCCACATCGCTTTGATTTGATTGCAGGCCGAAGATGATTTTTTAAGAGATCTGTGTATGATGCACTGGTGACAGTGGTCCCTCTAGGCATGTAATGCTCCAAAATGACGCCTTTTTTGTCCCAAACCTTCCCTGCTGTTGGTTCTGTTCGAAACTTCTTTGGTTTTGGTGATGAGGAATGGTGCCATTCCTTGCTCGCTCTCTTCGTTTCCGGTTGATTGAAGTGAACCCAGGTTTCGTCCCCAGTAACGATTCTTGCAAGGAAGCCATCACCTTCTCGTTCAAAGTGCCGAAGAAGTTCTTCACAAGCACCAACACGTCGTTCTCTCATTTCAGGAGTCAGCTGCCGTGGCACCCATCTTGCAGACACTTTGTGAAACTGGAACACATCATGTACAATGTGGTGTGCTGAACCATGACTAATCTTTAAACATGCTGCAATGTCATTCAGTGTCACTCGGCAGTTTTCCATCACTATGGCTTCAACTGCTGCAATGTTCTGTGGAGTCACAACTCATTTTGCCTGACCTGGACGAGGAGCATCTTCCACTGAAGTCACACCATTTGCGAACTTCCTACTCCATTCATAGACTTGCTGCTGTGACAAATGTGCATCACTGTACTGAACCTTCATTCTTTGATAAATTTCACTACTCAAAAACCGAATAACAGAACGCTGTTCTTCCCTGGTGCAAGTCTCAAGTGGGGCAGCCATCTTTATAGTGATACTGCGACAGTATTTGTGCATCTGCACTGTGCTGCCACCTACAGGCCATTCTGCACGCTGCTTGTAGCATGCTTACCAACTTACAGGATAACGGCACGAAATTTCGATTTTTTTTATTACAAATTTAAGGTTTTCATTTGACTCACCCTCGTATTTCTCTTGTACCTTCATCTTGTGAAACCCTTCACCCATTTTACTCTTGAATATCCAGATTTGTTCATATAATCAATGATATTTCATATATTTCTACTTTTAAAGCTGTATAATGTGTTGCCTGAGAGTAAGTCATAAGTATTTTTTATTGTAATTTTAAGTAACCACATACATACATTAACCATTACTAAGAATAACATTGCAATAATAAACAAAACACAGTTTTTGTGTGTACTTTGTTCATCCGCAAATAAACATAATGGTACATATAGCTTATAAGAATAGTGATTCTTTCTCTATATATGTATCTTAGTTTCCTATAATTCATTAAAATGCTTTTGATTCAGAAATGTCGACATGCCCTAAAATTTCAATAACAACAAAACCGACAACAACATCATTCCAAAACACATCACTACTACAGTGTTCAGTCTCTCTGAACAGTAGAATACTCATTCTGTTTACCATTTTTTTCCTCCCGTTTATTGATTGGATTGATGCTACCATTCATTTCTTACTATTCTGAGCCAATCTCTCCATTTCCAAATATCCACTGCAAACTTGATCCTCCACTGATAGTGATATATATCCCAGCATTTATTTTCATTCATAATTCTTAACATTAGATACTCCCCCTCCATTAAACATTCCTGAATGTATTAAATGACAAACCATATTTCATATTCTTTTGATCAGGTTATTCTTAAAGCTTGTTTCTTCACCTATCTTTTCCAAATCATGTCCATTTCTTATTTTACTTTAAATTTATTTTCAGCATTCTTCCATCACACCAGATATTTCAATTCTTCTTATTAGTGTCTTACTTGTCTACACATCAGTTCTAGAGTTATTTGCCTCATACAGTTATAATCTGTTTTGTGGGTCATTCTGCTTTTAAAACTTGTTATGTGCACTGTATTGTGCTAGCTGCTGAAAGTTACTTGATGTTACTCTATCTAACTTGAATGTTATTAAATTGACATATGTCAGTGGGTTACAGAAGGTTTAAAAAAAAATGGGTTTACAACAAGTAATGAATTTACTTCACAAACCAATTATATTTGTTCTTAGGACAAGATTTGATACCTACAGAAAGTCTTACAGATTTTAGGTTCGGCAGGCTCATTTAAAAATCAGGGTAATTGCTCAGGGTATTCCGTATGCCTTTGACGTCCTGCAAATTGTCACACTGTTCTGTGGCACATTACCAAGTCCATGCAGTGCTGATTACTCTGCTGGTGACGGGAAAAGCACTTCAGACCTCCCAGATGATGGCAGCAGTCAGGCAAGTAGGTCTGCTCATGTCAACATTCAAACTAGAAGTATGTTTTTATCTCTACTGCCCAGCTTCGGGTCAGCATTCCCCCACCTCCAACCCTTCGGCAGACACCCACAGTTTCTTCTTGTGTTGATTTGCAGGTTCATGAAACAGATAAAGAAACGTTGGAGTGGTTTGTTGTTCTCTTTTGCATAGGTTGGCTGTGGCCCTAATGTTATCAAGGCCAAGGAGTCCTTGGAAAGCTGTGTTGCTTACCCATAACTTGTCACAACACTTCCCAATGCCTTTGTTGTCACTGCTGGCCCTTTGCATAGCTCTCGTTTATGTTGGAGTTAGCCCAGCAGGTGGGTTGACAAATGGTTTTAGAATGTCGGCGGTTCACAGAACAGCACATCCACTGGTTTTTTTTGATTCCTCTGCAGATATCTCGCGCTGCCTATTGTGAGGAACTGTTTCTGTCCTTGCATTTGCAGTCATTTCACAGTTTAGATAGCCCTAAGTTAATCTAATGTTGAAAGGTTGCTTCATTTAAATACATTTATTTTTGCAAGTGTGAATTTGGTTTTAACATCATTTTTTGTTGTAGATGTCTCTTGATTCAAAGTTTTAAAAAAATGAGACTACTAGTGTAATCCAGAGATGTGTGTTCCAATCAAGGTGACAGGAGTTTCAATCAACATCATTTCCCCAAGCTAATGTACCTAACTTGTACAAATGCCAAATATATCACATTTGCGTAAATTGTTTTGGGCTTCCTTAAGAAGAAATTGACACAGCTAAATATTATGCACCATGGGGAAACAAGCAAGATGCTGCTACCCCTTGCTGAAATACCCCGCAGGGGACTGGTATGCAAGTGCCACGTACGGGTTTGGCGAACCTGCGGTGCCCGAGCTGGAAACTTGTGTGAGTCGCAAGTTTCCCACTCCGTAAACTACCACCATGCTTCAATGACCACCGTAGGGCGTGGCGGTGGAACGTTGTGTGCCTAGGTGAACGGGGATCTTGGCTTCATCGACCAGGTCGCGAGGACAGAAGAAACCTCTATAAAAAAATTAAAAAAAAAAAACCCTCAACCTCAAGGTCAGACACGTGCCGATGAGGCGAATGGGTGAGTCACCCTTCTATATTTCAAAGGGTCTAGAGGGTTTAGTTGGTACCCTAAATAATGTAAAAAGACTGCAGAATGGGACGCTGCTGCTGGAAACAACCACCAGTAAGCATGCTACCAAACTGCTGAATTGTCAGAAGCTTGGGGAGTTCGCCGTAAAATGCGAACTCCATAAGTCCCTAAATTCCAGTAAAGGCGTAGTCACCTGTCATGTTGTCATGGATTTAGGGACAGACGAGCTTCTGAACGAGTGGAAAACTGAGAAAGTGGTCGAGGTACGTCAGATCACGCGAAGGGTGAATGGCAGTGTTGAAAAGACTGCCACCTTCATCCTGACGTTTGACACTCCAGTATTGCCCAAGAATATTAGGGCTGGATATCTAAATCTGAATGTCCACACGTATGTTCCGGACCCGATGCGCTGTTTTCAGTGTCAGCAGTTCGGACATACGACGGCGTCATGAAAGGGTAGCCTCACCTCTGGGAATTGCAGCAAGGGGGCTCATGAGCCGGGTGTCAGTTGTACGCTACCACAGGTGTGTGTCAACTGCTCCGGATCGCACCCAGCCTGGAGTAGAGAGTGTCAAGTGTATCTTGAAGAGCGCAAGATATAGGAGCTGAAGACCAAAGAGCGGATTCCCTACGGGGAAGTTATAAAGAAGGCCATGTCGCTCGCCGCTCCAATTTTTGAACTAGTTTTGCTAAGATGGCTTCAGCTCCGGTCAGGAAGCAGAGTGTTGCTACCCAGACATCCGTTGCAGACATGGACACATACACTATTCAGTGCTAATGCGGTGCCAAACCCACTAAGGTCGTAACGCCTAAGACCGTGGACGTTGGTAGCAGCACGTCTGCGACCTCGACCACACCAGCAGCAGCAGTAAATGTTCCACCAGCAAAAGCAGCAGTTAAAGCCACTCCACCTCCAATTCCTCCACGTGCAGTGCCCGGAAACGCAACAACATCTGCTTCCAATGCAAATGGAGGTGATCAAAAGATTCGGGGCCTGAAGTTTCGGCAGACAGACCCAACTCAGTTTGTGAAATCCCCCTCTTCATCCCCTCCCAGGTTACCTGGTAGTAGGGAAAACAAGGGAAAGAGGACGAGGAAGAAGAAAGCCATAGAGGTGTTTGGTGAGTTTCCTGAGTCGGAGATGTCTGTCTCTTCGGAGCCAGAATAAACTGAAATGCTGGAGGATGAGCCCGGTCCCATTCCTCAGCAGACAGTGATCACAGACCCACCCGAACCGGGGCGGGTGAAACTGAACCAGTAGGATGATGGATGGTTGGCCACTTTACAGCCACCCATCCATATGCATTAATTTTATTTTTACACTGTTATAATTCATGTCTTGCTTGCCACTATACAGCCAGTGAGACATGTAGTGTTTTTAATCCTCTTTTGAACCTGTCTGGCCTTTTTTTTTCAGCCATCCAGGTGTTGTACGGATAAGTCCTGGTGGCTCCTCTAAGCCACGTCAGATTTTATGATTTCTTTTATTTGCTGTCTGTATGGCCGACCCATTTACAGTCGACCATGCAGATGGTATTTTAGTTCATTCTTAAGCCACGATAAGAGCTGGTAATTTTTAGGGTGCTATTGACCCCGCTGTAGGTTATCCTAAAGCAACAACAATAACGTTGTTAGACTTAAGGGCAGGCGTTGGCCTGGCCAACGATCTGTCTCTTATTTTTAACAATGAGATCAGCAGTGTGGCGAGCGTTTTAATATTTTGTGTATTGGACGGTATAGTGCCTAAAATTTTAGGCAGATCGGCCTAGTTTTAAGATGTATGGGTGGCCTCTTTACAGCCACCCATCCATTTGCATTTATTTTTTATATCTTTATAATTCCTGTCTCGCTGGCCACTATACAGCCAGCGAGACATGTAGTGTTTTTAATTATTTTGTGAACTTGTTCGGTCCCTTTACAGCCATCCAGGTGTTTTTTGGTCTTAGGTCCTGGTGGCCCTTTCAAAGCCATGTATTATTTTTGTGAATTATTTAATTTGCTATCTGTATGGCCGACCCTTTTACAGTCGACCATGCAGATGGCATTTTAGTATTCTTTTTAGCTAAAGTGTTAGCTGGTCATTGTTAGGGCGCTAATGACCTCGCTGTTTACGCGCCTTAAGCCACAAAAACAATAACAACATTGCTGAAATACAAAGGGTTACAAGAAATGCAAAAGACTGTTTGAGTATAAGTACAGCTGCATTCTCACTACATTCGCACTATGAATCACAAACTGTGAAATAACAGAATCAAGGTTGATATAGGCATGACTAACTTCCCAGAAATGTCCATCTTGCATTACCAACAATACTTTGGAATGAGCTAGTAACTTTGGTTAGACTTGCTAGACAGTTTTGTTTAGGAATATCATCTCACATCAGCAGTCTTCAATATCTTATAAGAAACATGTAAAATGAAGTGCATTACATATGGTAGTCCTATAAATTGCAACCTGCAAATTCTAGTATGATCAATCCCTGATTATGCTTAATCTTTGCAACTGTCCAATAAATGACTTTGGCAGCAACTTCATTAAGTCATATTTGGACCTGTTAACATCTGTCCAAACTTGTCCCAAGAGCCTACTGAGTACTTCTTGCTTAAAACTCTTGTTATTTATTCTCTTACCATTAACTCATGTCCATTCTAGTGTAAGATAAGATCAACATGAAATTAAATAGTTCTGTGGTGCTGCTGAGTCCTGGCATTCAGTGACATGGCATCTCCCAGAAAGCATGGAAACTAACTTCAATATGGACAACACACAAAACAAATATTTATTGAACATTGTAAAATTCAGTTTTGCCTGCAAAACTTCTGCATCCAGTCGGGCAAGGAAAAACCTCAGCCTGACATTGAAAAAAAAATCTTAGTTCAAAAATTCATTTATTTTTCCACATAGTGCTTCTTTAGTTCAATGGACTGTGTACGATATTTTTCCAATGAATGTATTCTGTCTCTGAAGAGAAATACTGGAAGCTCAAAAAAAAAAAAAACCTACAGCTGCCATCACCTCTTGATTTGACTCAAAACGATTTCCTCCATTACGTTTCTTTAGATTTGGAAATAAGTTTAAATCAGAAAGGGCTAAATCTAGTAATGTGATAGATGTTCTTAGAATTTATACCTCAGTTCATTCAGTTTTCCCATTGCCAAAATAACCTGGCCTTGTCTTAATGAAAGATGAATATTTTTGTTCAAAATACTTGTGTTGTATTTGGCAGTTATTTTTTTACTCTTTTCAATGAAAAGAATATCTTTTGCATTCCAGAAAGCACTGGCCATGACCTATCTGGCAGATGAAATTGACATCACCTCTTTAAATTAGAGCCATCCACAGGCTACCACCCACTTTTTGATTGCTTTTTCCTTCCTGGCATGCATTCCTCCCCTGTAGTAAGAAATCAATGAACAAACTTGCTTTTATCCACTTCTACCAGCTTTTGAAAAATACAGAGAACATTTTTTAACTTCAACCAGCATATTTGCATAAAGTTACTTGGTATTAAACACAATTATTTTTGAGGTGTTTATTGGATCTATAGGTACCGTAAAACGGGGTGTATTGGAACACTTTTATGGTCAAAAAAGGTATAAAGTTTTTTATTTTTAATTATGAATTTGGAACAAAAATTGGATTTTTTATTTCACTTTGTTATGATTGCTTTGAGTGAAAGAATAATTCTTTAGACACCTTTGATTTTATTTTTATTTATTTCATGGAGTTCAAAATCATCTTGTAGGTAAGAATGAATCATATATACAATTTCTTGAAGGTGTTTTTTTTTTTTTTTTTTTTTGTCACAAGGCAGTATCACCATTCATACCTAACCGAGATTGATAAATGAGGTATCATTTTAAAGATTAAGGTCTCCACTCAGGAAACATTATAAGTTAAGAACATTTTTTTGGAATTTGGCCCTTAACAGACAAATGTAATAACTGTGAAAGTCGCACATACATTCGGAGCCAGGCTGCTAGGTAACAGCAGCACATATCACAGAGAAATTAATAATCTGCTTCACTGGCATCGACTTTTGTTATGTACCTATTGCACTAAACAAATAGACAATTTATACAAATGAGGTGGTTCTTATTTCATCCTATTACAAACCAACAACCTTGCTATTCGTCGTATTCTTGAAATTTTCGCACAGGACATCTAGTACAAATTAATTATTATTTTTTCTTCAAATGTAAGGGGAGTCTTTGGGAACAAGTAATAATAATATGGCATTAAATCAGATTGCACAATAAACATCAAAGTATTAATTTAAATCCCAATACATTTTTTTTTCCAAAAAACATTATAACTCTGTATCATTTCCACTAACTTCAATATAGATTCAAATAAATAATGTCACTGACGAAATTTAATGTATTTTTAAAATGATAAGATGTCTTTATGTTATCTTGGTTGTCCAAGTTTACCCGCATCAATTTATCGAAACCTAACGTTTCGGCTATCATTTTGTGACCTCCTTCAGAGGACTGTCAAGGCTGGTACTGCTCCCGAAGAACATGCTAACCATTTGGAGTGACGTCACTCAAACTACCACTGTCAATGTGGCCATTCCGATGGGGTCCTGCATCTCACATTTTCCTAATCAAGCATGGCCATATTTGGTCAAGTTGTAGCCCGCCATCCGTGTTCATATTATCTGGTCTTTTTGTTCTTTGCAGTGCTTCTCTGACACCTCTGGGCCACCATCTGCTTTCCTGAACCAATACACTAGTTGTAACACATCTTAGAATTTCACATAACGAAATTAGTTTCCAAGATAGCGGGTTCAATTGAAGTATATGGTACCACCATCTTAAAGCCATTTTTATAGTTAATTTTGATAATAATCCCAAGTAATATGTTCAACATAAGCAGTAGTTCAATTTTAAACAGTAAATTCAAGAGTTAAATTCATTTAAACAGCTGCTGAGAAACTTAACCTCAGATTTGAATATATAATATTTGACTTTCATATAAATTTGCTAAATGAGTATATTTCTTTAGTCCAAAAGATGTTTAGGTAAATAAATAGCCAGAAGATGAGAAAGGTTGTTGTTAAAACATCTTACTTAGAGTATAAATATGTTTAAAAGTGATTTGCCAGTTTAGAATTTTGTCACATAATTTTCCACTCTAAAATCAAAGTGTTTAGTCATTAGAAAACAGTTAAGAAGTCAGTTAATAGATAGAAAGTAGTGTAATTTTGGTTAAAACAACAGATTAAAATTTTGGAAAGTTACATGGATTTTAAAGATCGTTTTTTAAATATAATTTGGTATAGCAAGACATGCTTCTTGAAAAAGTAAATATTTCAATCTTATTCGGGAATTCATGAGAAGGAATTATGTTCAGAGTAAAGTTTAATTAAATATAAAGGTTTTTGAAAAAGTTTTATCTCAAGATATTAAAGCATTTGATTGTAATAAAGTAAAATATGTTTTGGCGCTAGAAACGCTTGGACGAGATGGCTCAAAATCGAACTGCATTCGGGAGGATCAGTATTTTGAAACTTCTTAATAAATCAGGGATTATACTTAGAGATTCCAAATATTTACAGTAACCGTTTTTCAATATGGAAATTTGTTTGAAGCTATTTTAAAGTGGATATTCTGAATATTTCAAGTAGTCAAATTTTGTTTTCAAAACTTTATGCCACTTTCAAAATTAGGTAAAATACTTTATTTGATATCAGATGATAGATGAGCAATAGGAGAACGAAATTTGTTTCAACTTAATAGGAGTATTTTGAAAATTATGGCAATCACATCTGGCGAAACTATTAAAGTTACAAAAAAAATTATTATAACTTGATTTAACGTTTGTAATAATATTTTGCAAGTCCCAAAATTTCAGAGAGATAGGATAATTTTTGTTGTCAAGGTCAAATTGTATGGCAAAAGTATCGTCAGAAACTGATCAGTTATCTGATAAGTTTCGTGGGAACTGCAGGAAAAGGTTTTTCTCATGCTCGATTTGATAAATACCCCCTCCAGAAGCTAGCCTCGCCCAGTCAACAAACAGCAGTCCAGTTGTGCAGAACCACTATGTAGGTCGGTTGCTAGTTTGGGCTCGTGGCACGGCATAGTACAATCTGGTGCGGAAACGGTTGAATTTTGAAGTCATGGGTGAAAATAACTGTAAATACCTCATGTAGCTAAGTAGCTGTGGGGACCTGAGGTTGGTCTAGCTCGAATGGTTGGTCGGATCTGCAAAATGTTCTTCGGAAAAATTGTTTGATTACCTGTGCAGTTTTCTGACTTGTAAAATTTAAAGAATATATTTATCTAACAAGAATGAACTAGTCATCATCATTGAACTTTTACCTTTCCATAGTTTTTGGGTTACAAGCTATGTGGTGGCCAAGTCATCAAATAAGTCAGAACTGTAACTTCCTAGGCTACACATGGTTACAGCTAAGACAATGTGTTTATGCTCCATCCCAAGCATAAGCTTGTCATCTTACATAGTGTCACTGAATAAAATGCTGCAGCTGTTCCATCTATAACTATTTCTTTCTCTACTTCATAGATGCTTGCACCCATTTTTCTATTTCTGTCTTGTGTTTACTGTTTATTTGCTTTTTTTAACATTTTTGTGCTTTCCTCATGCCCTAAGGTTATCAGATGATTTCTAGTCCCTAAGCTTGTCTTTCATTTTCCAGCATTGATATACTCAATGTGGATAAAGAAATTTTGCAAACTGAAATAGATTAATTGAAGAAGAAACCATAAAAGTGCTCTACATAGAATCAAGAAGCCAGCAATAATTTATAAGTGAAATAAACACTAAGCAAAGTAAAAAACTACATTACAATTAGAAAAAGAAATAAGGGTTGTAGATAGTGTAGCTGTTGTTTATTGGGATATCATCCTGTATTTCTGCTCTCTCTTGAAAAATTTCACTTTCTCCTCTGATCCATTAGTTTAGCATTCCCAAGATTTTTAGTGATCTTCTTTCAATCATACATAATGTTTCTTCATCTGATTTGACTATCTCAAAGAAGTTGTGAATGCTGATTTTTTTAATATTCAAATTAACAATATGCAGATACTACATTAACACCACATTAACACATTTCCTCACACATTTCTATTTCTCTGTCCCTCTACCTCCCAACCTTTGGGGAAAAAATTATGTGTAATAGAGGCAGGTAATGAGTTTAAATAATAGGTGGTGATACACTTTTATATTTTTATACATATATAAACTAGTAAACTTTACATTGAAATATACTGCCTCTGATTTTTATTAACTCATTTATTGTTATGCAAATTCAAGACAGTTTATGGTATTTATATTTTTTCCTTCACGATTGTTATGTTTTCATGTAGTCGAATGAAGAAGGAACGGAGTAGCTCAGGAGCTGTGTTTGATTTTTCCTCCATCCAGTCCTAATATGAACAGACGATCTAAAGACAAACACAACACAACGTCTTCATCAAGGTTGCGCTATTTGCATGGAAATATTGCTCAACTAGTTGATCTCACCATTTTCCACATTCCAGGACTAGATGTGAAGGTATATTTTTGAATAATACTCATTTTTTAGTTATGCATTGAGTAGTCTAACTTTGTTATAGCTGTCTGCATTATACCTGCTGCATGTTTCGTATGGTCTCACCAGTTATGGACATTACCATAAATACTGAGCATTTTTGGTTGTCTAATTTTTTATTGCCACAGTATTTCCTGCTTGAGCTTCGATAAACAGTCATGTACTATTAATATTTCACTTATGTGGTCAAGATAGATTGCCTGACTATGAATGTATCTACAGTATGATATGTCAATCTTCATTGATACTTGTTTTTGATTGTACATATGCATTGTAAATTTTCTATCAGTCTAGTAATGTTGGATGAGAATTTTGACCAAGAACCTTATACTGGATGTTTCCCATACTATACATTACTTCCCAACTAAGTCCACTGTGAAATATCATCGTTATGAATCCAGAAAAAAATGTATCCCAAAAGAACTGCATCAGTGTGTAATGAGTGATGGCAATTAAAGATGTAGATTAATAAATCCCTGTAAGGACAAAGATAAAGGCGATAGAATGGCACAGATTCACAAAAGCGAGAAAATGCTTAGTTTCAGAATATTGTTATATACCTACATAATTGGCAAAACTAATGTACAGTGGCATGGAGAGCATCTAGCCTGAATTCAAGTTCCTGCAAGGTTTTCTGTGGCACCTGTAGTGAAGCTCTTGAAGATCACGAATTATGCAACCTGTATGCACTTACTCCTTCACATATCCCCACAAGAAGAAGTCTAGAAGCGTAATATCCAGTGATCGAGGCGGGCAACTTGTCAGTCCACTACGCCCAATCTAGCACTGGGAAATTGGGTGTCGAGAAAATAGGAACATGAGACTGAGATCATACAAGCACCTGTGGTTAACATAGCCACCTATGACCATAGATGCTTGTATGATCTTAATCACATGTTTCTGTTTTCTTCAAAAAGGGCAAGGACCGAAAAATAATTATCTCTTTCTCTCTCTCTGTGTGTGTAGTACTTGATGATGTGAGGAAGAGCTGTTTAAAAACTGAGCAAACAGAAATTAATTATTGTTTGCTTACTTTTAAAGTGGTTTCTAGCTTAATTCGCTTCAAAACATGTACAAGTATGTTTTACTGATGCCGTCTCCTACAAAAAAAGGTTGGCCATCATCATGAAATAGTTCTTCCTGTTATCCATAGCTTTTATTATGTAGGTGGTGTTGGGGCTGTCAGGTTCTGTGACCGGGTACCTCCCCCAATTTTCCTTCTGTATTGCCTTAATTTAAAATGTAATCAAAGTATGCCACTTTCCCATGTTTTATGATGATCCGGAGCTCTATTTTTCTTGCAATATGGCAAAGGACTTCTTCATTGATTACATTATCTGTGTCTTTCTTTTTCTTTCTGATGACTCAATTTTTGTTTTTTGAAAATAATCCACACTCTTTGCTGACTGTCACTTCTTTCTAGAAGAAGAGGAATATATTCCAAATTGTTAGTGAACATCATGATTTCATTTGCAGAGCAGTTGTTGTTTAGTCTTTTCACCATTTATCTTGATTCCTTTATCAATATCTTCTTAGACATTCTGTAAAATGGCTTCAAAATATAATTTTAAGAGTGCTGGGGACCATATACATCTCTATTTAGTACCATTAATTATCTTGATTTTTTCTGTAATACTGTCTTCAAACATGATCTGTGCTGTTTGATTCCAGTGCAGCTTTCTTGTGATGTTGTCTTTGTTAAGAAGTCATAGGCACTTTAACTGACTAGAGGATATTGGGTTTAACATTTTCAAATTCCTTTTCTTAGTCAGTATAGCATGTGAAGATACGTCTTTGCTGATGAAGACATTTTTGAAAACATACCTGGATACAAAAATAGGGTATCCCTCATCCCTGATTTCCTGTTGAACCTGAAATTAGTATCATTAACATTTGCTTCTACTTTTTTTTCATCGTCATCTGTACAGGATTCTCCAAACATGATCAAAGCATGATTCATTCAACTAATCAGTTTGTAGTCACTGCAGTATTTGAAATGAGACTTCTTTGCAAAATTAAGGAAAGTGGACTTAAGCCAGTTATTAGAATTGATTCAAATATTGCAGATATAACTGAACAACATTACGAGGATGTAATTTTTGGCTGCCTTTATATGCTTATATATTTACTTTTTCTGGTCCTACTGTATTTCCATATTAATCATTAACCATGTGTTAGTCCTCATGTTTCCCTTTGTACCACTCATATGTTTGAAAAGATCTGTAATATAGTTTTTCCACCCTTGTTCTTCTTTGTCTACTAACAGTTTGTTCTTGTAGTCCATTAGTTTAACTATAGTTTATTTCCAGATGGTTTGTGTTACTCCCTTTATTGTCTTACCATGCGTGGTGGGTCAGCGATAACACTCTAACCTCTCATGCAAGAAGACACAGGTTCGATCCCTAGTCGCCCTCCCAGATTTTGGTTTTCAATGGATTCCCGAAATTACTCCAGACAAACGCAGCAGTGGTTCCTTCAAAAGGTCATGGACAAATTCCTTCCTATTCTTTCCTCCAGTCCTTCCCGCCTCTAATGACCTCAACATCAACAAGGTGTAAAGCCATAAGCAAAACAAAACAAAAAATTGTATTATACAGATTGAAATTATCATGCTTTGTTTCATGATCTTTTATTTCTCTATGCTTTCTGTTTTTCAATGTTTCCTTTATTTCTCTTATTTTCCTACTAATCGTAAGTTATATCTGATTTTATAACAGCTTTTTTGATCTGATGCACAATTCTACTGTGGAGGATAGTTGAATATCTTATCACAAAATCAACAATTTGTTTGATTTGGTAGGTCCACTCTCCGAACCTGTCATCCTGATCCATGAACTTTGAAATGCAGTTTAATCTGTGTAACAATTGGCTTATGGTCTTAATTGATTTCAGCTTCTGAAAAGGTCTACAAATTTAATACAGTTTTATAAACAACTATAGATCATGATAAAATCAGTTTAGTTTTTAATGATATTGTGATGAATGCTATCTATATAAGCTAGTAACTAAAACCATGTGTTAGTGACAACAAGTACATTTTTCAGGCAGAACTGCAACAATGTATCACCTCAGTCAGTTCTCTGCATAAGATCCATGAACATACCATCTTAACATCGCTGATTTTTTGTTATATCTCCCATAATTATATAATTATCTCTTTACAGCAATATCATTAGATTTTCTGTTACTTCTTGGAATTCCTCTGTTTCATTGCGAAGTTTGTCAGTATTTAGCGCAAAGACATAGACAGTTTAATGTTGCAGGGATGTTAATTTAATTCAAGCAGCATACATCAATCAGAGTATGGTATAATTTTGTAAACATACTTGGTCAGCATTTTTTGTGTGGTTTGCTTGGTCCTTCTTACCTATCTGAGTAGTACATCATTGCCTCTGTTGTTGTGCATTGTCCATTATCTATTAGATTAAATTAAGGACAGAAATTCTGAAGTTTCAACTATTTCTCTTTGTTATTATTTAATAATGTTCTTATTAGTTTACTGAATTATGCCAAAAGAGCAATATTGTTTGTCAGAATGTTGAGAGTGGCTGGCCAGAAGTAAAATATAGGTTGTGTTAATACATTGTTTGAATATTACTATCTAAATAAACTGACAATGTCATAATTCAACTTAATCCTTATGTTTGGTTTTGTAAATATACTGAGAGGCAAAATTCATTTTTAGTTGCAGTGAAAATTTATGTCACATTATATATATGAGGTACTGTAGTTACTAGTTGTTATGTGAAGAATACTATATTGTGCTAATACTGAAAAGGGATTGTGCATTAAGTTCCAGCAACAGGATTTAATCTAATTTAATTGTGATGGAGTACATCATTACTTTAAGTAAAAATCTTATTCACATAGGTGCATTATGAGTCAAAAACACTAACTGAAGAAAACATATCTCCAAAAGTTCAGAACGAGATGATACCGCCTCAACAACAACAACAGCAGCAGCAGCAGCAGCAGCAACAACAACAACAACAACGTAAAAGTGGTATCAAGAAAGCAAGCTTGTTTGCTTGGACGACACTGCAGAGTATTCCTGAAGAGACTATTATCAGTCCTCATATACTTGAATTCCTTGAACAAACTCTAGAACCTATACCATCAAATCTCCAACAGGCAAAAAGCACAGGTTTGTCAGTTTCTAAACTAACTGCATTTTATTTCAAACATATGCATTGCATTCGTATATCATCAATTTTTATTATAATGTTAACATTGAAAAGGATTTAACATTAATCCACTGCCACTTGTTTTCTGCTTTCTACAGTTTATCAATTTCCTGTCCTTTTTTTCAGTATTTTTTATGAATAAGTTAGGAGTATTCATTAGAGAATTTGTAAATCTGTTCTCTTAGACAGTGTCCATAAACTATGTACCTCCATTTTGGCCTCTTGTGAAACTCTCCTTCCACCCCCACCACAACCTCCTACACCAACCCCCCCCCCCCCCCCCAGTAGCCTTTCATGGCTTTTACCTGTAACCCCCTAGCATGGCACATTGCATATTTCTTTCCTTATTGGATCCAGAGGGCATTTACTGCTCTTTTTCTCTTGTCAGACTATCGTAAATTACATACGGAGATAATTAAATGACGGAAATAAATATTCACACGCTCTTGGGTGTTCTGTACCTTATTTTAACTATGAAAAATAATATGAAAGAAAAGCTACGTGGCTTGACTCGTAACTCCCCTCCCCCCTCCCTTCCACTATTACTATTACAATTACTCCGCGATTCACTAAAAGTGTTTGGCGGAGGGTGCATTGCACCTATCAGGAAAGGTAATGGTTTGGAAGGGATATACGGGATACGGCAGGTGGCGCCCATGGGCTATTGTGAGGAACCATCTGTTGCATATAAATGTGTTTATGCGAGCAAGAGATCTATGTAATTAAATAAATACAATTTGTAGACTGTATTTTGTTTATAATCTTTTGCAGTTTATTTCTTTCATTTGCCTGTTTAAAAAGTTCTCTAATACCAATAATGAACGTGTTCGAGACAACCTTGACGTCCCAAGATTTGCAGGTTTGTTCCTACTCAAGATCTCTCAATTTAATTTTTACGCTGCTGCTAAATCAATCTTGTCTTGGTTGTTTCCTCTACTCAACAATTCTCCTAACTTCACTTCTTTTTCAGAGATCATGTCCTTTTAAAGTCTCTCTGGGCAAACAATATTTATTAACCTTTGTATTCTTTTGTTTTTTTCTTTATATATATAAATCATTTTAACTTTTAATTTACCACTATGTCACAACCCCTCCCAAAATATTCCTCATTTTTTTGTTGATTGTAAATGACAAGAAAAGGAGGAAAATTTTCTTAATTGCAATGTCGTTATTGGTATTGAGGTTTTAAAATGTTTGGACAAAATATTAACAAGCTTTGCTTATTCTAAATGAACACCAATCTTACATTAAAAAAAAAGAACATAACAAATGAACAATAACAAAAACAAAGTCCTGTCATGTGTCGTCACATGTCTTATAGAATTTACATAATTATGACACAAAGGCTTAGGCTACATTTCAAAAGCTAGACCATTATTGCCATTGGTGTACGCGTTTTCCTGATGCACAGTGATGTGATGTCGAAGAAAGGCGTCACTCACTGTCCACAATAGCTCAAAGTCTGTGAACATACACAAGTAAGACAAAACAAAAAATTAGTGCAGATAAACTGTCTACCTTGAAGGGAGAATGTACATGCAATAAAATATTCATAGTTATATTCTCCACTGTTGTTGTTACATTCATATTGGCTAATTATATGTGTGAGATAAATATTCTCTTTGTTTTTAATCAGTTTATAACAGTAAAACTACTTGTCTTGATAGTTTTTATATATATATATATATATATTTGCCTTCAAGCTTTTTTCTGCTCATTTTTATTATATATATACCCATCATAATGTGGATTTTTTTTTAAAAATTATTCAACACAATTTGTGTAAATAATTGATACTACTCTTTTAATGAGTCACAATTCACATAACCTTCCTATGCATACTCAATACCTTTACAGAAGAGAAACTCTTGGTATTTTTAACCATTAAGAGTAAATATTCTCTACCTTAAAACAATTCACATTTCGTTACTAATAATATTACTTTTAGCATTCTTTCTTTGTTATTCAAAGGACTGTTAGTCTAATACTTATAATCAATTAAAAATCGTTTCTTTTATCATCGTTCACCCCTATACACACATATATATATATATTTTTAACACTGTTCCATTCATTCTTTACCTACGACAAGAACTACTACACTTAATATGTGCATTACCAGAAAGGACAATCAGTAACTATCACTGCTAAAATAAAGAACACATTTGACCTTACCAATAACACTAAAAATTGTTCATAATAAAAAATGGTATGAAAACCTTTGCCAAAATAACATGTACGTAAGATGAGGCAGTGAGTTTTATCGCCCCTCTAAGACAATGAAAAGGTTTCTTACGGCTTTTCCAGCTTTTCTTTGTAAAATCATTCCAAAATATGAGAAGCTTTTTCAGAAATACAATTTTTTGCATCATACAAAATTTTGGTATTATTTGCGCAAAAGCACAATAAACCTTCTGACTTCTAATAGTAATTGAAGCATAGTTCTTTTTCAGAAAATCACGATTCATTAACACAAGCATATCATTTACAACACCACCCATCATCAAAACATCAACTCCATTTAACATATCACTTTTCTTTGAAACATTTACTCCAATCACACCATCATTCATTAAAGCCTCAACCTCATTCAAAATATCATTAGTCATTAAAAGATTCACTTGATTCAAATCATCATATTTCATTGACACATCAACTCCATAGATAACATCATTATTAACTGAAGCCACCACTAAATTTGAAATAGTATTATTCTCTCTGACTCATTTAATTGTTTTTGAACCTCCGCAAAATGAATGTTAATGTTTTGACAGTGTGAGTCAACTTTGAGTGATGTTTGCTTCAAAATGAACCAATTTGTTTTGGATTACTTGAGTACTGTGTTTACATTCTTTTTCATATGTTTGTAGTTTTGTATCCAAAGCAGACATTCGGTGGTCTAAATGTGATGTTACATCTGTGTAAGCCTGTACTTGGAAAGCTAGGTAGGAAAGCTATGTACCCAACTCAGCCTTGATATCTGTTGAGAAAGTGTCAAATTGGGAATCAAATTTGGCATTCATAGTTTTAAATTGAGAATCAAGAGCCTTAGATTGTGAACACATCATACTCATCAGAAGGCGTAATTGAGTATTTATCTCTTCTGAATGGCTAGTTGGCTGAGTACTACAACATGGTGCCTGACTGGCTTGTGGGGGACAGTCTGTGTATAACTCATTTGGGCTAAACCCTAAAAACTCATTCTCAGAAGATGCTCCAGAATGCACAATGTTTTCCGGCAAAGAAATACTGTCTGTTTGGTCTATTGGTCCAAGAAATTGTGTACCTATTGGATCAATAACGGGTACATTGCTGCAAGGCAGCAAAGGTGGTTCTGCCTCCAATGAGGTAGGCAAATGTGGAGCCTCAACATGTGACATTGTATTCTGTGGAGCATTCACTTCGTCCATGATCGGTTAGTCTTAAAGCCAAAATTATCGAAACAAGATCAATATCTAGTTTGCTTGTAGCAAACACAACGGAAATCCACAATATTGTAATTTCACAATTGAGAAAAAGGAAAAATATAACTAGTCCTACAACTAAATTTATCACTGTAAAGTCAAAACGGTTTTCACAGTATTAGTGTTTTCATAAAATACAATATTCGCTTGCGCCAAACAATAACAAGCTGCAGGGCTTAGCGTCGAAAAACGCTTTGAGCAAACTAGGGAGAAAGTAAACACTATTTCCGATCGTATAAACAAGTTTTACAAACAGGAATGATATTACTTAGTGAGTTAATTATGAAGTACAGAAAAGAGATATTAACGCAAAGAAGAATGGTTCTTAATCACGTATTTGTAAGAAATATTTTGTAAGCACATCTAATAGTTTTTTGTCTGCCGAAATTTATGTTCCGCCAAACTTATGTTTGGTATTTTTGAGTACACTCATATGACGAAATCGGCATAATCAATAAAATTGCAAAGATGGTCAACAGTTTTCAGTCTGAGAAAACGTCAAAAAGATTTAAGAAGTCATCACACGCGATAAACACAACCTCTCAATTTTCACGTTAGTGAATTTATGTTAACATGCCAAAATTAAAATGTACACTTAGCTTTAATGTTTCTTGTGTTGTTCTGCGTCGCAGTATATTTACTCCGCTGGTTCCAATGTCGTGTGCAGTGACAGGAATTCACTCCAGGATGCGATGTTGCACTCAGTTGCAGCTGGTCAGCTGACTGTAGACTGGTTTTGTAGATGCGCGCTAGATGGTGCACAGGAGAATTTGTTGATCTTCTTTTTCAGGTTTACCAACGTAATGATATTCAATCTTGACGTAGAAAGTAATCGCTGTGCGGTTACAGTCCTCACTATGTCGCCATGTCGCATATAAATGATGTGACAGCAAGCAAGAGATCTATGTAATTAAATAAATACAATTTGTAGACTGTATTTCATTTATAATTTCTTGCAGTTTGTTTCTTTCGTTTGCCTGTTTAAAAGTTCTCTAATACCAATAATGACCGTGTTCGAGACAACCTTGACATCCCAAGATTTGCAGGTTTGTTCCTACTCAAGATCTCTCAATTTAATTTTTACGCTTCTGCTAAATCAGTCTTGTCTTGGTTGTTTCCTCTACTCAACAATTCTCCTAACTTCACTTCTTTTTCAGATATCATATCCTTTTAAAGCCTCTCTGGGCAAACAATATTTATTAACCTTTGTATTCTTTTCTTTTTTTATATATATATATAAATCATTTTAACTTTTAATTCACCACTATGTCACACATCCCAGCATTCGCCTGGAGCGATGTAGGGAAACCATGGAAAACCCAGATCAGGATGGCCGGAGTGCTTTATCGGAAGGTACTCCTGTCCGATTTTGTGTTTACTCGCCCGGTAAATCCATTCTATTCCATTCCCTAATCGCTCGTGGAAAAAATGAGTAGAGAAATGAATCGGTTCTGGCCCTGATTTATCTTATCTTATTTTCGCGGTCATTCCGATATATGAATGTTGCTGGTAGCAATATTTGTTTGCTGTCATTCTGAAATACGTCAGTCGAGAATTTTTCAATTAGCTTCCGTCGAGAGCAACGCCTTCGGTGCTCCACGTCTTCCCAACCTAACTCCTTCAACATGGCACTTACGCTTTCCCTCCAACTATATATACCTGTCACGAATTGGGCGGCTCTTCTTTGGTCCATCTCTAATGCCTCCATTAATCCCTTTTGATGGGGACCCCATACAGAGCAACAATATTCCAAGTGAGGCCTCACTAGTGACTTGTACGCAATCAATTTAACTTCCGGAGTGCATTGTTTTAAATTACGACCTAGAAATCGAAGCATCGATTTGCTTTCCCAATTACATTCTCGATATGCTCTTTCCACGACAAATTATTATGAATTGTTACCCCTAGGTATTTAGCAGAATCTACCGTTCTAAGGACAGTGCCATTAATTGTATATTCAAAGCTAAATGGTGTCACCTTTTTACTTACACGCATGACTTGGCACTTTTTAGCGTTTAACTCCAACTGCCAATCTTTACACCATGCAATTATTTTCATAATATCGTCTTGTAACAAAGCACAGTCATCCTGGGTTGTGATTTCACAATAAATAATATCATCATCGGCAAATAATCTTTTCATTCCCCTTATTATGTCGCACAAATCATTAATGTATATGAGAAACAACAGAGGCCCTATCACGCTTCCTTGGGGAACCCCGGACATCACTTCGGCAAGTGATGAACGCTCACCGTCGAGAACTACACACTGTGTTCTGTCCTTCAAAAAGTCTGCAACCCAATCACTTATTTGTCTAGATATACCGTAACCACGAAGTTTCATAAGTAACCTAGTGTGAGGCACAGTGTCAAAAGCTTTTTTGAAGTCTAATAAAACTAAATCAACCTGGGATTGCTCATCTATAATAAGGCTCAAGTCGTGAATTAAGAGGGCAAGTTGTGTTTCGTAGCATCGGCCTTTTCTGAATCCATGTTGATTTGGGTTTAAAAGCTCATCTTCATCCAAAAACCGCATGACATTTGAATAGATGATGTGTTCTAAAATCCTGCAAAATATTGAGGTTAACAAGATCGGCCTATAATTTTGAGGATCATTAACATTCCCACTTTTGAACACTGGACTTACGATGGTGGTCTTCCATTCGGCTGGTATTTTTCCTTGATCCAAGGAGGCGGTATATAATTTCATCAAATACGGCGCAATTTCCTTTGCGTACCTAGAGTAGAATCTTGTAGGAATACCGTCTGGTCCTGGAGCCTTATTGGGATTTACATTCATAAGCAGTTTAGTTATTCCCTCGACATCGAGAACGAGATCATTCATAATTTTGTTGGTTCGATTGTTAAATATCGGAATCTCCTCCGAGTTCTCTGATGTGAAACCTTTTTTAAATACATTATTCAAAATTTCTGCTTTCTCGACGCTAGTTTCTGATAATTCCCCATTTTCATTAATCAACGACGGCATGACCTTACGAGAGCCTCTTATTAATTTGACATATGACCAGAAACTTTTTGGATTAGTAATCAGATCCTAGGATAAATTTCTGGCTTGGAATTCTTTAAACGCATCACGCATTGCCTTACGTACGTCCGCTCGCAAGTGGACTAATTTAGCGCGATCAGATGAGTCCCCCGATTTCTTTACCGTCGCATGTAAATGCCTTTACTTCCTGAGCAAACGTTTCACTTCTCTATTGAACCGCGGGAAGTTCTTACTAACCTTATTAAACTTCTTGGGAACAAATTGATTTAAGCCGGTCCATATTATTTCTTTTAAATTAAACCAAAGTTCCTCATCATTTGTATTAAGCGTGTACGTTTCAAAATTTTTAGCCAAATGATCGACCATAGACGCATCATTTTCCTTATCGAAACAATATACGAGTTTGTCTTTATCATGCTTCAAATTCAGCCTAGATTTTAAAGTTACCACAATCACCTTGTGATCACTTATACCGTCTTCTATACAAACTTTATCTACAATATCCGGATTGTTAGTAAGAAAAGATCCAAAATGGACAAGGAATCTTTGACGCTCCGCGTTAGCTCTTCGACCATCTGTTCAAGATAATTTTCCGCGAATGATTCCAGGAACGTTTCGGTTATTAACCTATCTCTTCCACCTGACCTGAACGTAAATGTGTCCCAGTTAACCGAGGGTATATTAAAATCACCTCCCATGATCAATGTATGTCCCTGAAATTTCTGAGAAATACTATTAAGTGACTGACTAAAATATTCCGCGTTATCTAATCGACATAGCCCAGTGTAGCTTTATACCCAACCTCTTGCCCCCCTCCCCCCACCATTTATACTGAGCCACATAGCTTATGGATGCTTCCTTATAAATACTATTATATGCTAACAAATTGTTGATTTGTAACCTAGCGAAAGAGTTTTTAATGTTTTCTCATCTTACCATAACATAATAATACAAATTTCTGTTTTCATGAATTTTGTTTCTGAGAACCAAAGAATTATCTAGTTTTCATGTGTACCATATTGTTTAATTTTTGTCTTTGCATTGTTGTGTTATTACATTTTCAGTGCTCTCCAAAGTAGATGCAGATCTTTTCCAAATAAAATACTTACATATGTTTGTATGGACGTTTTATCTTTTAAATAGGTGGTACAGGAAACATGTTTACCATGGAGCAAGATTCTTCTTGGGCTGCAGCTACAGCAACTGGAAATTATGTGTATGCCTCATTCCCTGTCGATGTTATAGTATATGTCCATATGCAGCCTTCAACTTTCCGTTTCTCCTGCTTGCCTGTTTCACGAGTTGAATGTATGCTGCAACTTCCATCACTGGATATTGTATTTTCATCTAAACGTGCAGAAGAAGAGCTGCACAGGTTTGTTTTTATCCTTTAGATTTTGAATAATTTATTTGATTATCACATAGCTGAGTTCAAATCAATGATGTTATTAATGTAATTATTAATATGATAACCTGGATTTTTTTTCCCCAATACAGTGAATTTGGAGAAGGTCGTACACCAAACAGATCGTACATGTCAGAGTCATCTACTTCTAGCAGATTTGATATAAGTTCCTCATCTGCTGTTGGAGGATTAAGTGTTACAGGTTGCTTAGCTGACTTTTCTGTTTATATTTTTCATCCTTATGGGGGTGGAAAGAAATCTGGTAAGCCTGAAAAAATATATATATTACATATTAATATATACATGGAAAAGAAGGAAAATACACCCAACACTCACCAAAGTTGAAGGGAGGAGGGCAGCAGCAACACAAAAAAACAATATTTTGACCTGAGTCTTTATCATGTGAGAGGCGAGACATATGGCAGGGGGAAAGATGTGGTCACATCACAGCCCGCCATATGAATGAAGCACAGGCGGAAAACGCGCAGTGGTGGCAGAATTGCCGGGAGGGGGGAAAATAAGCTTGACCAGCGATAAAAGTGAAACAAAATAATCTTTTTGTGGCATAATTCAAAAAGTTATAATTTTATTTAGATTAAAATAAAGGGAGATAGAAATATATATATATATATATATAGATACCACCCACCCCCAGACGATGGATGCGGGGCGCGAACACACAGAAAAGACACAAACACAAATAATAAAGTAACTTTCGGGAAAAAACCCTTCCTCAACAAGAGAACACCATGAGAGGTGGGCGCACCCGGAGACTGCCTCCGTGAGGCAGTCTCCGGGTGCGCCCACCTCTCATGGTGTTCTCTTGTTGAGGAAGGGTTTTTTCCCGAAAGTTACTTTATTATTTGTGTTTGTGTCTTTTCTGTGTGTTCGCGCCCCGCATCCATCGTCTGGGGGTGGGTGGTGGCTCGTTTCCCTATCCTAATTTGATTCCTTTCCGCTACTTAGCGTCTTTTTTTCATTGTTATTATATATATAGATAGATTGTTAGGAAACAAAGGCGCTAAAAGTGGATATATTGAACATTGGATAGGATAAAAAACCACCGCTTACCAAAGAAGGGGATTCCAGCAGCGTTGGTACACGAAAAAAACACGAACACACAAAGTTGAGTTGGCTGCCAGCAGCGCTTGCGTGCAGCCATCTCACTTCTACTGAGGAAGAGCCATGCTCGAAAATTTTATTCTTTGTGTGTTCGTGTTTTTTTCGTGTACCAACGCCGCTGGAATCCCCTTCTTTGGTAAGCGGTGGTTTTTTTATCCTATCCAATCAATATATATATATATATATATATAACACTAAGGAAGGATAGGGAAATAATATACCCAACACTTACCACAGATGAAGGCGGATGGGACGACAAACAAAAAACAAACACAAGAGAAGCGCAATATTTCGGCCTACAGCAGCCTTAAACGTGCAGAAGGTGAAGCACCAGGCGGCGTCACATGTGTACACATAGATGGCCGACTGGTGAATGGCGTCTCAGGCGCAGATGGTTGTTTAGGTGGAAGGGGGGGGGGGGGAATAAGCTCAAATATTGGATCGATAATTGATACTGATGACCATATGTTATTATTGAAAGAGGCAAATAATAACTGGTTGGGTATATATATATATATATATATACGACTGTAAGTGAAAAATAAAATAAATGTAAACAGCATGGATAATAGTAAATACAGAAATACAAAAAATGTAAATGGTATAGATAATAAGTGCTGGGTCTGGTGGGCAGAGTTTATTGGAGATTGAGGCCAGGAGGATGTCTGGTGTCAAGGATATTCTGGTAGGCTAGTTCCCATCTACGAAGTTCAGAGGGGGTCGTGTTGTTAAGGAAAACTCTGATTGCCCTAACTGAAAAACAGATGTTCAAATTATTGATTTTGTGGGATGATAAGAAAACAGTTTGAACATTAAAAAAAGAACAGGTCAGACACTTCAAAACGCAGGATTATATTTATCAGAACCTGTTTTTTCATATAGATACACGTATGTGGCTTTTTCACGAGTTTGTAGAATCATTACGATCGTAAAATCAACGATGATCACATTACAACTGCTAATGTTGTTTTCAGAGAAGTTATGTAAAGTAAAGAAGATTGAAAAAATGACTTCTGACAAAGCCAATATTTTTTAAAATATTTAATTTGATATGTTTTACGATTAATATGTAGTATTTAATGGTAATGGCATTTTACAGTTATGTAGTATTTAATGTTTAATGACTTCTTATAGTGAAATTGATTTTTATTACTACTCTTCAAAATATAATACCATTCATTAATAAATACTTGTATTTACTATTTTCCCATTATTATATTACCATTCGGTGACTGATCATGATATTATGCGAAATATTCGAATTGGTCAGTTAGTATACATGAATTGTTCATTTAAATATACAAGTTCCTTGAAACCAAAGAGAAAATATTAGTAGGCTTCCTGGTACCGGAATCATTTACGAGATGGAGTTTGAGGCTGTTTTCGAGATACCAGGAGCAAAATTTGTATGCATTTTGTACAAATGGGTTTTGCAGGGAAGACAGCTATTTAGGTAATCTTAAAAAAACAAAACATTATCTAAATATGAAATTTCATCCAAATCGTCATAGGCCGTTTGTGAGATCCAAAATATATATTACCAAGTAATTCCCCCAGAATGCCACAGGATTCATTCTCGTGCAATAGACCCCCATTGTAAACATGCAGCATGCACCCAGCCACTACCACTTACTCCAATCCTGCCACAGGTGAGACATTCCCTATCATTGGTCATGCTACTTGTGTGACAACACACCTCATATACCAACTGACATGCCTCCATTGCTCCAGTTCATATATAGGCCTCACAACCAATCCCCTAGCTATCAGAATTAATGGCCACAGGCAGACAGTTTATACTAACAATGAGGCCCATCCAGTTGCAAAACATGCCAGTTCCCACAAAATCAATAATTTGAACATCTGTTTTTCAGTTAGGGCAATCGGAGTTTTCCCTAACAACACGACCCCTTCATGAACTTCGTAGATGGGAACTAGCCTACCAGAATATCCTTGACACCAGACATCCTCCTGGCCTCAATCTCCAATAAACTCTGCCCACTAGACCCAGCACTTATTATCTATACCATTTACATTTTTTGTATTTCTCGATTTACTATTATCCATGCTATGTGCATTTATTTTACTTTTCACTTATAGTTATATATATATACACATATATCCCCACCCAGTTATTATTCACCTCTTTCAATAATAACATATTGTCATCAGTATCGATTATCGATCCAATATTTGAACTGATTCTCCCCCCCCTTTTCCACCTAAACAACCATCCGCGCCTGAGATGCCATTCACCAGTTGGCCGTCTATGTGTACACATGTGACGCCAGCCTGGTGCTTCACCTTCTGCACGTTTAAGGCTGCTGTAGGCGGAAATATTGCGCTTCTCTTGTGTTTGTTTTTTGTTCGTCGTCCCAGCCACCTTCATCTGTGGTAAGTGTTGGGTCATATTTCCCTATGCTTCCTTAGTTTTATTGCCTTAAAGCTTTTTCTTGCTCATTGTTATTATATATATATATATATATAATATATATATATATATATATATATAGGATAGGGAAATGAGCCACCACTTACCTTCAGATGATGGGTGTGGGGCGCGAACACACATAAAAGACACAAACACAAACAATAAAGAAATTTTCGGGGAAAAAACCCTTCGTCAACGAGAGAACATTATGAGTGGTGGGTGCAGCCGGAGATTGCCTCACAGAAAGACCGCCGGCGGTCTCCGGCTGCACCCACCACTCATAATGTTCTCCCATGGATGAAGGTTTTTTTCCCCCGAACATTTCTTTATTGTTTGTGTTTGTGTCTTTTATGTGTGTTTGCGCCCCACATCCATCATCTAAAGTGGTGGCTCATTTCCCTATCCTAATTTGATTCCTTACCGCTACTTAGCGTCTTTTTTTCATTGATATAATATATATATATATATATATAATAACCCACATATATATATATAATATATTATATATATATATATAATAACAATGAAATCAAGATGCTAAGTAGCGGAAAGGAATCAAATTAGGATAGGTAAATGAGCTACCACTTACCTTTAGATGATGGATGTGGCGCACGAACACACAGAAAAGACACAAACACAAATAAAGTAATTTTCGGGAAATAAACCCTTCGTCAGTGGGATAACATAATGAGAGGTGGGTGCAGCTGGAGACTGCCTCACAGAAAGACCGCCGGCCAGGAAAATGGTTGGGGTAAATTCAAACATCGGAAAAGTAGAGGGGCAGTGAATCAGAGCTAATAGCCGAGCATAGATAAATATACAAACTAATCTCTGGTTGGTAGGAGGATCAAAATATAATTAGAACTAAATACATATTTTTTTTAAAAAAAATTAAAATATTATACAAATTAAAATAACAATAATAAAAATAATAATTTTGTGAGGTAAACATCACCTTAGGTTAGTGGTGGTTCAATATAGGTAATTGAAAAGAGAGGATTAAAAAGGTTAAACATATTAATAATAATGACCGGGTATTATCTCAAGTTGAGACCAGGTGGTTGCCTTGTGCCAAGTTTTCTACTGGAAGGCAAGTTCCCACCTTCTGAGTTCAGAAAAACTGCTGCTATTAGGGAGAACTCTGATAGCACAGACTGTGAAACAGAGTTGAAATTATTCAAGTCGTGCGTAATGGCATGGGCAGCAACTGGGTGCTTAGGGTTCTGTGTGAACACCGTCTGTCGGTGGCCATTAATTCTTATGGATAGTGGATTCGTGGTCAAACCTATATTTGAAGCAAGGCAGTGGTTGCATGTTGACTGGTAAATTACATGGGTGGTTTCACAGGTGGTGTGTCCTATGATAGGGAAGCTTTCCCCTTGACAGGGTTGATGAAAGTGGTAGAAGCATGGTGTATGTCGCACATCTTGCAGCGGGGGTCTATTACATAGAAAGAGCCTTGGGGCTGACTGTTAGGAAGAGGAAGACTGTGTTTGTAGACTAGAAGTTCGTTGAGGTTACAAGGGGCAGGGAGAATTTTAGGAAGAAATGGATCGTTAGGGCATGTTTGTAAGAAATCATAGCCCTGCCGGAGGATTCGTCGAGGCCTGGGTAGTACGGTGTGACCAAGACAGGATTTTGGTTGGTTTTTGTGGGTTTGGGATGATTGATAGGCTTATTCAGTTGTGATGTTGCACATGAAAGCTTTTTTTTTCACCAAAGAGATATGAATGCTTCTGAAATACTGTTTGAATAATCGATGAGAGACGGTAGGTTGGAACATATGCGACTACCTCAGATGCTGAGACTAGGGGAGAGAACATTTGGTATGGTATGGGTGCCAACTGTCAAAATGGAGATACTGGTGAAGGTTGGTTGGTTTGATGTGGACTAAAGAGTTGAGATAGCCATTGGATAGGGACAAATCCACATCCAGGAATGTGGCCTGTGTGTGGGAGTAGGACCAAGTGAATTTCAGCATGCTAAAGTTATTGAGATGGTTCAGGAATTTTAGCAGTTCATTTTCTCCATGCGTCCAAATCATAAATATGTCATCAATGAAATGTAGCCAAATGAGGGGTTTGAGAAGGACTTCCTCCAGAAATGTCTGTTCCACATGGCCCATGAACAGATTAGCATAAGAGGGTGCCATGTGGTTTCCCATGGCAGTTCCGCAGGTTTGGTGATAGATGTTGCCTTTGAAGGAGAAGTGGTTGTTATTAAGCATAAGGGGGCTAATTTGATTAGGAAGGATGTTGTAGGAAGGCTGTTGGGAATGCGCTGGTCCAGAAAATGTTCCATGGCCCTGACGCCAAGCCAGTGTGGAATGTTTGTGTACAAGGATGTGACGTGAATGTTAACCAGTAATGAGTTGGAAGGAAGAGGGGTGGGTATGGTAGACAGCCGGAAGAGAAAGTGTTGGGTGTCCTTTATATGAGAAGGGAGCTGATTAACTATGGGCTGTAGGTACTGGTCAACCAGGGCAGAGATACGCTCAGTTGGCGATTCGTAAGCTGCAACGATAGGGTGCCCTGGGTTGCCAGGTTTATGGATTTTTTGCAAGAGATAAAGGGTGGGTGTACGTGGATTTTGGAGAGTAAGAAGCGAAATGGATTGTGGGGTGAGACCTGGGAGAGGTCCACTAAACTGTACATATTCTTGTATTTTTTTGTTGGCAGCAGGAGTTGGATCTTCCGATAGGCGGCAGTAAGTATTGGTGTCTGATAGCTGATGAAGAGCTTCAGCCACATAGTCATTCCTGTTCATGACTACAGTGGTTGAAGCCCTTGTCAGCTGGAAGGATAATGAGATCTGAATTGCTGGAGATTTGTTTTCTGGCACGGGTTTCAGCTGGGCTAAGATTACCGGTGTTTGCTAAAGATTTAAGAAAAGTGGGAGAGGCCAAACTGGTGGAAAGGAAATCTTCAAAAATTTGGAGGGGATGGTTCTGGGGAAGAGGTGGAGGGTCAAGTGTAGATGATGGTTTGAATTTCTCTAGACTTGGTTCTAGGTTGTCCTGATATCCCTGTTCACTGCTAGTAGTGGCAAAGTGATACCGCCAGCGGAGTGTACGGCAGAACGATAGAGAGTCACGGACTAGTTTGGCATGGTCAAACGTGGGGGTGGGTGAGAAGGTGAGTCCTTTGGAGAGTACAGAGAGCTGGGATTCAGATAATGGTGATGAGGATAGGTTTATAACTGACAGTTTAGGCTTGGGAGTAGGACTTCGGTGTAGAGAGCGAGGTGCAGGTTTTAAAGGGGGAGGTTGAGGTATGTTGAGGAGCTGGGCAATGGACGGTTTTGAGGAAATCAGAGGAGGCTGTGATTTTGATTGGTAGACCATTGGTTGGTGTGGAAGAAACTGCCCTAGTGCAAGATGGGACTTCAGCAATTTGGATAACTTCTGTAAATGTTTCTGGGCATGCATACTGCTGGAGTTAACTGCTTGCTGTAAAATATGCTGCAAAACTGTAATGACTTGTGGGAATGATAACATGAGTATTTTGTGTAGGGATATGAGGTTTCCAGAATGTTGGTTAGCCAGAATGGTATATTGTTGCAGAACAAGGTGAGTAAGGGCCAAAGACTGTTGGTAGCGAAAGGCATGTAGGGCAGGGTGAGTTTGTGGGGGACAACCAAATATTGGCAGTTTGATTGTAAGACCATTTGGAGGTATGTTAAAGAACAGACATGCTTTTAAAAAAAGGATATGTGATTGAAATTTGGCGAGCTGAAAAGCGTGGTATCTGTAGCTATGTATGTATTTATCAAAAAGTGGCCTATATAGTGATGTCAGTGGAGGCATGTTGAAAGCCAGAAATGTTTATATAGGAGAATGCAAATAGGGTTCGTTGTGGGAAATGAGGTTTGAATTGTAGTAAGATGATCAACAAACACGGGGAAAAAAAAAAAAAAAAAAAAAAAAAAAAAAAAAATTAAAATGACTTCAAATGTGGGTTCATAGTTAACAATGAGCTTTAAGATGCACGCCGATAAAAGCGAGAGCGGTAAAAACTGGTAGGGACAGTAATAAGATATTCAAAGGACGCTCAAAATGTATGTAACAATTCAGGTATTTGCGTGCGCGACGTGGAAAATTCCGTTGCTCAAGTGGAAATGGGACGCTAATATAAAAACATATATATGTAAAATTTCAATGAATGTAATGATTATCAGCAGAAGTTACGCAGTAATAAGATGGAAACACTGTCGGAACGGTAGGTATCGGTGCGTGGAGAGTACAATATGCCGTCGACGGTAACAATGGTTTGATATACGATGTGAGGTTATGTAGTCGGATTCGTAATTTACTATGAAACGGCGAAAAATAAAACGGAAAACAAACAAAAAGGAAGAGAAAGAAAAGGAGGAAGTAAAGAAAAAAGAACACAAATATAGTTACACATAAAGGACAAAACAGAAGAGAGCCAGGGCGGCAATATGATAACAATGAAAAAAGACGCTAAGTAGCGGAAAGGAATCAAATTAGGATAGGGAAATGAGCCACCACTTCCTTTAGATGA
The DNA here is from genome assembly GCA_031002005.1 of Vandiemenella viatica. Lineage (NCBI taxonomy): Eukaryota > Metazoa > Arthropoda > Insecta > Orthoptera > Morabidae > Vandiemenella > Vandiemenella viatica. The sequence goes on along the minus strand of JARYHS010008074.1, from coordinate 326,676,170 downwards.
TGGATGTGGGGCGCGAACACACAGAAAAGACACAAACACAAATAATAAAGTAATTTTCGGGAAAAAACCCTTCTTCAACAAGAGAACATTATGAGAGGTGGGTGCACCCGGAGACTGCCTCACGGAAAGACCGCCGGTCGACAAATGGTGGGGGTAAATTCAAACATCGGAAAAGTAGAGGGGCAGTGAATCAGAGCTCATACCCGAGCAAAAATTAATATCCAAACTAATATCTGGTTGGTAGGAAGATCAAAAATATAATATATATTGAAAAAATTAAAATATTATACAAATAAAAATATATATATAATAATAATAATTATGAATTAAACATCACCTCAGGTTAGTGGTGGTTCAATATAGGTAGTGGAAAGGAGAGGGAGAGAAAAAAAAAAAAAAAAAAAAAGGTGACCGGGTATATCTTAGGTTGAGACAGGTGGTTGCCTAGTGCCAAGTTTGTACATATTATATACACATATATATATATATGTATATATATATATGTATATATATATGTATATATATATATATATATATGTATATATATATATATATATATATAGGAATCAAATTAGGATAGGGAAATGAGCCACCACTTACCTTTAGATGATGGATGTGGGGCGCGAACACACAGAAAAGACACAAACACAAATAATAACTGCCTCACGGAAAGACCGCCGGTCGACAAAATGGTGGGGGTAAATTCAAACATCAGGAAAAGTAGAGGGGCAGTGAATCAGAGCTCATACCCGAGCAAAAATTAATATCCAAACTAATATCTGGTTGGTAGGAAGATCAAAATATAATATATATTGAAAAAATTAAAATATTATACAAATAAAAAATCTTTATTATTTATCTTTATTGATCTTTATTATTTGTGTTTGTGTCTTTTCTGTGTGTTCGCGCCCCACATCCATCATCTAAAGGTAAGTGGTGGCTCATTTCCCTATCCTAATTTGATTCCTTTCCGCTACTTAGCGTCTTTTTTTCATTGTTATTATATATATATATATATATATATATACACATATATATATACATATATATATATATATACATATATACATATATGTATATATATATAATATATATATATAAATAAATATAAATATAATTGAAAATTTTTTGAAAAATATATGAATCTATTGTGATGGCCAGTGATTGGTGTATAAGGATGAAGATGGAAGAAATTAATGGAAATTAAAGCCTGGGGGATGTCCAGTATGCAGGATGTGTTGATAAGCCAATTCCCACCTGCAGAGTTCAGATTGGAAGGTAGTGTCTGGAAGTACTCTAATGGCTCTGACTGTGAAGCAGTTATTAAGGTTGCGGGTGTTGTGAGTACTGGCATGGTGAGCAACAGGGAGGTCCAGGTTTTGGGAGTAAACTGTTTGTCTGTGACCATTCATTCTGATGAATAATGAGTTTGAGGTCAGGCCAATGTAGGAACTTGGTCAAGAGTCAGGGACTGTCCCCCACACCGACACAAACAACCTAAAGCCAACCAGAACCCTGTTTTTCTCACCCAGTTTTTCCCTGGCCTGGAATCACTAAACAAAATTCTTCGTCTGGGCTATGACTTTCTTAGATCCTTTCCTGAAATGTGCCTCATTCTTTCCACTATCCTTCCCACCACACCCCGAGTCACCTTCAGCAGACCGCCTAATCTAAAAAACATTCTTGTACATAAATATCAACCCTCTGATGCTCCTAAACCACAGTTTGGATCCTTTCCTTATAAGAGACCCTTGTACCATTACCGATACTACAATAATATCCTTGAAGTAGGCGTTCCATGCCACGGGCCGGTGAGTACTCTTTTGAGGAAGTTTCCATAACAACGGGGGACACACAGATACTAAGAGATTGATTAGAGCAGCAGCTAAGGAGAGCTTGCTAGGAAGAAGTCCGATAATGTATTTAATGAATGTATTTAATTTAATATAAAAGAGTGATTTTTAATTTGTGCAAAAAAGGGACTAACAAATTAATTATTTGATTAAGCTGCACAAAAGATATCTTCCGAAATAATATAAATAGAATCACAATATAAATACAACACGGTATATTTCTTAATGAATAAGCAACCAACTGCTATTTAAGAAATACGACATGGCGATCGTGCAGTGGACTTGGGTGCTGCAGAAAGAAAAAAGAATTACTAAATAAATTTACGACTTTGAGTATATAGCAGACAACAACAAGAAAGAAGAGAGGAGAATCCTTGGAATTTGGAAACACGCAGCGCTACTAGCGGCCGAGTGTGAACCAGCAGAGAAGACAACAGCTGAGACCAGAAAAAGTTCAACCGCCAGCCACGAAATACGTAAAGTTAAGTGGTTTCAAGACCTATCTTTTCGGATTTTCGTTGTTTATTCAAATAATTTATTATTTCACGTCATTTTTATTGATACTAGTTGTGGGACGTGGGTATTGCAGAATGGCTAATCAGATGCCAGGTGCAATGGTTATTTATGATCCTTCGGGTTCGGTAAATAAGAAAGATGAAACAGTCACTTTAGGTGCATTAGAAAAAATACTATTTCGATTTGAATCGCGACTAACAACACGACTAACAGCACAACTTACAGCTTTAGAGGATCGAATAATTAGATCAGAAACTGATGTACAGGCAAAGTTAGATAAGTATATAGAAAGGGCTGAAAAACAGTATACAAAGTGTTACGAAGTGATAAAAGTAACGCCTAAGTGTTAGTAACGCCCAAGTGTTAAGATTGTGCAATGCGTAGCAAAGAGAGCCAATAGTGAACGTGTGTAGGGACAATGTTGCATCAGCTAGGGTCCACGTAGCGCGTGGGATGATGAAAGTTTCTGGAAGGCACGCGCAGCGCAGGAGGGTGCGTCACGCACTGCTATAAAAAGGGGCAGCCTCCGAGGGAGGGGGACTTCTTCGACAGCCAGCCAACGAGTCAGCGAGTACGGAGTGCAAGAGTACAGCGGAAAGACAACGTGTAGGTCAGCTACTGTAGTCGCCGTTGTAGTTATTCAGCTTCATCTAGGGTTTATGGATCTTTGTAGATGACGCACCATCCGATAGAAGGACCTGAGCTCGTTACTCCAGAGGGGTTGTATGTTCACTATAGATTTCTCATACTTTTAGCCTTGTGGTACCAGCAGAGCCTGGCAACTGGAGAACTTCCAGCGGAACCGGCGGTTATGCTATTCCCAGAATGTGATGAATCTGATGAGGAGTAGAACACCTCTACTTCTGTTCTGAATATTTTCAGTGGGAGATTGTCGGCTTCGTGGGTTACAAGGTTGTTTCTCATAACTTCTTGTGTTCTTCCTTTATTTCTCCAGAACTTTTCCTATCCCGAGTTCCCAAATTGTAAAAAATCGACACCCCGCTTGTTTCTTATTTGAGTCTTTTCAGCTCGCTGTTGCACAAGTTCTTCGACAGCACGCAACAGAGACTATTTTCCTTGGTGTCAGGTGTGGGGTAGGCCTGGAAAAGCCACGAGTGTTTGGCCGGAAAAGCCACAAAACCAGTAAGTCGTCTGACCAAATTTTAGCCAACTTTGGCCCAAAGGTCAGCACGCCTACAACAATTATAGGCCGCAATTTGAGGAATAGGGGTAGAGTTTTCGAGAATACTCAGCCCGAAGTCAGGAAAAGACTGACGGCTTGAGCGCGGAGCCGACTTGAGAGATTGCGCAATCGGTCGACATCGGAAGAAAAGAAGAGGAACTATTGGTCATCTACGAGAGGCGAGGCGCGACAACACGCGGGACGCCGATCAATAAGCAGCACTGCCGAGACACAGCTGAGACGTCGTCGCCAGCAGCGGATCAATACCGGCCGGGAGCAACAGGTAGTAGTCGTCACCGGGCAGCAGCCGGCAACCGATCGATACCAGCGCAGCGACGCAGTCTAACTCCGCGACGAGAGCTACAGGTGATGGCACGTCAACAGTTGGCAGCAGAACTTCGCGAGTCGCACCGTCTGCAGCAGCACGCCGACAACCGGCAGCCAAACGAGCAGCGCCCGTTGCTCAGAAGTCCATTCCAGTAGGTGAGACAAAACGCAAAGCAAGCATGCCTAATGAAGCAGTGTCGGGTAGTCAGGGTGCACAGTCATCACTCAGGCACTACATTAGTTTAAATGAAGTTATAAAATTAATTCCCAAATTCTTTTGACGGTGATAAAGCTCAATTAAATGAGTTTCTGGATAACTGTGATAGCGCATTCGAGTTGGTAGAGCCAGAACAACATGAAATCTTATTAAAATTTGTAAAGGCCCGTATAGTGGGGACCGCTAGGAGTAAATTGCTTGTCAGAGATCTGACTACAGCTTGGCCGGCAGTTCGTGCAATATTGCTTGAAAATTATGGTTGTAAAAGAACACTAGATTTATATGCTTGTAAAATGTTTGCCAGGAGACAGGAATCGTGGGAGAGTATTGCGCAATGGGGTTCGCGTATAGATGCCCTCCAACATCAGCTTAGAGAGGCAATAAAGAGTGTGATGACTGAAGCTGAGTTAGAGGGAAGCATAGCTCTGGTCCTAAAATTGGGGAGAGCGGTATTTATTCAAGGGCTATATGATGACCGAATAAAAACAATAGTACGGGCTAGGGGAGAAACCATAACCCTTTCTGAAGCCGTAGAAATTGCAGCGACCGAAGAAAGTGCGATAGCTTCAGCAAAAGAATAACAAGTGTCGCGATATCCCTTCAGGACTCCAAAGGTAGAGAGAAAAACCGTTCCAAACTGTTTCAGTTGCGGAAAATCCGGGCATACAGCCAAGGATTGTCGGGCGCAAAGGCGTGTAAGAATGGTTGAAAAAGAGGATGAACTAGATAAGAAGGCGATAAATGCTCTGCTTGCAAAGGTAGACCAGTTAGAGGAAGAAAACGCCGTCAGAACAATGGAAACACGGCGAGAGACGAGAAGTAGCGCTAGGCAAGCAGCCCAAACAGCACCCTTTAAGAAAAAGGTACCGTATACCAGTGAAATTACGTGTTATAAATGCAACAAAAAAGGACACTATGCTCGGGAGTGTCGTGAAAGTGCTTGGTTAGCAAAGGGAAGAGATAAGAAATCGGTAAACTGTTAGGTGGCGTAATGGAGCGGTCACATTGGTAGACTGCACAGACAAAAATGAATACGTGACGATGCAATGTGAAAATGCAAGGCGTAATCCGATGAGATTCCTGGCCGACAGTGGGGCACAGATAAGCTTGGTAAAAAGAGATAGTATAAACTGGGCAGTAAAAAGTAATGATAGAGAAAAAATTAGAATTAAGGGGATAAGGAATAATATAGTACAAACTGAAGCTTCGGTAGTCCTGTAGTTGAAAACCGCGGAGGGTTTGATATTGAAACAAGTTTCATATAATTGGGGCAAACATAGATTTGCCTTTCGAGGGTCTGTTAGGAAGAGACTTTCTAACGAAAAATAAGGCCATAATAGATTACGGAAACAGAGTTATGAATATTCGCGGGACGCGAATTAGATTGTATACCGCGCAAGAAGGGCCGTGTATGACGCAACGTGGGATGCGTTGTGTTAAGAAAGTAAATGTTGCAGGGATTGCGACATTTGGTGAAAGTCGCCCGCTCACTAACGGAACTGTGAGGCGTGGCGTTAGGCAAGGTGTCGTGAGGATTGCGACATCAGGTGAAGTGTGTCCGCTCACTAAAGGAACTGTGAGACGTGACGGAAGGATTCCGAGGGCACTGGGTGCTGACTCGAAGACAGTAGGCCCCATGAAAAAGCGAGATTGTCCGTCCACTAACGGAATTGTGCGACGCGACGGAAGGATTCCGAGGGCACTGGGTGCTGACTCGAAGACGGTAGGCCCCGTGAAAAGGCGTAATATTTTAACGAATGCGGAAAAGTCCGACTCGTTAGCAGCAGGATCTGCGTGGCATAAGGATGCAATGGATCGCACCTATGCGGAGGTGGCTAAGACCACGAAGTTAAAGGCGATTCCAATCGCGAAAAACGGGAGTAGGTGTAGTACTCAACTGAGAGTGGAAGCCGGGAAGGCTCGAAACTCAGAAATAATAATAGGCCCGCGCGAGGAAAAGATCGTGAAGTTGCGAATTACGCTGAAGGATGTACCGGAAGGCGATCATCCCAAAGCAGGAGATACAACCAGGAATATATGTGCCCGAAGGCGCTAGTATCAGTAAGAAATGGAATGCGTATCACAAGCATGCTAAATACTACAGAAAAGAAAGTTAAAATAAAGAATCCCCTTATAACAGCTGAAGAAGTGCCCGAATTTGAAAAAGCATACGTAAGACGGATTAGAAAAGAGCGACCAGAGGTAAAGTCGCGATTAAGTAAATTGAAAGATAATCTCCGCGTCGAACATTTAAATAAAGAGGAAAAGGAGACTTTACTAGGTATATGCGCAGCGTATAACGGATGTATTTCATCTACCAGGGGATCACTTGGGTTATACTGAGGCTGTCAAGCATGAAATCAAACTACTTCCCGAGGCGGAAGGAAAAATAGTTCGGTTGAGGCCCTACCGGATACCCGAGGCGCAGAAGGAAATTTTGCAAGCCGAAATAGAAAAATTATTAGAAGATGATATAGTAATACCAAGTGATAGTGCGTGGAATTCGCCTGTATTGATTATTCCAAAGAAAATGGATGCAAGTGGCAAGCAAAAGTGGCGCGTAGTAATCGATTATAGGCGATTAAATGATCTGACGGTAAATAATGTGTTTCCGTTAGCAAGGATCGATGAAATACTAGATGGACTAGGTAAAGCGAAGTATTTCACAACCCTCGACCTAGCTAAGGGGTATTATCAGGTGCTGATAGACGAAAAAGATCAGGAAAAGACGGCTTTTAGTACTCCTTAATGGCCATTATGAATTCAAAAGGATGCCAATGGGATTAAAAACTGGCGCCAAATACCTTCCAAAAATTAATGAATTCCGTACTAACTGGTTTGCAAGGGGAGAAAGTATTCATTTACCTAGATGACGTCATAATTTTTGGATCAACGCTTGAGGAGCATAATGCAAGGCTAGAAGATGTCTTTGAAAGACTGCGAAAGTATAACCTCAAGTTACAAGTAGATAAGTGTGAGTTTTTGCGCAAGGAGGTTACATTTTTGGGACATGTACTTACGGAGGAAGGGTTGAAACCCGATCAGAAGAAGGTAGAAGCCTGTAGAACGATACCCCCAACCAAGTAATACTACCCAGTTGAAGGCATTCTTGGGCTTAAGTGGGTACTATAGGCGATTTATAAGCAATTACAGTAAAATTGCTAAGCCATTGTATGAGCTGTTGAAAAAAGGAGTCGCATATACGTGGGGAACAAAGCAGGAAGAGGCGTTTCGACAATTGAAGGAAAAATTGTTGAACCCTCCCATATTACAGTACCCCGATTTTAGTAAAAGTTTTATTGTAACCTCAGACGCAAGTCAAGACGCAATTGGTGCTGTGTTAAGTCAAGGCGAAATTGGCAAGGATTTGCCTGTGGCGTACGTGTCTAGAACCTTGAATAAGGCCGAGAAGGAATTATAGTACTATAGAGCGAGAAATGCTGGCTATTTGTTGGGCTGTAAAGCAATTTAGACCATATCTATTCGGTAGGAAATTTACGGTATGTACTGACCATAAACCGTTGACTTGGATCAATAGTATATCGGATCCGTCGTCTAGACTAATGAAGTTTCCGCTTGAAGCTTGAAGAGTACGATTACGAAATCGTGTACAAGAGTGGCAAAAGGAATCAAGTGGCGGACGCGCTTTCACGAATCCGAAATATTAGAAAGGCAGGATGAGAATGCAGCTTGCGATAATGAGGAGGATAAGGAAAGTGCTGAGATAGTAGCACCTATGGTTGAGAAGGGAACCTGAACGGTCGATAATGATAAAACCTACAGAAGAAGATGTCGTAACCGAATGTCAATAAGGGCGAAGATCTTACTCAAGAGGAGAAGATAAAGATACTAAAACAGTATCACGAATCGCCAATAGGTTGTCATCAGGGTATAGGTAGAACCTATGAGCGGATAAAGAAATATTGTACCTGGGAAGGCATGAAAGCCGATATTGAGCGGTACATTCGCCATTGCGAAAGCATGTCAAAGAAATAAAATCACCCAAAGCAAGACGAAGATGCCAATGGAGATAACTAAAAGCACCAGAGAATGTGTTTGAGAGGTGTGATGTAGATATTGTTGGCCCATTACCGCAGACAGAAAATAGAAACAGGTATATACTAACATTTCAAGATTCGTTAACGAAATTCCTAGTAGCAGAGCTCATTGAGCAACAAGACGCTAATACGGTGGCCAGAGTGTTAGTAGAAAGAATAATTTTAAGGTACAGGAATACCGTCTATTTTACTGAGCGACTTGGGGACTAATTTTATGAGTGACGTAATGAAACGAGTATGTAGACTGCTACGCATAGAAAGGGTACATACTACAAGTTATCACCCACAAACTAATGGGGCCCTAGAAAGAACGCATCGTACGCTAACGGAAATGTTGCGACATTACATTAATAGGGACCAGACGGACTGGGATACTTGGATTCCGTATGCTGTATTTGTTTTTAATACTACGCCGCATAGCTCCACAGGATATACGCCTCATGAATTATTCTTTGGTAGAGTATGTAATATACCGGGGATACTACAAAAGAAACCGGAGGAAGTAATATATAATTATGACGAGTATGTTACTGAATTAAAAGAGAGGCTAAGGGCAATGCATCAATGCGCGCGAGAGGCGATAACGCAAGCAAAGCTAAAGAGTAAAGAAAATTACGATAGAACGCAAAATCCAGTGGTATTTAAACCAGGTGATAAAGTGCTGTTATACGATGAAAGCGTAAGACGAAGGTCGTTCAAAGAAATTGGACAGTCAATGGAGGGGTCCGTACACAGTGGTGGAAACTAAGGAACCAGATGTTGTAATACAATTAAAAAGAAATAAGCTTACGAAAGTACATGCAAATAGATTAAAAGAATTCTTTTAAAATTACAGGAAGGATGGCAACAACCTGGAGCTCAATAGTAATCATGATGATGATAGGCTCTACATCGATGATAAACGCTACATCAATGTCACAACAGCTGGATCTACAGTTAACAAAGTTTCAGTCATCCCCAGGACTATATTATGATCACAAAGGAACTGTAAGTTTGTATAGTGTAACATGGAGAATAGTGAGTTACTTTAATTTGGGAGATATAAGGCAAAAATTTGAAGCCAGTAGGAATACCGCGATAAGAGCAGTTGACTTTTGTAATCAAAGACTTGCTAAAGTAAATGTGAGTACCATAGAATGCGTTAGTGCTAAACACGCATTAGATTATCATGTGAGCAACATAGAAGCCTCACAAGGCCTAATTGGGCAATTAGCGAGACATGAGCAGAATAGAAGAAAACGAGGAATACTTAATTTTGTAGGCGAACTTAGCAAGGTCTTATTTGGAACTTTAGATGAAGATGAATGCTTCATATTTTAAGTCGAAGATTAATTTGTTAGAAAATGAACAGAAGCAATTATTAAAGTTGTCCAAAGAGCAAGTCACAATTGTGAGAGCGACACTAGCAGGTTTTAACCATACTGTAAATTCAATAGAACATAATGAAAGAGTGATCGCTGCTGGAATGATAAAATTAAATGAGCATGTTCCTAAAGTATGAAAATAGCGTAGACAAGAGGATAGACAAACTTGCTATATCGGTCACATTAAGCGAACAGCTGATACAGTTAATGGCCATATTTAATGAAATCGAGAGAGAATATGACTTGCTCATAACCGCGATAGTAAACGCGCAGAAAGGTGTTTTAGAACCACATTTGATTAATCCCATGCAAGTAGTTAAATATTTAAGTTTGATAAAAGATGAGATTAAAGATAAACAATTCCCAATCGAATTGTCAGAAGCCAAGGGGTATCAGTAGATGAAGGTGATTGACCTGGATGTCTTCATTTCGGGAAATATCCTAAGTTACGTGTTAAATATCCCACTAGTGGATAGTGCGATATTCAATATTTATAAACTTTGGCCTTTACCGGTTGAGGTGAATCGCAGTAAACAGTTATTCACGTACATAGCACCCGAAAAAGAATTTCTGTTAATAGATGATGCAAAGAGGCAATACGTCAAATTATCTAATGATCAATTAGAATGTAAAAAGATAGAGAGTGTTCACAGTATTTGTAAACAAACCTTCGTATTGTTGTCAACCTACGATCATGAAGTGTGTGAAGCAAGGATGCTTCAACCAGTAGTAAAAATTCCTAAGGACTGTATCCAGAAATACATAGTATTAAATGAAAGTGTATGGACACAGATAAGAGGTAACGAATGGTTGTTTGTAGCACCGAAAGAAGAAGGGCTCACAGTGTTATGTAGTGATAATAAGCACACAGATGTAATCATTAAAGGTACAGGAAAACTTAAATTCCTAAACAAATGTAGAGGATACGGTGCACAAATATTAATACAGTCAGAACACATCATCAGGTCAAAAGTTCCGATTAGTGACATAGTTCCAAATTTAAATATGGAAATAGATTGTTGCATAGTAAATAAAGAGAAGAAAAATGTTTCAGAAATACCTTTTTATTTACCCGTTCAACCAGTGGTTCGTCAGTTAGACGATCTAACGGCAGCAGGCCATAAATTAGACGAGTTAGAAGACGAAATATTATATCAACAGAGGACAGTGTTCAATACATTATCACTGGACACTATTCCAATTTGGGGCTATGTCGGATCAGGAATAATAATGATAATCGTAATGTTTTGTATATGCAGATATTGTAAATGTTGTCGTGATTGTTTTAAGTTCTTTTGTAGAGCCATGGGCGATGACTGTTGCGCGAAGAATTTGTGTAAAGAACAAGATTGTAAATCAATACCCTGACACTGGAGTGGTTAGGTACCATCCTGCTGGAATGAACAGTGATGAAAGTGAACAAATCACTTTTGGTCCTGTGAGAAATAGATATGTACCCGAAACCAGTGAAACAGTGATAAATGAGTATGTGCGACGTCCAGAGAGGAGTGTAGAGTATGGACAGAACAAGCCACTAATGTTCTACCATAAAACGGACAAGCGCTAAAAGCAAATAAAAATGTAAAGTGAGTAATATTGTAATGTAAAAGAAATGTTTAAGGTATTGCATTGCAAAAAGAAGGTAATGGTTTATGAAAGAGATTTTATGATCAAGAGAGTAATGTATTGCAAAGAAATTTTATGATAATATATGTATTGTAAAAGAAAATTTCCATGATTAAGAAAATAATGTATTGGTAAAAGAAATTTTATGATAATATATGATAAAAGAAATTTGCATGGTTAAGAAACTAAGGTATTGTAAAAGAAAATTTTCTAATAATGTATGGTAAAAAGATTTTTCAAAGAAGACAGAGTTAAAATGCAATTATGAACATAACTTATTGTAATTTGTATTGTAATTTTGACAGTGTTGAAAAAGAGTAATAAAAGGAGACTCACACAGCCGACATGTAGTGTGAGAATTTTGCATTCTCAGGGAGATTGCAAAATTCTCAAATATGGGGGGAAGGTGTTACGAAGTGATAAAAGTAACGCCTAAGTGTTAGTAACGCCCAAGTGTTAAGATTGTGCAATGCGTAGCAAAGAGAGCCAATAGTGAACGTGTGTAGGGACAATGTTGCATCAGCTAGGGTCCACGTAGCTCGTGGGATGATGAAAGTTTCTGGAAGGCACGCGCAGCGCAGGAGGGTGCGTCACGCACTGCTATAAAAAGGGGCAGCCTCCGAGGGAGGGGGACTTCTTCAACAGCCAGCCAACGAGTCAGCGAGTACGGAGTGCAAGAGTACAGCGGAAAGACAACGTGTAGGTCAGCTACTATAGTCGCCGTTGTAGTTATTCAGCTTCTTCTAGGGTTTATGGATCTTTGTAGATGACGGACCATCCGATAGAAGGACCTGAGCTCGTTACTCCAGAGGGGTTGTATGTTCACTATAGATTTCTCATACTTTTAGCCTTGTGGTACCAGCAGAGCCTGGCAACTGGAGAACTTCCAGCGGAACCAACGGTTATGCTATTCCCAGAATGTGATGAATCTGATGAGGAGTAGAACACCTTTACTTCTGTTCTGAATATTTTCAGTGGGAGATTGTAGGCTTCGTGGGTTACAAGGTTGTTTCTCATAACTTCTTGTGTTCTTCCTTTATTTCTCCAGAACTTTTCGTATCCCGAGTTCCCAAATTGTAAAAATCGACACCCCGCTTGTTTCTCTTTGAGTCTTTTCAGCTCGCTGTTGCACAAGTTCTTCGACAGCACGCAACAAAAGATAGATGAGGAACTAAAGGCATGCAATGAGAGTCTAGTAATTAGAGGGTTTGAACAAAGTACGAATGCAATTCATTGTGAATCATTAAGTAATACAATTGAAAGTAATGATAGTAGGCCTAATACTGTAAGGGAAAAATATGAGATGAGTGATGTTACAATTAATGGTGATGTAAATCATATAAAGGATAGACAAATTGTTAAAGAAGGATTTCACTTAAAAGATGAGTTTAAGCATGAAAGTAACCAGGTGGAAACTTACACGAAGACAGATGAATCAGTAGAAAAGGGTTGTAAGTCTATAAAAATGTTTGATATCAGAGACATTAAAGGAACAGGTGACTTTGATCAGGTAAAAGGGATGGAAGAGACTTTAATGAAGGTGGATGGATTAGGTAGTTTGATGATTTTGAAGGATGTAAACTGTGATATTTTTTCCATTGTTGGGGAGAATTATGTTTGTGATTATGAATCAAAGCAGTTACAGAATAATGGTGTTGAACATTTTCAGAGTTCTTTACATATTTTTGAAGTTGGTTTGCCATGTTACTGTTCTGGCAAAGTAAGATTAACTGTAAACAGAAAGTTGTTTTGTATGAATAACTGGGAAAAGGTGAACTGGAAATATAGAAAAAAGGTTTTCTTTTTTTGTAGAGGGGTAAGCTATGCTTACTGCCTCATCCTGTGTACAAATTCAATCAGGACATTGAATCTACAACTCAGAAAATGATGACTTAGTTTAAGATGAATGAAAAGATTTAACACTAGTGCAAGGCACAGGTGTGTAAAGATAAACTCCATCATATTGGAATTTCCTATTATTATTAAGTTGTAGTTAGCATATTATTGTACACTTGTAAATAGTACTGATTGTTGTGGCTACGCACAATTCAACTGTAATGATAGTAAAAGTTTATAACCACTAAGTGGAAGCTGTGACTTACCAACATTGATGATCTCGATCAGATGTGCAGTCTTCGGCTGTTACCACAGCATACCATTACATAAAAGTTTATTGTCTATTAAGACTTTCTTTTAGTAAATATATAGTTTGTTAGGTATACCGGAGCATTAGAATGAATAGAATGAGTGGAGAAGAAACAAGGTGTTACTATGATAGAATAAATGGGTAATGAATTAAGAAGTAAAATATCATATAGAGATGGTACAACAGTGCAGTCAAGACTCAGTTCCTGTAAATAAGGCCACTATCTAGGCATTGCCTTTAAATGATACCGAAAGGTTCGGGATTTGGTTAACACAGGCATAGCTGAGGTCCAGGTAGAACCTTCAAATGACTCTGTTGTTACATCTCATAGCCTAGATATGAATATTCAAGATGAAGTAAAGTGGAGAGAAGTTATTACTTATGGGGAGAATATAATGTAATGTATTGAAGAAATAAAATAAAATGAAGCAGTGATGATGATGCTAGATTAGCCAGAAACAATGGTGTCCCAGTTGTATTAGCGAGGGTTGATTGTACTGGTCCAGGGACCAAATATGTGATTTAAATAATGTTGCCGGTTATACAACAGTAAAATGGGTCAAAAGGATCGGTCTTTTGAAGAATATAATGTACCAAGGGCAGGTAATAGAATTTTTAATTATTTGAATGGTATGCTTGGTAAACAGGCGGAGGCCATGACAGCTAAGGATGATGTTATTAAATAACACTTCTGTAGTATAATATACTTACTGTAATTTTGTTTTTTTTAGTGATAAGGACAGTAACTCTGTGTCGAAATGTGTGTTACAGACTATATGCCGTTCCAACCAGTAGCGGCTTATGGAAAACCACCAGGGAAAGTTACCTCAAGACATCGGTCCTCGTGATATGTAAAAATGTGTTATTAGCCAAATGTAAAATATAAGCTCTCCTTACCTAAAAGGTAACATTTACAGGAAAGTTTACCATAACCATTTATAATGGTATGGATGTCAAATGATATGGTAAACTTGTGGGGGGGGGGGGGGCTGTAGCATTACCGATACTACAATAACATCCTTGAAGTAGGCATTCCATGCCACGGGCCGGTGAGTACTCTTTTGAGGAAGTTTCCATAACAACGGGGGACACACAGATACTAAGAGATTGATTAGAGCAGCAGCTAAGGAGAGCTTGCTAGGAAGAAGTCCGATAATGTATTTAATGAATGTATTTAATTTAATATAAAAGAGTGATTTTTAATTTGTGCAAAAAAGGGACTAACAAATTAATTATTTGATTAAGCTGCACAAAAGATATCTTCCGAAATAATATAAATAGAATCACAATATAAATACAACACGGTATATTTCTTAATGAATAAGCAACCAACTGCTATTTAAGAAATACGACACCCTGTTGTAAAACTTGCTGTATGCATTCACCTACCACTACCTATAGCACCCCTACTACTGGTGAAATCTACCCCATAATAGGTCATTCCAGCTGTACAACCACCCATCTCATTTACCAGTTCACCTGCCTCCACTGTCCAAGTTCCTACATTGGCCTGACTTCAAACTCATTATCCATCAGAATGAATGATCACAGACGAACCGTTTACTCCCAAAACCTAGACCTCCCTGTTGCTCACCATGTTAGTACTCACAACACCCGCAACCTTAATAACTGATTCACAGTCAGATGCATTAGAGTACTTCCATACACTACCTCCCAATCTGAACTCCACAGGTGGGAATTGGCTTATCAACACATCCTGCAGGCTAGACATCCCCCAGGCCTTAATTTACGTTAATTTTTTCCCTATGCACCCATCACTGGCCAGCACAATAGTTTCATATATTTTTCAATTATATTTTTATTTATTTATTTATTTACATTATATATATATATATATATTTCTATCTCCCTTTATTTTCATCTAAATAAAATTATAGCTTTTTGAATTATGCCACACAAAGATTATTTTGTTTCACTTTTATCACTGGTCAAGCTTATCCCCCTCCCGGCAATTCTGCCACCACTGCGCGTTTTCCACCTGTGCTTCATTCATGTGGCAGGCTGGGATGTGACCACATCTTTCCCCCTGCCATATGTCTCCCCTCTCACATGATAAAGACTCATGGTGAAATATTGTTTTTTCTATGTTTGTGTATTTTTTTGTGTTGCTGCTGCCCTCCTCCCTTCATCTTTGGTGAGTGTTGGGTGTATTTTCCCTTTCTTTTCCATGTAAATATTGCCTAGTGGCATTTCTTTCCTTTCATTGTTACCTACATATTAATATATTATGTACAAGTCTGGAAATGTGTTATCATTCATGTATTATGATTCAGTATGGGCAACTGGAAATTTTTACATGTTACAAAATATGTTCCTAAGATTGCTAGGTCATAAGTACATAGTGTTGCACCTTTGCTTTAAACTCATTTGTTAGTTTTTATTTTCTCAACAAGAAAGAAAAAACTCATCATATTTCAATTATTATCATACTTATATTATTTTCTGAATGATCATAGTAACATGAAATAAATTGTGTATTTGTGTTGTCACAGACCTCTACTTTGTAATAAAAAAAGTGTAGAATTTAATTAAGTTCATTTTCTAACATTAGAAGATGTTTAGTTTGTATTACATAGTGATTCGTTTAACCTTTTAGGTTTGAAAGAGGCACAGTGGTCTCCACTAGCTGACAGTGAACGTAAGGATTCATTGAGTGTAAATGTTGAGTTTGTGAAATTTCACTTGTCTCGCAGCCGGAAACTTAATTTCCAGCTAGAACAACAAAATAAATTCATGAAGAACTCTGACCAGAGTCAAGCTGTCATCCGATTCTCAAGTAAGTTAAATTTAGTGATTTATAATTATCATATTCCAAAACTGCACTTCAGCTTATTTTGAATCATGAAATGATTTTGTATGATTTTCAATCAAAGAGTAAATTGTGCAGGTATACTTTTTTTTTGCAAAGAGTTTTTTGATGATTTTTTGATGCAACACTTTTATCATATTTATATTCCTGACAAAATTGACTGAGGATAATAGTACTTATGCACTATTCATTGGTAATCATGATAACTAGGTTAAGGATAGACAGGAAGGCCAATTCTTACCATAGTAAAGGAGAGTGCCACCAAGGAAACAAAAAATAACACACAAATATATTTTAAAAAAAATTCATGCACATCACTTCTTCAGCATAAGGGATAAGTGGAAGCCCACATCACTGCAGTGACTGAAGTGGAAGGGACTTTTTGGTTAGGAGAACTTGAGCTATCAATGATGTATATATTCACAGGTTGAAGAGAAAGGTATATACACGAGCCCACACATACAAACGTCTGCACAATATGGAGAATTATTAGCCAAATTTAATAGATATTTAAGTGATTATAAATTGTATGAAAGTCTAAAGATTATCATTTTTAGGGCTATTAGTCATGGTAGCTGAAGAAGTTTATGGAAGGTACAGAAACTGAACGAAGTGAGAGGGTTAAGAAGATAAAAAGGGAGAGCGAGAAGAAATTAATATGGGCAGATATAAACAGAAGACAATAAAGATGAATACAGGGAGGGAGAGAAGGGAAGATAACATGCTATTTGATGAGAAGGTTTTGGTGATGTCTGATATACCATTTACCATCTGTGAAATTCTGTGGGCTTTGGTCATCAGGCAAAGCTCAGATATCCTTGACTGTGTAACAGCTGTCGAACTGGTTTGTGTTTTGCATGGTGTCATGAGCTACTGCCAGATGTTCCTTTGAATATGCATTGTCTGCCTGTGATCATTCATCCTAATGGGCGTGGATGTAGTGGTGAGACTGCTGAATAAAGCAGGACAGTGCAAGCATGTCTGCTGATATATGACTCTAACAACTGCTACAGTTGAGTCATCCATTCTAGGAATCTGTGCTATGATCTGATTTATATAGTTTAAAAAGTGTTCAGTTACAGAAATTGATGAATTTTGTGGTGAAAATGTCATTTTGAGACAAGCCATTAGGAAGTGATTTGATGTGCTGAAGAACGGTTGCCCCAACATGACAAATGACAGAAAAATTGCATTAAGAATTTATTTACAAAAGGTGTATCGCAGGTGCTCATGCAAACTTAGGCATGTGCTTCACCTTATACTGTCATGAGTAAGTCTAAAATATTATGTTATGTAGTGTCTTTTGTCATTGTAGCCCTCAACCATTTATTTTTTCATTATTTCTCCTGTAACATCATAGTTCATAAAAAACAAATAAAATTGCATATTAGACAGATAAAGGCCATCATATTAGTAAATCGAAAGTTTAAGGGGAAACGAATAACAGGTTTAATAAAGATTGTTTGCTCTGATATCTTTAAAAATATAGGATCTTTGTAAAAAGAAGAAGTTAAGAGGATTGTTCGTACAAAAGGCGAACAAGCAAGACAAGACAATCGAGTTGAAGATTAAGTTCGAAAATAATAAGAGTTGTATAATGAGAAGTTCAAACATAATATTAGCTGAGAGAAAATTGATCAGATCTTGAATAGAAAAAAGCCTGCAAAATTTTTCGGAACAAACTGAATTTAAGATTACTACAGACACGGTCAAAGGTTGTTGGCATGAAAGGATTTTTACATAGAGCCAACAAAAGGAAATAAATTCCAAAAGATTACAGTATTATTCTGTCTATAAAAGCTATTTATTTCAACACTGCAATAAGTCGGCATAATAATGTGACACTCCTTTACATTGTAATATTTTTCACATTGTGTCTGACATATTCTACTGTGGAGTATGGATTATCTACATTGTTTCCAATGTGTTTTGTATTTTTCATGTGTCAGTGTCATTCTACCATGATTTGTGGTAAATGGTGGTTTATTCCCCTATTTTAATTTTTATTCTTACCACTGCTTACCAAAGATAAAGGTTGTTGCAGCATCAAAACACGGAAAAACACATACCTATATAGAGCTCGAAATTTTCAACAAAACAGTGAGATGGCTACCTACTGGACACTCATGTTGGAGGAAAAATCAACATGACAGGAATTATTGGTGGGAGTTTGAAAGGTTGAACCTTAGAATTGTAAACACAACACGGAAACAAGTCATGGAAGAAGTTGGCAGAAAAAGTTGTTATTAAAATTATTGCTTATATTTCATATAAATATATAATTTATATATTTACAAAATAATAAAAACAAAGATGTTACAATTACTAAATGAACAGTTCTAATGAGTGGTGATTCTGTGGGAAAATGGAGAAGGTGGGGGGGAATGGTTGGAGTGGAAGGAAAATTACTGGGTGTTCTGGAAACTTGTGTTACTATAAGGTTTCTGCGACTTATCTGTCTAGTGCAGCTAAATAAAAAACTTCGTTTTTTGGCAGACACGTTTCGAATTATTCAATCATCTTCGGTGCCCTAGAACAGTTTTATTTACATTCTTTGATCTTGTTTAAAATATGTTTATAATTCTAACCTGTTAATAAGTGCAATGAATTTTACATTCTACTTACAGTTTTTGTTTCTTGTTTTTACATTGAAGTCATGGCAAGTTCCATTTCAGTGCTTTTTCTATTGCTTTTGTGTGTTCCGCACATACACTGTGGTGTGTTTATATTCACACAAACTGTCTTCATTTTTAAAAACGCACTATTGTTTATGCACTTCTTGTCTGTGTAACCACTGTACGAGCATTTGTTGTTGTTTTCATTACTGCGTTCAGAGATGCTTATTATTTCCGGCAAGTATATTATCGATTTGTTTGTTTGTGTTTTAAATTATATCTATGCTTTGGCGTTGTGTGTGTGTGTGTGTGTGTGTGTGTGTGTTGTATATATTATGGAATTGTTTTAAGCGTTTTAAATAAGGTCTGATTTGTGAGGTGAATGTAGTCATTGATTATATTTTGCCCTTCATATATTGCTTTCTGTATGTAGAAATTTTCTTGTACTGTCAGCATGTTTTTGTTGTGGTTATTAATTTTCAGTATTTGCATGTCTTTCCATATATCAGTGTGTTCATGTTTGTTCTCAAGTAGATGTTCCGCAAATGTAGAGTGGTTGGTGCACCTTAATGCCCTCAAGTGTTCTTTGTATCGGATTTCAAATTTCCTCGCTGTTTGTCCTATTTATGTGGCCTTGCACTGTTGGCAAGTCAGTTTATATATCCCTGATTGTTGGTACTTATTTTCTTCTGTGTTTCTGTTGAGCTGTTTTTGAATGGTATTGTCAGTTCTGAAAGCTATATTTATTCCCATTTTTCTAAAAATATTGCCAATCCTGTGTGTGTTTGTGTTCAGGTATGTCATTGTATACCATTGCTGGTTCTCTTTTTGTGTGGTATTTGTGAGTGTGGTTTGGACATTTTGTTGGGTCTTGTGTGTTTGTTGATTATATTTGTATCTTGGTTTTTCAATTTTTTCATTCATCTATTGTACCATGTTTGTGTTATAGCCATTCTTGGATGCTATCAATAGAATATTGTTGAATTCTGTTGTGTAATCTTCTTTAGTGAGGGGTGTCTCATTCATTCGGTGTAGCATATATCTGATAGCAGCCTGTTTCTGATTGATGGGGTGCTTGGAGGTAGCATTTATAATTGTGTTTGTGGTAGTTGCTTTTCTATAGATACTGAAACTATGTCTATTGTCTATCTTTTTGATTGTTATATCCAAGAAGTGTATCTGATTGTTAGTGTTTTTTTCGATGGTGAATTTAATGTTCTTGTGTACTTGGTTTGTGTCACTGTGGAATTCTTCAATTCGATGTTGTTCATCCAGTAGGCAAATTATATCATCCACAAATTTAAACCAGTATAGTATTTTGCATTGCTTTTTTGGAATGATTTTCTGGAAAATTATATTCTCTATGTGATCCATAAAGATTGAAGCCATTATCCCTGATATTGGACTGCCCATAGGTAGACCTTCCTCCTGTAAATAGTATTCTTTGTTAAAACTGAAATAGTTCTGTGATGTGATTAACTTGAGTAGTTCTATTATTTCTGTGATGATTGTGGGTGGGATGTTATTCTGAGTTGTGAGGTTATTCTCTATCAGACATATGGTTTCATTCACGGGTATTTTTGAGTACATACTCTCCACATCAAATGATACCATCGTTGCTGTATCAGGAATCAGTATGTTCTGTATGTTTTGAATTAGATGAGGTGTGTTTGTTATGTTTCTATTTTTGTGATATTTGTAATGTTTTGTGAGGTGTGTGTGCATGTATTGGGCTAACTTTTATGTTGGAGCATTTCTAAAATTTACTACCGGTCTTATGGGAATATTAGCTTTGTGAATTTTTAGCTGGCTCCTCATTGTGGGTGCTTTGGGATTTTTTTGTGTAAAATGTGGTATCTCCCAGTCTTTGAACAGTAATTTTGTGTTTTTCAGGCATTTCTTAACATTTGTTTGGAATCTTGTTGTTGGATCTGATATGAGTTTTGATATATTATTATTGTGTATGAAGTCTTCAGTTTTATTTATGTAATCTGTGTTCTGCATTAGCACCACTATGTTCTCTTTGTCTGCTTTTGTAATGTCCTGGTTATTTAGTTTTCTTTTTAATGGTTGTAGAGTTTTGTTTTCATTATTTCTTTGTATATGAGTTGAGGAGATGATGTTTAGTTCTTTTGCTATTAATTCTCTAGCTAGGATTGTATTAACTTGGCTTTTGCTTCTCTTGTCTTCCTGTGCAAGAATGTGTTCAGCTTCTATTATAGTGTTCTCCATAAATTAATTTTTATCTGTACATTTTAGGTTGTGCTTTAGGCCCTTTTCCAGAAGTTGTTGTTCTTTGTCTGTTAATTGTGTACTGGTTAAATTAACTAAGCGTGGGTGGAAGGTATGTTTTGCTGTAGGGGTATCTGAATTAGTATGCTGTGGGGATTCTTTGTGCTGTTTGAGTATAAGTCTGTTTATTTTACTGGTGTGTGTGTTTTTTAGTTGTTCAATATTTTGTTTGGTGTTGCTTTCTACCATTTCGATTATGTTCTGTAATTTATGGGGGTTATGTATTTCTTTTGAAAGTTCTAGATGTGTTTCATAGAGTTTTTTTGTTGTGTTGTGTCTTTTTTGCATAAAGAGATTTAATTTCATTATTTATCCAAACAATTTCTGCAGTCTGCTTAGCTTTCTGTGCTGATATGGAACTGTTCCTGACTTTAATGTTTACATAGTTTGGTGTGACATGATTCTGTTTACACATTTTATTAAATCTAATATGCTGAATGATCTTGTGAAGCTTCAGATGTGTCCATTTGTACCTGTTATATACAATTTTCCCACACCTTAAACTCTTTGCATGCTTCAACGATCGCCATAGGGAATGGCAGAAAATGTTGTGTGTCTTGGACAATAGGGAGCTCGGCTTCGGTTCCCAGACCGCGAACCTATATATACATATAATAACAATGAGCATGAAAAAGCTTTAAGGCAATAAAACTAAGGAAGGATAGGGAAATATGACCCAACAATTACCACACATGGAGGCGGCTGGGACGACGAACAAAAAACAAACACAAGAGAAGCGCAATATTTCGACCTACAGCAGCCTTAAACATGCAGAAGGTGAAGCACCAGGCGGCATCACATGTGTACACATAGACGGCCAACTGGTGAATGGCATCTCAGCCGCGGATGGTTGTTTAGGTGGAAAAGGGGGGGGGGCGAAATATTGCGCTTCTGTTGTGTTTGTTTTTTGTTCATCGTCCCAGCCGTCTTCATCTGTGGTAAGTGTTGGGTCATATTCCCCTATCCTTCCTTAGTTTTATGGCCTTAAAGCTTTTTCCTGCTCATTTTTATTTCATATATATGTATATCCCTAAAACCCTCAATTTCTAGGTTTGACACATGCCAAAGAGGTGAATGGATGGACAACCACTCGCTAGCGTGGATCCCTGTTGTATTAGCTTGGTGACTGTAGTGTAGACAACACATTACCCAACTTTTATCCTCCATACTTATGGGACCAAGAATTAATTCTAACAAATCTAAAAAACAAAAAACAACAACAAAAATAATTCCACTCCCTGTGAATCGGGTTAACCCCTATCCATCCACAGTTGTAAGAAGTGGGTCAGGATTAATAGCCCTCCTTGTTCTGAAGATGAAAGTAACAGGAAGTTTGTTCACTGTAGAATGCTTTATGCTTTCATTGTAACTCAACTGATAGATGTGACATTTGAGAATGTGTCTCCTTTTATATTAAACAAGGTTTAGAGGCTTCTATGGTACCCTAAGATCAGTTAAAAACCTGAGGAATGGGGCACTGCCTCTGGAAACATCCACTTGTGGGCAGGTATCCCATCTCCTTAATTGTGAGAAGCTTGATGACTTTGCCATTAAAAGTGAACAGCATAAATCCCTGAGCAAAGACATTGTCATTTACCAGATCATAATTCATATAGGGACCGAGGAACTCGTTAGGGAGTGTGAAGTACAAAAATAGGTCAAAGTACGTCAGATCATACGGAGGGTAAATGGCAGCAATGATAGGACTGTCACCTTCTATTTGATGCTCCAGTACTGTCAAAGAACATAAACGTGGGACTGTACTACCACATTTTCCGGACCCAATGCAGTGCGTTCAGCACCAGAGGTTCAGGAATACGATGGCGTTGTGTAAGGGCAACACCACCTGTGGTAAGTGCGGCATGGGAACACGTGAGCCAGGTATCAATTGCACGCTCCCACAGGTGTGTGTCAACTGCTGCAGTTCGCACTCTGCCTGGTTCAGGGAGTGTCTAGTGTATCTGAAGAGCGCAAGATATAGGAGTTGAAGATTAGAGAGTGATTACTGTATAGTGAAGTGAAGGAGAAAACTAAGTTGCATGCTGCTTCCTTTTTCGTAATTAGTTTTGCTAAGATGGTTTCAACTCCCTTTGTGAAAGAAAGTGTTACTACCCAGACGTCCATTGCAGACATGAGCATAAGCACAATATGCTCATGTCATAGCAAATGTGGTGCAAAGGTCATAACATCTATACTTCAAATGTCAGTACCAATACAACTGTCACCTTGGCCATTCCAGCAGGAGTCGCAAAGAGCCCACCAGCAGTACCAAAAGCAGCAGCAGCTAAAGTAATGTCACCTGCATTACCACTATCAGTGGTTGTAGCCACGTAAGTGCACTCTGATTCCAGTGGAAAAGACGGCAACCAGAAAATCTGGAGTCCTTAGTGCAGACAGACAGATGTGACTCGTTTGTGAAGTCCCCCTCTTTGTATCCTCCCAGACTATCCAGTGGTAGGGAGAAGAAGGGAATGAGACCAAGGAAGATAGTAAACAAGTATGTTTTTAAGTAGTTCACTTGGTCAAAGATGTCTGTCTCATCTTTGAAGCCAGACAATACTGAAATGCTGGTGGATGAGCCTGTTTCCATACCTCAGCAAAAAAAAAAAAAAAAAATGATTGAAGACCCACCAAAACTGGGGTGGATGAAACTAATTTGATAGAATGGCTCCCATACTTCAGTGGAACATATGGTCTTACAGCTCAAAAAGAAGAGATACAACTCTTAGCACAGTGAAATCCTTTACATCTGTCTCTCTGTTGACCATAAGCTTCATATATCTACCACTGGGATCACCAGTGGATTATGATCTACTGGCTGATATTTTGCAGCAAAATTCTCAACATTTTCTTGTGTTGGGAGACTTCAATGCCCACAATGCATTGTGGGGTTTGACCACTGATTTCCCCAGAAATTAAGAAATTTGTAGAATATTGGAGCAATTGGATTTGTACACTCCTCAATGCCAGCCAAATGACATATTTTATTACTTTTTCTGGTATGTTCTATGCCATTGTCGTTTCTTTGTGCTCTCCTTCAGCAATCGTGGATTCCCTTTCTTAGTAGGTGGACCATGAATTAAATGTAAGCGACCACTTCTCAATATGGTTGCATGTTTGATTGTAAATAGAATATCAGCAGACCTGACTGTCAGTTTTACCACCATTCAGTCATTCTCCAGCAGCACTAGAACATTGAGTAGAAAGTGAAACACTTCACAGAAGTGATTCATCAGGTGGCTGATATTTATCACACCTAACAGCACAGGAACTTTTGAAAGAACGCCCATCCCGTGGTGGAACAATGAATGTCATTCTGCTATGCAGGATCACAGATAGGTCATTTTTGGTTGCACTTAACACCTGACAGCATTCTGAATTGCAAGAGCTAACACGCGTCAGGTGATTAAGGAGATCAAAAGAAAGTCATGGCAGAACTTTCCAAGCAACATTAACCATTCCACAACATCATTAAAAGTACAGAAGTTTACTTGCTGTATATCTGGGTGGTACTCTCTATCAACAGTATCTGGATTTCTGCATCAGACATGTAGTCACCGATGAGTGAAACATAGTGCTGCTGATGGCAGATTCCTTTTCTGCCATCACTTCATATACCACAATGGACCTTCGAGTCGAGCAGCACAGAATTGGTGCTTAAAGACATATTTTAAGATTCTACTAGTAGGATTTACAGTTGTACAATAGCCCATTTACATATTGGGAGCTTGAGTCTGCCTTAAACAGCTCCAAAGACACTGTGCCAAACCTGACCCATCCAGAAGCTGAAGCATCTTAGCAAAGATGCTAAAACATGCCTTTAAGATATTTTTAACAATATTTGGACTGGAAGACACTTCTCCGACTCGTGGCTATTCCCTGATTCAAAACCCGGGAAAGACAAAATTATTTCAGGTAGTTATCGTAACATCATATTAACGAGCTGCCTTGGGGAGATGCTGGAGAGGATGGTAAATTGCCACCTTGTATAGTGTCTTGAGACCCAAAATCTGCTGAATCACTTTTAGTGTGGTTTCAGGAAGTTTCGCTCTACCTTGGACAACACATTGTTGCTGTTTTCTTCGATATACACACGGCTTTTGATACTACCTGGCTGGCATGGTATTTTAAAACAGTTAAATGAATGGGGATTTAGGAGAAATATACCCTGTTTTTTGCAATCATTTTTATTGCAGCATTGCTTCTGGTACCAAATTGTTAGTCAAATATTTCTGTCCAGCAAAATAGTGTTCCTCAAGGGTGAGTTTTAAGTGTGATATTGAGTAGTTGGTATTAACAGCATTTCATTAGTAATAAGAAGTCCTATTTAATACTAATTATATGTTACCAACTATTTTCTGTTTGTCATCTAGCCTGAGAGGCAGCTCGCTCACACTAAACAGGCTTAACGAATGCTCAGTACACACCACTTTTTTGTTTCTCTGTTGACAAAAACTGGTGGGTTCTTTTTACTTGAACTCTTAGTCTTTTATCAAAACTTCACCTTACCTTGAGGAATCCATTTTAAGTTCTCACTGAGCATGGTTGGTGAGCAGTTAAGGCTCTGGCCTCGTATTCAGGAGGGCGCTGGTTCAAATTCCTGGCCGCGCATCCAGATTTGGGTTTTCCGTGGTTTGCCCAAATCACTCCAGGCGATTACTTGGGATGCTTCCTTCAAAAGGTCATGGCTGAATTTCTTTCTGTTCCTTGTCCCCAGTCTCACCCTGCCTCTAATAACCTCAATGTTGACGAGGCATAAAGCCATAAGTTAAAAAAAAAAAAAAAGTTTAAGTTCTCATGAATCTGTTCTGGGCCCCATTTTTGTCAGGAGACTATGTTGGCTGCCACATTTCAAAAATTTGAAAGCAAGTTGTAACATGGCAGCTCATTTAAAAAAAAAAATGTATATTAGACAGATAAAAGCCATAACTTAAAAAAAAGTATGTTAGACAGATAAAGCCCATAATATTAGTAAATCAAAAGCTTAGGGGGGAAAAGAGTAGCAGGTTTAATAAAGATTGTTTGCTCTGATATCTTTAAAAATGTAGGCTCTCTGGAAAAGTTATGATAATTGTTGGTAGAGCTGGTGAGTAAGACAGATTAATCTAGCAGCGGATTAAGGTTGGAAAAAAATAATAGTTGTATGATGAGATGTTCGAACATAATATTTGCAGATAGAATATTTAATAGATCTTGAATAGAAAAGAACCTGCAAACATTTCAGGACAAACCTAATTTAAGATTATTACAGATATGATCAAAGGTTGTTGGAATGAAAGGATTTTTACATAAGTTGCCTTGCTTATGTATGTTGAGAATCAGGTATAGAGAAG
Source organism: Vandiemenella viatica (assembly GCA_031002005.1). Lineage (NCBI taxonomy): Eukaryota > Metazoa > Arthropoda > Insecta > Orthoptera > Morabidae > Vandiemenella > Vandiemenella viatica. The sequence goes on along the minus strand of JARYHS010008074.1, from coordinate 326,649,810 downwards.
AGCGCATAGCGTTCTTGAAAGTCAGATAGAGTATGTGGTGAGGTCCCTGAGGAGTCCACTGAAGTCCTTTATCTTCTCGTTGACTAAGAGTGTGGGGTCACAGCTGAGGAGACAGTAGGTGTTAAGGTTAGATAACTGGCGAAGGGCCTCTGCCACATTGTCACAATGATTCATCACCACTGTCATTCAGCCCTTATTTGATGGAAGGATAACTAGGTTTAGGTTTGAGGAAAGCTTTCTGATGCCCCTGGTTTCTAATGGGTCCAGATTGGTACTACTGGTTAGGTACTCTAAGAAATGGGGACAAGTTGAGCTGGTTGAAAGAATATCTTGTAACATTTTGCAGAAGGTGGTTCAATAAAAACTGTGGTGGGTCAGGAGTGCATGGTGGCTGGAATCTCTTGGAGACTGGGCTCCATATCACCCTGAATATCATGTTTGTTGCCCTGGAAGGTGAAGTGGTAGCTTCAGTGGAGAGTGTGACTGAACATTTGGGAGTCAGGCTGGACTGATCAAATTTAGGAGTCAGTGAGCAAATGAAACTTTTGGAAAGTACTGAAAATTGAAGTTTTGAAGGTGGGGAAGAGGATAGATTCATAACAGATAGTTAGGGTTTGTTACATGGATTCATATTGGGCAGGCAAGTTATGGGTTTTAAAGGTGATGATTGAGTTATGATGAGGAGCTGGGCAACAGATGGTTGTGGAACAATGATGGGAAGTTGCAAATTTGGTTTGTCGTGGGGTAACTTAAATGGAAGAGGTTGACTGGCTCTAAGATGAGACTGGTTCAGGGTGGACAATTTCTGTAGATGGTTTAGATCATACCTGTTCATAGGCTCTACAGTCTGCTGCAAGATCTGCTGAAGGTGTGGGATATGCAGGGTTGAATCCAGCAGTATTTTATAGAGTGATACAGGGTGTCTGGAGTATTGACATACCAAATTAGTGTATTGTTGGAGGACAAGGGCTATTGAGGCTATAAACTGTTTGTACCGGGAAGTGGGTAGGAAAGGGTGAACTTATGGGGGGGGGGGACACCCAGATACAGAAACTTTTATTGTTAGTCCATTAAGGGAAATATTGAGGTTCAGACAAGATTTTAGAAACAGGCTGTGAGTTTGTAATTTTGCTAGTTGGCAGCCACGATACCAGAATTCAGATAGGTACTTAGTGATTGGCGACATATTTTGGAACACACAAATTAATAATAATATTTAAAAGATAGGTTTGACTTTATATTGGTTACTTTAAGGAATAAAGGATAGCTATAGTGAGGAAGGTATAGCAAATATTAACGGTAGATGTGGGAATTTTACTTCAAAACGTGAACTGACTCGTGCAAGTTCAGAGTCCCCATGACTGGTCACATTTAACCCAGCTGTGAAATGTGTAACTATGCATGAGGAGGTGCTGCTGGAGAAAGAAATTAACTCTGTCATATTCATTGCACCTGTGGACACAATTGATAGGTGGGGTTTGACTAGGCATGGCCTATGCCTAAATAGAAGGGGAGACTTTCTGCCTTGTTAGCTAAAACTGTGATTCCGCTTTCAGATATGATTATGTTGGGACTGTGCCTTTTTTAGATTAGAGGCTGCTGGTGATGGGATAAAATACCAGAGAATCAGTGAAGCTGGTGAAACAATAACAAAGGGGCCAGGGGAGGTAAAGAGGTTGCAACAAGAAGGACGATGATTAATGCTCAGAACTTGAAAAGGCCAAAGTTAAGACTGTTCTAGTGAGCTGTAGCAGTATTATGAACAAAGTAATAGAGCTTGGTAATTTAAAAGGGATGCAGAAACCACAAATAATTGTAAGAGCAGAGTCACTGTTAAGGATGACAAAGAATATACCACAGCAATATAACTGTAGTTTGTGGAGGAGTTCTCTTACTGTTTAGCCAAGAATACTACAGTTTGCTGGTTTTTATAAATAATAGGTAGATTTCTGGGGTGATACAAAAGTAAAAACTAGGATCCTAGGTGCTTACCACACTGAAAAAATGTATGATTGAGATTATTGTGGAAAAATTAAATTTATATCCAGTGACAAGTGTAGAATGGTCATTACTAGTTCAGATTTAAATTTATTGTGTGCTATGGGAAGGAGGAAATACCTCAGTGAGGGAAGGAAGATTACACATACAACAGATCATAAGGGTAACAAACATGTTGGATAATTTCCTAATAAAGGCTGATGATAACCATGTGGAGTCTCTGGTAATTCAAGGAATAAGCAGTTATTAAATGTTTCGCTACATTAATGACCAAATTTCAAGGTGGTCATAGGTAAAATTATAAAAAGGAAAATACTTCAGCAGTAAAAAGATATTTCACGAATTGTTCAGCAGGTGAAAGGAGAACACCAATAGAATGGGGTCAAGGAAATAATAAGAATGGGTGATGAAATGTTTGCTCTATAAAAAAATATTACACATTGTAACAGGAAGGGGAAGAATGGTTAAGAGGTAGATAAGATTAGAAAACCTAGTGAAGAGAAGTGATGTTGTAAAGCTTAAGATGGGTGTTTGGAAATTGTTTTTAAAAATCTTTATGGCTATGTTAGGAAACTGAGTGAAAGTGAAGGTATTAAACCAACTGTGAAGAAGTTATTGCAGATGTGAAAAAGGTGAAGATATTAAGAAAATAGTCCCCAATGATTTCATTAGATCATCATTCATGGAGGGAAAGAAAAACCAGAGTAGGAACTTCTCCAGATGAGTGGGAAAGAGCAGAATAAAAAATTGAAAATAGATCCTGAATGAACTAAGAAAACTAAAAAAAAAAAATTGGAAGAGCTAGTGTGGATTACATTATTGTAGTTGTACTAAAAATTAGGGGATGAACATTGTATCCTACACTGAAATGTTATTTTGATTAAATCTGGAGACCTGTTGCTTACCAGTCTGGAAAAGTGCAGTAGTAGTACCAGACCACGAAAAAATCGTGACAGACAGGATTGAAATTTATAGGTAAATTAGCATGTAGTCATTGGTATGTAAACTGGTGGAGACACTGATATTTGATTTGATTTAATTAATTGTGGAGGTGCACATGCCCCAAGGGCAATTTCCATACAGCACATTTTTCCTTCTTCTTGTTCCCACCCACTTTAGCCATCTTAAATGTTAATTTTAAATTCTTTCAGTGTTTTTGGTATAAGGTGGATAGAAATGTGTCATGTAGAGAATTGAGGAAAGAAACTCATTTGCATAACAGCAACATAGATTTAAGAAAGTATATTCATGTGAATCAATATGGAAAATGTTTCAATGGTCAGGGAGGCCTAGTTGATAGTGTGACACTATATGTATCACAAGCATCTGACAGAGTGACTCATAAAAATGGAAAACAAGGTATAAATAATTATAGTTGATTAAAAAAAAAAGTGACATGCTTCTTCTTCTACCTATCCAGTGTTGGGCTTGATGGCCTGTTACAGTCTCACTCCATCTCACTGCATCTCTTCTGCCTCTGGCACAATATTTTAGCATTTTTTGTGGGATCCTGTCCGACTTCATTTGTAGTACATGGACTGTTTGAGATGTTCTGTTGTTCTGCACAGTTTGGAGAGCTAATTTAACTTTGAGTTGTTTAAGGAATACATATGATCTTTTCCTGTCTTGTAGTGTGTAGCCAGCTGTTCTTCTCATGTATCGCATCAGTGCAGTCATTAGATAGGTTTGAAAACATGCGTAACCTGATAGCCTGGTGATCCTGCAGAATTGGGCTACACCTCTCTCTTGGCAAATGCCAAGCAACAGAACCATTTTTCATCCTCTTTCATAATTCCACACTGTTATTCCTGCATCTTACCTACGCCTACACCTACAGAAGTTTTTCCCTTCCTAACTTAAGTAAATCTATTTATTCCTATTACTCCTAAAGCATCTGATACTGTCAACCTGTTTACACTATTTCCTCTGCAACCCAGCCCTTTTCTTCCTCGACACTTAATCCACCATCTTTCTTTTCTGCTTCTATTGGCTAAGCTTCAAGGACCCTGACAGTCTCGGACCACTGCCTTATCATTTCATTCTACATGCTGATAATTTATTTCTGCTCTAAAATTCTCCTATCCCTGAAATAAAGTGTAAAATACCATGGGAGAGTCTCATCTACTTATTTTTCTTGCTTGCCACTGCATTCTTCCAGGGAAACCACTTATTACACTTATCTCTTTTCCCAACAGGCATCAGGCTCCCCAGACAAGATTTTTACTACAAGATTACTAGGACACTATTGCATTGAACCAGCTTCTAATAACACACATGGTCTGCTGCAAAAAAAAAAAAAAATCAAACTCTGTACACACACTATCTACTCTATCACCAATAAATGTCACAAAACAACAGATGATTATTGTACTGAATTGAATACAAGCTTAATAACATCCATTCTCTGCCTCCAAACACTAAAACAAACTCTATATACAAACATTCTCTAGTGAAGTTGACCTAAAAACACCTAACTTTGTTAAACAAGTAAATTTTCACAGTCTGATTTTCTCTGGTTGTCAAATAATAGAACTATTTCAACCCTAAATTGGTTAATACAATGTTATTTCCTTCACGGGTAAAAACTACTTCCTAAATCTGATGTTGGTTGTACATGGGCAATCACTCATATTTGCAGTAAATACAACCAGCACATTATTTATTTATTTATATGCTCATCAGCTTTGTACATAAAGAAATAATACTTAACATCAACATATAAGGTATAAATAAGAAAAGAAAGGGAAATCAACCCACCACATACCAAAGTGGACGGATGCGATGAGAGAACACTAATGCTGACAAACAACTACACAATATTTCGTCATCTGCCTTGCTCACAAATAGAAAAATGGGCCACTAGGCTCGGAACGTGTGTGCACAACGAACGTTACCTTAGGTATGTGGTTGGTTAATTTCCCTTTCTTTTCTTATTTATATCGCCTAGAAGCTGCTTCCATTTTCCTTAGTTGCAACATATATGGTATGTAATTCATAAAAGTCTTTTAATGTTAGTGATTAGTACAGCATCAGATCCTCCAAAGAAGTTGATGTTGCTTACATGTAAGTTAACCAGACTTACTATTCTATCGTATGATCCATCAGCAACATAGTTTTTTGTTGGTTTTACAGCATCCAGCAGTCATCTTGTTCGTAGATCTACCTTGAAGCAATTAAATCGGAATTGCTCAAGTATTTCTGGTGAATCACTAAATCCATTATAGAAGAAGCATAGGTGTTTCAGTTGCTTCTTACTTCATAGGCTGTTAATGTTATAATAGAGATACACATCACATACGTCTGTAATGTTTTCATCATGAGGATGGTGTAACAGGAACTTGCAGAACTTATGGTGAACTTTTTCGACACAGTTAATTTGTTGATCTGTAAATTGTGACCAGACAATGATACCATTTTCCAATAATGGTTTGACAAAGGCAGTGAAAAGTCAAAACAGTGTATTAAAGTTTTCTAATTCTTTCCCAGAACAACATATGAATCCCAGGACACAAAATTCTCACAGAGTTATGTAGTTAATGTGACCAGAGAAAGTAAGCCTATCATCAGTAATCACTCCCAAGTCTTTTATTGAGTTAACTATTTCCACATTTTGACCACATGATGTGTAGTTAATAGGAATCAGGTTGTGAAAATACCAAGATAGCACAATTTTTTTTTTTTTTTTTTTTCTGTTAAGGAGCAACTTATTTACCTGACTCCATATCTTTAACTCGGAAATATCTCGTTACAGAATACCAATGTCATGATCACTGTGTATTGCTCTGCAGAGCTTCATGTCATCAGCATTATAGCAGATACTCAGACTTAAATTTTTCACCAATGTCATTTATGAATATGTTAAATGGGATCGGTCCTAGATGTGAACCAGAGGTAACAATGTACTCATTCGACAAATGACCATTTACACGTACTTGTAAATGCCTGTCAGATAAATAGGAGTGAATCCAGTCCAAGGCTTTGGATTGTATCCCATAATGACTTAATTTACTATCTAGAATATCATGGTTAACCATGTCAAAAGCCTTACTTAAATCAGTATATGGGGAGTGCACATCATGACCTTTATTCAGTGCTTTAAGTATGAAGTTAATGTAGAGGTAGAGATTAGTTGACGTAGATCTTCTGCCAAAGAATCCATGCTGTTTTTAGGTTATGATAGTTTTAAATACAAAAGTAAACTGTGGCAGGACGATTTTCTCCAAAAGCTTAGCAAATGATGATTGAATACATATTGGTCTATATTTGCTGACATCAGATTTATCACCTGATTTATGTATGGGTCTAATGTATGATAGTTTCCATGTTGAGGGAAAATTTTCTGTTTCAAGAGACTTATTGAAGATGTGAGTTATAGGCTCACTTCTCAATAGAATGTTGGGTACCCGGTCATGTACAGCACCTTTATTAATGTTCAGTTGTGCGAGTTCACGAAATACATCATCTAAATGGTCTTCAAATTTAATTATCAGAATAGTTAAATCCAGTACATTTATTATACTGTTTTACAACACCTAATTACAACACTAAACCACCTGATAAATAATTTCAGTATTTTTTATTATTAATTAATTTCTACTAGTATGTATGTAATCATATGTGTTTCATACTTAATACATCCAGCACCTTTCCAAAAAAAATTAAAACCAATACTTTTATTGCACATTATTAAGACACTTAATAAGAACACAAAAACGACCAGAACAACAATTTCTATAAATTATAAAATAGTAATTTAAATAGATGTTGGAGGGAAACTTCGATTTTACACGCACATGAAACCAGAGATAAATCTTTTTTGTTTGTAAATACTCAATTTTTTTATACGCCATGTTGAATCCCTTGAAACAGATTTCAGAAGAAATTTAGCAGCTAATTGTTAGCATTAGCATAGTACCCTACCAGCCTATTGTTCTTAAAAGTACTTATAAGTTTATGTTGTTGAGAGATATTTTACTGATTCATCTTCAGGATAGTTCTTTCCTCAGTTATTTACTTCCTAAACTCTAGTATTCAAGCAGCTCCTTCCCATCACGTTTATATATTTCAGCTTTGTTATTTTGCCAATTTACATTTTGCTTGGAAACTGTAGTTAACTATGTGGAATAATTTCAAGAAGGTGATATTGTTTATCCTTCCTATGCTTTTCAGATAAGCATATGTATAATCTTCTAAAACAAAAGTTTTCATTTAAACTACCCTGGTGCAACTTTTGATTTGTGCGTGTTTTATTTGCAGCTATAATCGACATTGGATCTGCATCGTTCAAGTATGACATGCGACGTCTGACTGAAATCTTGGCTTTTCCAAAGGCATGGTACAGGCGTAGTATTGTGCGTCGTATGTTTTTGGGTGATCTGAGCATTAGTGCAACATACAGCGAGGGAGAAGAATCTTCTCCTTCCAGCATTGATGGTGATCCATTGGCAACCCCTCAGCCACAAGCCAGGAGTGCTAATATTTTTGAAACTGGGTACTTTATTTCTTGTAAATATGCAAAAGAAATATTGAATTAAATTCAACAGAATCGATTACTACAGATAATCAAGTTCTCTTCTAACTCTTTAGTTTATATTAGACCCTTTTTGATTTATTTCTATCTATATAGCTGGTTTCAAATAGAGGAACCATCACCATTCATGAAAGTAGGATGATACCAAACTGCAGTGAAATTTTCAGATGAAACCCCACTGTCAGCAGAAAAACATTATTTGCAGTATGTGTTAATCAAAGAGAATATACCTTACAACAAACTACAATGTGGTGAGCAGGTGATAAGCAGGAGGGGGGTGAAAATAAAAGAGGGAGGAAAGAGATGAGGTCATGTATAGAATCAAATATGTTGAAAATAAATTAAAAATCAGATATTGTGATTACTATAAAATCAAGTATTGGAAACAGTTGTTACCATTCATAACTTAATTTTTAATATTTTAAACATATCCCAATCACCAACTTGATTGTGATTGCAACAATGCAATAACACTTTGATTCTCAGGGAGTAAAAAATGTTTTTCATATCAAGGTTACAGTTTTCTATATTTTGCAATCCTTCACATCCTGTCATCACCTGTGGAATGTGGTGGTTGCTTTTTCTTTCCTCAGTTAATGTGGTTAACCAGCTATTTTCTTTCTGACAATTCAGTTATTTACTTACGTAATTTCTTTGCATATCAATGTGACACATTTAATGAAAAGTTATTATTAGAATGAGGGAACCTTTGAAGCCTCTATTATATGTCACTTTTCTATTCCAGGGGTCGACATAATGTAGAACAAGTTGGAATTTCCAGATCTGCCCCAACAAATGAGAAAAGTCCTATGTTGTCTACAAGAGAGAAACTGCGTCTTAGTTTAGAGAATGATATTTCAAGGCAAGCAAGAATGAAAGGTAGGCAGTAAACAGAACAAGTATGCAAGAATATGTAATATTAAATGCTAAGATCTTTGTTAACATTTAATGATTCACCTAGAAAAATACCCAATGTATTGTGATTTCAGTAAATGTTGGATGGTTATCACTTTCTGCTAAGGAATGTGTTTTAAACATTGTGGAATAATTGGCTTAACCATTTTTGGTAGAGATTAATATTATAATAGACTATAAACACTGGACACCATTTGAGTAACCTCAAATCCTAATTTCCTAACTAGGGCTTCGCATCTGTATTTGTGGAACTTCCTCATGAAATCATATCTCTTCTTCCACTTTCACAAGTGTTAAAATATAGAGGGGTTTCTTTACATTGCAATATACATTTATTATTATATAGCTTATTTTTGTCTCTTTATATGTATTCACTTAACTAACAAAACTATTTCTTTGTGGTTCTGCAATGAGTAACAATTAATTGCACATTTTTGTTACCAACAAATGGCAAGTTTGAACTTGAATGTAAACTAACAGTGGTGACAAGACAGGTGGTGGGCGCAGGGGCGTATGATGATGTGAGCTATTGGTTGTTATGCCAGTTAGTTATCGCCTTCGTGAAATTGTCACACATGGATTGTTGTTCAAAGAAAAGGCTAAAAAATAATTCAGTCTGGCAGTATTATATGGGTATAGATGATGCTTAAATGAAATGTAGATTTTAAGTTCATTTTTAATACAACATTAAATTCTAAATAATTATAATACTCTGCCTCCACTCCTATTAAACCTATGCTTCCACAGAGGTGAAGAAGTGAATTTCTGCATCTGCATAGATGATATCCATTAAAACCCTAGCCCTAACATGCAGTTAATTTTATAACTTAATTACAATAAAGTGTTCTCTCATTACACAGCAATTTTTTCTCTTTCCTTGTACTTGATTAGTTTTGTCCCTTAGGAAATTTAAGTTCAGCATTTTTTGTAAGTTGTTCATCACTTCCCATGGTAATTTATTCCAATCCCTAACTCCCTTACCTAAGATAAAAAATTTCACCACACCCTTATGTCTGAAATCAAATATTAGCTTCTTCATATTTTCCCTTCCATGCACCACTCTTAATTCATGGTGGGTGTGTGGTCAGCGCTCTGGTCTCGGATTTGGGAGGACGCCAGTTCGAATCCCCATCCAGGTATCCAAATTTTGGTTTTCCATGGTTTCCCAAAACACTCCAGGTAAATGCTGGGATACTTCCTTCAAAATGCTATGGCCAAATTCCTTCCCGTTCCTTGTCCCCAGTCCTATCCCACCTCTAATGACCTCAATGAGGTATAAAGCCATAAGAAAAAAATCTTATTTCCTCCACCAATATCTTTCCACATGTCGTCAACAATATATGTATTGTACACTCCCAGCAGTCTCTTTACCCTCCTCGCGGCTTCCAGTTCTGCAGTAATTTTCATAGACAAATCTAACAATCCTTTTGGCACATCCCCCAAATCTCCTGGTTTTATTGCCCAAAATCTGGGTCCTATACTACATACACCCTCAAATTCAAACAATAGTCTGACTAAAGTTTTGTAACCCAATTATCGCACCTCTCTGTTATATCTCTTCATCACTCATTCCAAAAAATGAAAGATTTTGAAACCTATTCATACTTCTAGCCCAATCTGACCTGTATGGTCGACTTTATCTAATAATATAATAAGCAACTGTGTTAGCTATGATCAGCTTTGTGACATCGCACAATGACGTCATGCTTTATGCCATTATTCTTGGTAATGAACATAACATTTCCAAATCCGCGAATAAATTAACTGACAGAACACTGAAATAGAAGTATGTATTGTGTTAAAATCGACATTCAATCATTAGATACTTATATTTACTTAATATTCTTTTGATATATAGAAGTATTCCTTAAATTCTTTGTCCATAGATATGTAAGATAAAAGCTTTGTGTTTCAAGCATCAATGTAGTGAAAGTTTTGGTTAGATTGTTACTTAGTATGGGTCAGAATTACAACTGGCATTTGATGTTACGGCAGAGAGCATGAATAATTTAGTTTTTTTTTCAAAATAATTTAAATTGTGTTCTATTATTGAAATTATTAATTTGTTTGAACTGAAATAGTAGCACACTGATCCCGATCTGTGCAGCCTACACTACACTTAAAACAAATATTGTGTGGCATAATATAAGTTAACTAGACGACCCGTGTGAAAATTTCGCAAATAAAATGCGATGAATAGTGAGGTTCAATGCTTGTAATATAATGAAAAGTAGAACCGTACTTTTGTAGCAAATATATTTTTTTTAGGGTAATAGGTACGCATCAAAATACTGGCAACATATTACGAAACAGTTAGGAAAATTTAAAACACTTTGTATTTATGACAAACTGTCACTGACCTTAACAGAATAAAACCAACCTGAACAAAATGCACACAACATATCAACATCTCTGAAATATTTGTTGCTGTTCCAATAAAATGTTTACATTGGAATTGTATAGAAAAGCGACAGTGTTTCGTAACAGAAGGGAAAAAAAATCTGAAAAATTACTTATTACATAAAAAAAGTTTATTGAAATCTCTGTGATATCCGCTGCTGCAATCTAGGGACTTGGCTCTGAACAGTCTCATACGTGCTACAACTTTAAGAACCAAATTTCGAAATATTCTTTCTTAATTTATGATTTTATATAGCTGCAGACCTAAATTTTTAAAACGATCTGTCATTTATAGATTTCAGCTAGGTATCAAAGAAGATAAATGGCTTGTAACAGAAAAAAAAGTTTTTTCTCAAAATATGATATGACCATAGCGGATAATTTAATATTTAAATCGATACCTCATTTATTGATTTCGATTAGGTATCAAGGGAAATAAATAGCTGGTGACAGAAAAATGCGTTGTAAAAATATTAATACTTTTGCCCTCTAGGGGTTAGAAATTTTAAAAATTTCTTTCTTAAAATGTGGTAATGGAACCGAAGACATTACGGAGACCTCAATCTTTTAAATGATACCTCGTTTATCAATTTTGTTTAATTGTCAAGGGAAATAAATGGCTCGACATACAAAAAACGCATTTTAGAAAAATTGACATTTTTGCCTCTTAAGTTCGAAATATGAAAAATTACATTCTTGAAATATAATGTTACCACGCTGGAGACCTTAGTCTTTAATATGATATCTCATTTACCTATATTGGTTATATATCAAGGGAGATAAATAGCTCGTGACACAAAAATGCATTATAGAAAAATTTATTCTTTTGCCCTTTAAAGGTTGAATTCCAAAAACATTTTTTCTTAATATATGATGTCTCTAAAGCTGAGACAAAATTCCTCATAATCTTACTTGATTTATCATTTTTAGATAGATATACAGGGAGAAAAGTGGCTCGAGACACAAAAAACGCATTTTAGAAAAATTGACATTTTCGCCCTTTAAGGGTCGAATTACGAAAAATTCCTTTCTTAAAATATAATGTTACCACAGAGGAGACGTTATTCTTTAATATGTTAACTCATTTATCTATATCAGTTAGATGTTAAGGGAGATAAATCGCTCGTGACACAAAAATATGTTATAGAAAAATTTATACTTTTTCCCTTTAAGGGTTGTATTCCAAAAACAATTTTCTTAAAATATGATGTCGCAAAGCTGAGACATTACTCCTCATAATCCTACTTCATTTATCGATTTTGGTTAGATATCCAGGGAGATAAATGGCTTGAGACACAAAAAACGCATTTTAGAAAAATTGACATTTTTGCCCTTTAAGGGTCAAATTACGAAAAATTACTTTCTTAAAATATGATATTACCACGGCGGAGTCCTCAGTCTTTAATGTGATACCTAATTTATCTATATAGGTTAGATATTAAGGGAGATAGATCGCTCGTGACACAAAAACGTATTCCAAAAATATTGATTCTTTTGACCTTTAAGGGTCGAATTCCGAAAAATTTCTGTCTTAATATACGACGTCACTAAAGCGGATATCTAAATCTTTAAAATGATACTTCATTAAATGGTTTCAGATAGGTATCCAGGGAGATAAATGATTCGTAACACAGAAAACTGGATTTTAGAAATATTGACATTTTTGCCCTTTAAGGGTCGATTTCCGAAAACTTCATTTCTTAAAATATGATGTGACCAAAGTGGAGACCATTTGCTTTAAAATGACACCTCATTCATTGATTTCGGTTAAGTATGGAGGAAGATACAGGCTTGTGACAAAAAAATACCTTATAGAAATAATATATACTAGACGAGCCGTGCGAAAATTTCGCGAATAAAATGCGACGAATAGTGAGGTTGAATGCTTGTAATATAATGAAAAGTAGAACTGTACCTTTATAGCAATTTTTGTTTGTGTGTGTGTGTGTGTGTGTGTTTGTGTGTGTAATAGGTACACATCAAAATACTCGCAACATATTACGAAACAGTTAGGATAATTTAAAACACTTTGTATTTATGATAAACTGTCACTGACCTTAGCAGAATAAATTAAACCTGAACAAAATGCACACAACATATCAATATCTCTGAAATATTTGTTGCTGTGTGAGGAAAATAAATACCTGGTGACAGAAAAATGCGTTGTAAAAATACTAATACTTTTGCCCTCTAATGTCAGAATTTTGAAAAATTTCTTTCTTAAAATGTGGTAACGGAACCGAAGACATTACGAAAACCCCAATCTTTAAAATGATACCTTGTTTATCAATTTTGTTTAATTCTTAAGGGAGATAAATGGCTCCAGATACAAAAAACGCATTTTAGAAAAATTGACATTTTTACCCTTTAAGGTTCAAATTACAAAAATTCCTTTCTTAAAAGATAATTTTACCACGGCGGTGACCTTATTCTTTTATATGATACCTCATTTATCTATATCTGTTTGATATTAAGGGAGATAAATCGCTCGTGACACAAAAATGTGTTATAGAAAAATTTTTACTTTTTCCCTTTATGGGATGAATTCAAAAAACATTCTTTCTTAAAATATGATGTCACAAAGCAGAAACATTACTCCTTATAATCCTACTTCATTTATAGATTTTGGTTATATATCCATGGATATAAATGTCTCGAGATACAAAAAACGCATTTTAGAAAAATTGACATTTTTGCCCCTGAATGGTCGAATTACGAAACATTCCTTTCTTAAAATATAATGTTACCACGGCGGATACCTTATTCTATAAAATGATACCTCATTTATCTATATCTGTTAGATATTAAGGGAGATAAATCGCTTGTGACACAAAAATGCGTTGTAGAAAAATAATACTTTTTCCCTTTAAGGGTTGAATTCCAAAAACGTTCTTTCTTAAAATATGTTGTCATAAGGCTGAGACAATATTTTTCATAATCTTACTTGATTTATTGATTTTGGATAGATATCCATGGAGATAAGTGGCGCGAGACACAAAAAACCTATTTTAGAAAAATTGACATTTTTGCCCTTTAAGTGTAGAATTACGAAAAATTCCTTCCTTAAAATATAATGTTACCACAGCGGTGACCTTATTCTTTAATATGATACCTCATTTATCTATATCTGTTAGTTATTAAGGGAGATAAATCGCTCGTGACACAAAAATGAGATATAGAAAAATTTATACTTTTTCCCTTTATGGGATGAATTCAAAAAACATTCTTTCTTAAGATATGATGTCACCAAAGCTGAGACAATATTCCTCATAATCCTACGTCATTTATCGATTTTGGTTAGATATCCAGGGAGAAAAATGGCTCGAGATACAAAAAACGCATTTTAGAAAAATTGACATTTTTGCCCTTTAAGTGTCGAATTACGAAAAATTCCTTTCTTGAAATATAATGTTACCACGGCGGAGACTTCAGTCCTTAATATGATACCCAATTTATCTATATCTGTTAGATGGTAAGGGAGATAAATCGCTCGTGACTCAAAAATGCATTTCAAAAATATTGATACTTTGGCCCTTTAAGGGTCGAATTCAAAAAAAATTCCGTCTTAGTATATGACTTCACTAATGCGGAGATCTTAATCTTTAAAATGATACTTCATTAAACGATTTCAGATAGGTATCAAGGGAGATAAATGATTCATAACACAGAAAACAGCATTTTAGAAATATTGACATTTTTGCCCTTAAAGGGTCCAATTCCGAAAACTTTATTTCTTAAAATATGATGTAACCAAAGTGGAGACCATTTGCTTTAAAATGTCACCTCATTCATTGGTTTCGGTTAAGTATGAAGGAAGATACAGGCTTGTGACAAAAAAATACCTTATAGAAATAATATATATGATGATAAGATTTATTTTACTTTCCATTGCTTTCACTTTGTAATATTACTGAACCTACTATTTCAGCTACTGTGTCAGCCATTCAAACATTTTAATATCGGTCTGAATCATGGATAACAAAAATGAAATGTGTAAAAACTCTTGAAGATTTTTGATCAAATTTATATTGCGATGTATTATTGCCACTAAAACATGATACAGTTCATGTATTAATATACCTGAGATTGAAGTATTGATCTTCTGGCGGCAAGTTAATTGTTGTATGTGGTTAGGTTGAAATGCAACCTGTATCCGATTGGATACTGAATCCTTTTGCTACAGCACAAGGCATGAGAAATTACACTGAATTTTATTTTATAACAATTCTGTTTAGTTAAGCAATTGCTAAGAAATGAATTGTCAGAACACTGAAAGGAAAGTATATCTTGCATATAAATTGGCATATTAATTATGAGGTTTTTTTTACTGAAATCATTACATGGTTTGAATGAAAGAAGTTCCAAATTTAACATGATATATGTGGCCTAAACCACAATTAAATATTATGTAGCATAGCGTAATTTGTTAAGATTTCACTGGGGTCACTCTTTTAGCCAATGTAAGCTGTCTCAGCCGTTAAAATATCGATCTTTAACACAGGTGTTAAGAAAAAAAGGTGTCAGAACCATTGAAGATTTGGGAACAAGTTTATATCGCGATGCATGATGACACAGCTACAGGGAACGTATTAATTCACGCGTGATTGAAGCCTTGCTTTTCTCTAAGCAATATTGGCGGAGATTGTGGTTAGGCTGAAATGCAACCTGGACCAAGTTTACAACTGAAGTTTTTTGCTACAGCACAAGGGACGATAAATTACAATGAGCTTTATTTTATAACAATTCTATTTAGTTAAGCAATTGCAGAGAAATAAATTACCATAACACTCCATTAAACCCATCATTTTTGACGGGCTTTGGGGCTAGTTATAAAATATTATGCCAAGATATTTACATTTTAAGTTTTCAACATGAAATTACTTCCACACCCTGTAATTAGTAAACTGACTCATTGTGTTTACCTTCTTTGGATGTGTTGTATCTACCCAGCTAAATCCCCTGTCCAGGTCATACTCCAGCTTTTCACAGTCTTATACCATTTTGATTCTACTATATAACTTTGTCATCTGCAAACAACCTAATTTCTGAATGTAAACCATTAATACAAATGTTCAGTAGAGTAATATACAGCAGTGACCCCAATACACTACTCTGAGGCACTCCCATTTTCACTTCTTTTCTTTTGTTACTGCATTTACTAACCTAAGTTTTTGCTTCATACTTTTTAAGAATTTGTCAATCCAGCAAATTCATTTTTCATCCAATCCAATGATGTTTATTTTATTTACCACAGTTTTATGACTGTTTTTGTTGAATGCCATATAAAGACCTAGTGCTATACCATCAGTTTGGCCTCCCTTTCCATTTCATCTCAAATATCTTGCATATAGCCCATTAACTGAAAGACACATGAATATCCTTTAACTCTGGCCCTGATACGGACTCGAATGTTGATGTTGCTGGTGTGAAACCTGGAAAAGAAGGGAACTATCCCAAAAATTCTAGACCTATAGCGCTTTTGTGTCATCTTTACAAAATGTTTGAATGATTAATTATGAATCGTATCCAGCCTGTGATTGATACAAAACTTATACCACAACAAGCTGCCTTTCGCCCTGGTAAAAGTTGTACTGGGCAATTGCTGAGTCTAACACAGTTTATAGAGGATAGATTTGAGATCTGCAAGGCTATGGGCATAGTCTTTTGTGGACCTGTCAGCAGCATACGATACTGTTAACCACCAACTACTCCATGACAAGGTCTACAATCTGACAAAGGCTGCCAGATTAACCAAGCTCATTGCTACTCTTCTCCAGAAGCACAGGTTTTATGTCGACTTTCAGGGACAGCGCAGCTGATGGAGGGTACAGAAAAAATGGTGTACCTCAATATAATGTACTGGCCCCAATCCTTTTCAACATTTTTTACAAACAACCAACCATCACATCCAGCTACCAGGAGCTTCATGTTCGCTGATGACCAAGCCGCAGCCTCGCAGAACACAAAGCTTGAAGCAGTAGAAAGAAATTTGTCTGCTGTCCTTGAATGCTGTTATAGGTAAAATCACTTAAGGCCTAACCCTTCAAAAACTCAAGTGTGTTCCTTTCATCTAAAAAATAGGAAAGCTCAGCATAAGTTGAAAGTAATGTGGTCAGGTATCAAACTGCAGACTTATAACACCGCAAAATATCTTGGAGTGACATTCGACAGAACCATCCCATATAAGAAGCACTGCATGAATTGCAAAATGAAGTTCTCTACAAGAAACAACTTACTGCGCAAATTAGTTGGATCACAGTGGGACAGTCATCCACAAAATATATGAATATCAGCTATGGTCCTTTGTTAATGTGTTGCAAAATATGCATGCACAGTTTGGTATTCATCATCTCACACCAAACAGGTTGATGTAGCCCTCAATATCACCTGTAGCCTAGTAACAGGCTGCCAACGCCACCCCAGTTGACAGCTTTATCAGCTTTCAGAGATTGCATCACCCAGTACCCAGAGAGAAGTGGATGCGAACAAGGAGAGGACGAAAGTAGAATTGGAAAGTGCTCATTCACTGCATGGCCATACACTACCATCCCAGAAGAAGCTTCCTGAAAGCATTGCAGGAACTAATTGGGTCACCTGAAAAGGCAAAAGTACACTTACGAAAAATGAAGGCCCTAACATCTCAGGACCACTGACATTTGCAGAGTGTTTGCCGCCTGGTCACACAGGATGACTGGAATGTCTGGCAGTCCTTAAATCAGTTGCAAACAGGAGCGGACAAGTTCAAGGCAAACTTAGTGAAATTGGGTTATACTGATGCTACCAGCATTAAGTGCAAATGTGGTGAGGACCAAACCATTAACTATATGCTCGAGTGCCCTATGTGCCCATCATCCTGCAATGAAGATGATCTGTTTCGAGCAACAGCGAATGTACTTGAGGTTGCAAAATGTGTTTAAAATTGTTAATTTGCACAATGTTTTAACTGCACATTTGATGTTTTGTTACCCGAGAATAATAATAACATGAATATCCTTGCCTAAAACCATGTTGTTGATTTGAAAAACTTTTTTTTTTCACACAGATATTTCTGATGTGTTTGCATATCAGTGTCTCCATTAATTTACCTAGCATGATGTCAAATTCATCAACCTGTAATTTTCAACCTTGTTTGTCACCCCTCCTTTATGTACCATTACTACTATTGCACTTTCCTCAGGTAAGCATACTCAGTCTAAATAACAATTCAAGATAAGGTATAGTGACACACCCTGCTTTGTAAGCACCTTCGAATTTGGTTAAATTCAACTTTTCTCAGCTACAGAGCATAAGGGAGGGGTTAGGCCTTCCAGAAATCGTAAAATTATTCATTTAGCAACTACAGGATATGAGATACACCTTTCATGTAGAAGCTGATACTGCAACCTAACTCAGTAAATAAGCCGATTTAAAAACAGTAAAGTCATTCAACACATAATATAAGCCATATATAAACATTAAACAACATTAAATAATCTTTAAACTTACCAAAATTAGTGTAATCAGCCGTAATCCAACTTTTTAATAATCAATTTGCATTTCGAGATAAAATCGGTATTTCCACTCACTTTTCAACACGGTAAAGAATGTGTAAAATGATAATAAATTCATAGAAACAGAATTCAGTAAGATTTCAAGTGAAACACGCCATTTAAAGCCATTTATAAAGTAAAAAACACAAAATTTGAGTATCCGATAACTTCAAAAAATAATAATAAACACTTTCAAACACATTTCGAGCACAAAAGATACTTTTTCCTTAATTTCCATCCTTTCTGAATAACATGGTAAACTTTTAAAGCAGTTCTGGGCAGGGGGTTAAGTGGGATAGCAATTTTAAAATACCACTGCAAAGCAAAAAGTAAGTCGAGCACACAAATAAATTTTTTACAGCTAAACCAGACACTTTACAGGATTGGGGACACTTTTAAAACATGTATCCAAGAACAAGAAACACTATACAAATTTTTATTTCAAGATACGAGTTTTACTTTTTATACAATTCAAGCAAACACATGGGTTTTGTGAAATTTTAAATATGGTGGCTGGTTTGGAACTTCGGGGATTCACCACAAATCTCGAAGGTGAAGGGGAAGTCGAGATGACAGATGGGTTTAGAAGAAAGTTAATTATGGCTAATATGTTAACTTTTCAAGGAAACATGAAGAGAGAGAAAATGTTTAATATGCAGTACTAAATCCTATTAAAAGTTGAATCCTAAGGGAGAGGTAATTTTAGAGCACTATTTTCTGATAATTCACGTGATGCATGAGAATACTACGTCCTATATATCGAGCTAGAGCGAGCTCTTGCGCCAGTAGTCACCGGAATGCTGAGAGGCACAGGCTGCACTACTCTTACTAGCAGCCTGGGATTTTTTGGTTGAGCATGTGGTGCTAAGCATGTTCAAAACAACGCCATGTTTGAGTTGAAGTGTTGAAAGCAACCTAACCATGATTAAATAACTTTAAATTTCTTCCTTTCTTCAGGAAAAGAATTTCCGATAGCCTAAAATCAACTGTATTCGAACTTTGTATTTTAATTGCGGAATTTAGCAATAGTGGAACTTAACAGTAACTTTTATTTCTTAGTTGAACTCATTTCCTTTTCTCCCAAAAGGTAATTATGCGAGTGGCGGCCAACTTAATTAACAGTTGATTCTATTCGAAGGGCATTTTCATGGTCTACCATGTGTGAACTTTCAGAAGATTATTTTCGAGGTGAATTTTGTAAGAATTAAGTTGTTAGTTGAAGAGTGCGAGGCGGATATCTTACCCCTATATGCAGCTTTGCCCTTACAGCTATCTTTAAGACATCAGTATTAATATTGTCTACACCAGCTCCTTTTTGCCTCTTTAGCATATTTTCTTCATAATATCCTCAGTATAAATTTCAAATTTTTTAGTCTGCTTGTTTTTAATAATGCAGACAAGCTCATTTTTCTGATTTATATCACACTGAATCATAGATCATAATGCTCACCTCAAACCAATTACTCAAAATCTCGGTCTTTTTCAAATACTCAGTAAAACTCCTCCATTCTTATCTACAGTTATCTGAAAACCTTCTCTTCCCCTCAGTTTTCTAACATAGTCATAAAAATTTCTAGATGCAACTGTCAGTGCTCCTCCTGCATCAATAATATTCTTCATAAATCTACCTGAAGTTCCTTCTTAGCTGCTATTAATTACTTATCGAGTTTTTTCAGGTGTCCCCTACAGCCTTGCTGTCTCAACTTTGTTGTGTTCTCTCCTTACCTCTTATCTTCCCTATTATAATATGTATGTTCTGTTCTATTATTTATTTTTTGTTTTGGTATAATCATGTCTTCACCCATTATTATTATCGCCTTCCCAACTTCAACTCCACTATCCTCTTGTCTTCCTTCCATATACTGAACCCCGCAGGGGACTGGTACGCAAGTGCCAGGTACGGGTTTGGCGAACCCGTGGTGCCCGAGCTGGAAACTTATGAGCGCCGTAAGTTTCCTACACCGTAAACTCCTACCACGCCTCAACGACCACCGTAGGGCATGGCAGTAGAACATTGTGTGCCAAGGACAACGGGGATCTTGGATTAATCGCCCGGATCGCGAGAACGGTACAAACCTCTATAAAAAAAAACCTCAACGTCAAGGTCAGCCACGTGCCGATTAGGTGCATGGGTAAGAGGCGGATCACTCGCTAATGTGCAACCTCAGGGCACCTGCGCATCCCTGTCGTATAAGCACTTCTTCTATTTTTGGTCAGTACTCGTGGGACCAAAATGAAGCCTCACTAAACCAAAAAACCCTGCGGTTTGGGTGTGCTGCAGTATAATAAAAATACACCCAGTTCAAAGAAGTGGGCAAGGGCTGAAAGCCCCCCTTCTGAAGTGGAACACAGTAACGGAAAGGTTTATCTAATTGATAACGCCTTTGTAATAATGACAAGAACGGAGGGGTCTTTTGAAAAGGTCTCTCCGTTCTATATCCAGAAAGGCTTAGAGGGAATAGCTGGAACCCGAAAATGCTGAGGAACGGGACACTGCTGTTAGAGACATCTAACTACAAGCAGGCTGTCCTATTCCTTAAGTGTCAGAAGCTTGGGAAGTTCGCCGTAAAATGCGAACTCCACAAAACTCTAAACTCCAGCAAAGGAATGGTCACATGTAGGGACCTGATAGATATAGAGTCCGAGGAACTCCTTAAGGAGTGGGGACCAGAAAAAGTGGTCGAGGTCAGGCAGATTAAACGAAGAGTGAATGGCAGCCTTGAAAAGGCCTCCACCTTCGTCCTGACATTCGACACTCTGACGTTTCCAGAGTCCATTAAAGCCAGATATCCCGTATGTTCCGGACCCGATGCGCTGCTTTAAGTGCCAGCGGTTCGGGCATACGACGGCGAACTGTAAAGGCAACCCCACCTGTGGGAAGTGCGGAAAAGCAACACATGAGCCAGATATTGGTTGTACCCTCCCACAGGTATGCATCAACTGCTCCAGGCCTCATCCAGCCTGGAGCAGAGAGTGTCGAGTGTACCATGATGAAAAGAAGGTACAGGAGTTGAAAACAAAGTAACGACTATCCTACGGCGAGGCGAAGAAGCGGTTTAAGGCACTTGCGCCACTGGTCTTTGCCACTAGCTTCGCCAAAATGTTATCAACTCCCATCAGGAAGGAGAGCGTTGCTACGCAAACGTCCGCTGTGGACACGGGCACAAGCATGACATGCTCGTGCCAGTGCAAGTGTGGTGCGCAGCCCATTAAGGTCTTAACACCAAGGACCGCGGCTGTCGGTAGCAACGCATCTGCTAACCTGACCACTATGGCAGCAGGTTCAGCAAGTCGACCAGCCGAAGCACAGCCATCTGCTACAGTATCTGCAGCCATGGGTGCCTCTGCAACAGCAGAAGCAGCACCTATAGCAGAAGCAGCATCTGCAGCGGAAGTAGCAACGGCAACGCTATCTGCCGGAAGCGGATGGTAGTTAGTGCAGAAATTTCGGGGTCAGAAGTTCAAACAAACGGACCCCACCATGTTCTTGAAGTCCCCTTCTACTTCTCCTCCCAGATCCCCAACTGGCAGGGAGAAGAAGGGGAAAAGGCCTCGGTGGAAGAAAGATCTGCAAGACCCCGAGGCCTTAGAACAAGATTCGTCTTCGGGCCCTGAAGACGATGTAATTCTGGTGGACGAACCTGGTCCCGTTCCTTAACAGTCACCATCGGAGGACCCACCCAAACCGGGGCGGGTGGTTTTAAAGAGGTAGGATGGCACCCATACTTCAGTGGAACGTCAACGGTTTTCAGGCTCACAGAGAAGAAGTTCAACTCTTAGCACGGTCTAATCCATTGTGTCTCTGTCTCCAAGAGACACATTTTAGACCACAACATCAGTCAGTGCTAAGAGGTTATAACATATATAGAAAGGACGATACCGAGGGTGATCGAGCGAAGGGTGGAGTGGCAGTGTTTGTTCGAAACACTCTCCACTTCGAACCCGTTGCTCTCACCTCCACATTACAAGCAGTAGCGGTGAAAATACACGGTCCAATCCAACTGACCGTATGCTCTCTCTACCTGCCACCTAGTTTGCCTGTCGATTACGACGACCTGGTTGACATCGTACGACAACTCACTCGGCCTTTTCTCCTTTCGGGAGATTTTAACGCCCATTTTGCCTTGTGGAGTTCAACCTCCGACTGCCCAAGGGGCTGAGTGGTTGGTAGATTGATAGAGCAGGAGACATTTGTATCCTAAACACAGGGCAAATGACTCATTTCACCACTGCTTCCGGTACATCTTCTGCCATTGACCTTTCATTGTGCTCCCCCTCAATTTCAGACTCGGTGCATTGGGAGGTGGATCGCGACCTACATGGGAGTGAGCACTTCCCTATTTGGATGCACATTGAGTGTGAATGTGGAGGAGGTAATAACCGGCGCAAATGGAATGTCAGTGGTGTAGATTGGCAGCTTTACTGCCGTTCTGTACTACTACAACCCTGTGGCAGTATACAGGAGAAGATGAATCACTTCACAGAATTGATTCACCGTGCAGCTGACGTCTCCATACCAAAAAGCTCCGGAACACTGCGAAGGACGCCCGTCCCTGATGGAATGGCAAATGTCGTTCCGCCATCCAGGGTCGCAGACAGGCGTTGCGTCGTTTTAGGTTGTGCCCAACATCTGACAACCTGGCAGCGTTCCATATTGCCAGAGCTAAGGCGCATTGAGTTATTAAGGACAGCAAGAAAAGGTCATGGCAGACCTTTGTGAGTACTATAAATCGTTCCACATAGTCATCGAAAGTATGGGAGTCTATCCGCCGTATATCTGGAAGGTACTCCCGCCCACCGGTATCTGCAATACTGGATCACGGACATGTAATTACCGATGAATGAAGCATAGCGCAGCCTATGGCGAAGAACTTTGTCACTATCACTTCATCCACCAATTTTGACCCACGGTTCCAGCAACGGAAGATTGCTGCCGAGAGGCGAGTGCTGTGCTTTGTTTCTTCGAATACAGAAGCCTACAACTGCCCATTTACATCTTGGGAGCTAGAGTCATCGTTAAACAGCGCCAAAGACACTGCTCCAGGGCCTGATCTGATCCAGTACCAGATGCTGAGGCATCTTGGTAAAGATTCTAAAGAGTACCTTCTGGATATTTTTTACGATATCTGGACTGGAGGACACTTCCCCAACTCGTGGAAAGAAGCAATATTAATTCCTATTTTACAACCTGGGAAAGACAAATTGTTGCCAGGTAGTTGTCGTAGTATTGCCTTGACTAGCTGCCTGGGGAAGACACAGGAGAGGATGGTCAATCGCCACCTCGTGAGGAGTCTTGAGTCCCGTAATCTACTGAGCCACTTTCAGTGTGGATTCAGGAAGTCACGTTCCACCTTGGACAACCTGATCCTCCTGGAGGCTGAAATGCAGGATGCATTTATTGACAGCCAACACCTTGTGGGTGTTTTTTTTTCGATCTTGAAAAGTCCTACGATACTACCTGGGGCATGTTATTTTAAAACAGTTGCGTGAATGGGGTTTTAGGAGTAACCTGCCCAGTTTTTTTAAATCATTTTTATCTGGCCGTTGCTTCTGGTACCGAGTCGGTAGTGAAGTGTCTGATCTTTTTATTCAGGAAAACAGTGTTCCTCAAGGGTCAGCTTTAAGTGTGACTCTTTTCGCGATTGCTATTAATAGCATTGCAGCCATAATAAGAAGTCCTATACGGTACTCCTTATATGTGGATGATTTTTTTAATTTTTTGTGCATCGTCCAGCCTGAGAAGTGCCGAGCGGCAGCTGCATTTCACGCTGAACAGGCTGGACGAATGGTCACTACACACCGGCTATTGTTTCTCTGCTCAGAAAATCCGATGTGTACTTTTTAGCCGCAGTAGAAGTCTTTTAGCAGAACCTCATCTCACGTTGAGGAACACCGTTTTAAGTTTTAGTGAAACTGTTCAGTTTCTGGGCCTCATTTTAGCCTGTAGGCTTACATGGCTGCCACATCTTAAAGATGTTAAAGCCAGAACCCTGAAAGCTCTTAATGTTTTAAAGTGTCTGTATGGTACGTCGTGGGACGCTGACCGCTCCTGCCTGCTATAGTTTTATAGAGCCTTTGTACAGTCGCGGTTGGAGTACGGTTGTATTGTCTACGGTTCGGCATGGGACAGTTATCTTCATATATTGGATAGTGACCACCATGCAGGAATTCGGCTTGCCACAGGTGCATATCGCACCAGCCCTATTGTCAGCATTTGTGCTGACTCGGGCGAGCCACCGCTTACCATCCGCAGGCGACTCCTCATGGTGCGACACTACCTGCACATTGCCATAACACCTGGCAGTCCCATGTAAGACATAGTTCTGCACCCTAACTACGAACAACTCTATACCAACTGGCATAGGGCCACTAAACTGTTCAGCTACCGTACAAAGGCAATTTTAGAACAATACAGATTGGAGCTTCCCTCTTTTTATCACCAGGGTTGGAGTAAATCTCCTCTCTGGCTTTTAAAGAGGCCCAGAATAATTTTAGACCTGTCTCAGTGTAACAAACTGTCTACCACTGACAGTGTTTTTAATAATATTTTTAGAGACATTTTATATCAGAATCACACGTTTACCCCGGTATATGCGGATGGGTCTAAGCAGGCTAATGGAGATGGCTGCTCTGTAGTGTTCCCTCGAGTGACTTACACATTCAAACTGGATGGCAGGTACAGCGTTTTTACTGCCGAGTGCTACGCCATGCTAAAGTCGCTCCAGCATATGAAAGTGCGATAAGTGGTTCATCATATGCTGTGATTCCCTCAGCTGTATTCAAGCCATAGGAAATATGTATCCAGCAGACCGTCTAATCCAGGACATCCAGGACACCCTCCTTTCCCTCCAATCTCATGGAAAGGAGGTATTATTCTGCTGGGTACCTGGCCATGCGGAAATCAGGGGGAACGAGGCAACTGAGGAAGCTGCCAAGATAGCCTGTGACAAGGTCAGAACCGACTTTGAACCGGTCCCAAAGTCAGACCTTGCCTCAGCGGCGAAGAGATTTATTTTTGATGTTTGGCAAAGGCATTGGCTAGAAGTTGAGCATAACAAGCTGCGGCAGGTCAAACTGACCATTCAGCCATAGAGCAGCTCCTTCCAGTGGACGAGAATGGATGAGGTTCTCCTTACTCGCCTCCGTATAGGGCACTGTCCTCTGACTCATAGCTTTCTCCTCCGCCGAGAGGACCCTCCGGAGTGTGATGCTTGTGGCGTACCTTTGACAGTACGCCATATTTTAACAGAATGTGAGCTGTTTTTAGATTTGAGGGCAGACGTTGGCTTAGCCAACGATCTGTCCCTTATTTTAAATGATGACGGTGACAACATGGCTAAGGTTTTAAGGTTTTGTAGCTTCGCCGGTCTTGTCCCAAATATTTTGGACAGACCGGCTTAGATTTTAGATTGGATTGGTGGCTTTACACAACCACCAATCTGTTTTTAGTTGTGATTTTGTTTATATGGCTGGCCCCTTTACAGCCAGCCAGTTAGTTCATTGTTTTAAACTGGTTGGCCCTTTTACAGCCAACCAGTCAGTGTATGTATTTTTACATTTTGTGGCCCGTCTACAGCCAGAGTTCCATTATTATGTTTTATTTTGCCGTCTGTGTGGCCGACCTCTTTACAATCGGCCATGCAGGCGGTATGTCTGTCAGTATTTTAGCATTTTATTGTGCTGTCTCTGTGGCCGACCTTTTTACGGTCGGCCACATAGACCGCGTTTTCGCCAGGTTGTCACGCCAGGGATTAGTTAGGGTGCTCATAACCCCGATGTTGGTGTGCCCTAAAGCCCGAACAACAACAACATATACTGAAACTTCACATAAAATATCTCTTCAGATCCCTTTTTATAACTATATCACCTTCAATTATGGCCACTGGTTTACTAAACCTAATATACACCAGAACTGCTTCATGGTCACTTAATTCTTGATTAACTTGAGATACCACAAGATTATCATCAGACTTTATTAGGAATATATCTGACATGTTGGATCCCCTAGTGCTCTGCTCTTCCACTTGTGTAAAGCCTCCTTGCAAATTTCTGCTGCCTTGTATTAGTAATCTTATTTCCTTCCAAATGATATGTGGTAAATTTAAATCCCCACAAATAATGACCATTCTATTCTCAGCTCTGATCTCTGGATATTTATTTAGTTTCTCCCCAAGGGTCTCATATTCATCATTCACTCTTCCACTGTGGTGAACTTAATGTGCTAATATTGAGCCACATGTGTCATTTGTTATTTTCAAACATTGCATTGGATATCAGAATTACCATTTTATATTTATCTTATATTCCTATCTTGATTGCTTCCAGCACATTCGTAATAAACAATCATTCACTGCATATTACACTGTACTTCCAAATTATTAGGTGCACCTGTTACTTATGTCACTTCTGATATAGATATGGCTTCAGCAGAGCCGGTGGCTCGTGTTGGACCTTGTAAAACATCTGCTTGCTTGGGGTTGTAGCTTACATCAGCTGTCTTAACTGTGATCATTTCTGGTACCCTTCACTGATTCTGTTTTCGGTCGCCAATCCCTCATAATTACCTCAAGGGATAAAGTTATGTTCTCAAAATACAACTTCAGACTTCCTGATTAATTCAAAATTATATATTTTGCAAAAGTTCTTACATAAATTTGGTACCAGCGTAGGCCTAATAGAAAAGCTTAAGACTTCTATCCGAAATAAATGGTTACAGATTAAACCATCCTCTCACAGTAAGCAACTTCCTCCTAACCCCTAGATGAAAGTTAAAAGTTCATCTCGAAGGAAGATTCAGCCCACACCACTGTTGCGTCACTACTAAAATCTTCTACTTCTCTGCGACCAACCAACATGCCATCCTCTTGGTTCAATTTCTGCTTAATTACTGCTGCTTGCCTAGGCTAGCGGTGCCTCCTTATACTCATATTGGGCCAGCTGACTGAACATTGATTGATATGACAAATGGAAACCTTATTTTTATTCCGATCATTCTGAAATTTTGATATGTTGTGAAGCATATTTTAAATATCAATTTTAGTTATGAGAGTTTTACTCCTAGGATTTGTGGATTTCGAGTTAAAGCTTTAATCTGCTATCATTCCTACAATTCTTCAGTATGTGAAATGATTCTGGTATCAAAATATTCTATAAAAATTTCCTCAAGTTTTGACATATATCTGGTCCAGATCACAAATGTATTTAATAGTGCAAAATCGACTTTGACTATAAAGGCAAAGTCAGCTAAAAACTTTAATGTCTATTATCTCCAAATACATGAGTGCTACCGATCTGTAATATATCTCAAACTTTGCTAAAGTTGATTCTCCTTCTGATGGTAATATTATTTCCCCATTATCTATTTCCCTTAATGCCAATCAATCCTCTGTTTCCAAAATGATGCTCTGTAGCGGCAATTACGTTTAAACCTCAATTTCCCTTTTACAGCTTATATATTGTCGGAATCTTTACAAAAATCACTCCATGTATTGAGTGAAAGCTTCTCTATAAACTAAATGTCATTTCTGTGCCCTCAGACCCGTATGTGCGCAGAAATGTTGAATTGCAAAGTCAGCGAAATCTCTTATTTTGTCTTAAAAAACATACTTTCCTGTTAGTTATTGACTCTGTCTTTTGATATGTTGTGTATTATTTTATGCCAAACATTTTGAGCTCTGAATCTTAGCTGTACCTTGAAAATTAGGTGAAAAAAGTTTCTTGTGCAATATTTTCCATGAGTTTGCAAAATCCACAATTTTGTGATATCTCTTTAATACAATTTTCTAAAATGCAAGTGTTAGACCTAATTTGAATTTTCATCTTGTTTCACACCTCTGAAAATGAATGTGGCCAAAAGGCTTCTAAAAAATTTTAACTTTTGTTATAGTACTTTTGAAAACTTATAAAATAGCTCAAACTCTCCTTATTAACATGTTTTCTGACCCTCAAAGTACTGAAAAATGCTTCTAAAACTATCTGCTGTTGGTTTTAAGTGTGTTAAGGACCATTTAAACTGGTTTTGAAAGTATACTGACATAAGTAAGGTTATGTGACAACCTGGATGGGTAGTCAGACACAGAGGTTCCACTGAAATGTTACTTAACTAAAAAGAAATTTAATAATAAAAATAATAGTAATAATCATGCAAACAAATTCATAGGAGAAATTCAATCTAAAAATAAATTTTAAAAAATCGTATAATTTATTCAATAATGTATTTTAATTATGTACAGAAAATCACTATTATTATTTAAATTTATTATTATTCAGTATTAAAATGATAAAGTTGTACCACACTTTGTATATTTTGAAGTGAACTGATTCAATAATTATTCCAAATTGTATGCTCAATCGCTTTCAAAATCCGAGTGGGTAAAATACCCACCTGGAAATTCTTGGGTGGGTTCTACTACCCACCATATCAATATTATCTGCCGGACCTGGGCTTGAGTCATCATCAGTTTGAGAGGAGTATTCAGACTTGTAGGCTTAAGAGTTCACTTTAAATCTCTTGAATTTAATAAGGAAACTATGACTAAAAAAAAAAAGTTGTGTAGTTGATTCATCACACAATATGTACCAAATGTTTGAAAAGTGATTATGTACAAGTCATTGAGATAATGACTTACGGCTTTTTTAGTCCATCTGTGTGAAATCACAGGCAAAAACTAGTAATTAATAAGTCAGTATGCCACTGGAGACCAAACCACTATAGTCACATCAAAATATCAGACACATTTATATCTGCTTTTGTTTCAGATAGAGTAATTGTTACTACACTTTTTCAAATAAAATCTATCTTTTTTTATGTTAACAGTTCAATGTTGACTTTCTCAACCACATCAGTGAGAAACTGTATATGTATGGTAGCATTCATCCCATTCTTCATTTTAACTGTAGTTGTAAACTCCACTATAGGAATTTAAGAAAATAGCAGTCTTACTACACTAATGTGCATTATAATATTTTTATTTTACTAACCTTTCCTGTTAGTATTAAAGATTAACATTTTTTATTATTCTTCATAAAAAATAAACAAATAAAAACTCCGGTTTTTATTTTAATTTCCTTTAATTTTACTGCTTCTTCGCGCACAGATCCAATTCGCAGTTTATCTCAACGTACGTCTCTTTTTTTCTTCTCCGCCAAAGATCTTCTTGCACTCACCATTCATTGTTCAGAGATTATCATATACATTTCCACAGAAATAACTTTCGTCCAAATTGAATAAATAGAAAAATTAGCACACCAAAAAATATTAAACTAAACAAGAAGCACATAAGAAAATGAAAAGAACGTTAATCATTAATGCTTTAAATATTAGGAGACTGTATACTTACAGCATGTAACTCTCAATACAGTAAATACAGCTTACTGTCAGTAATTAGTGTTATCTCTCTAGGGTATCATATTGTCCGGCTATTTTGTACAACTTGTAGAAGCATTGGAACCCAGGCAGTAAGTACTGGATATGTCTTGAAAAGACAAAGGTAAACAAAATATAAAAGTGAAAATTTGCCACAGGTGTATGTACTATTACACAATGTGTCCAATCAAATTTTAATTCCTTTCTAAACATTTTTCAACACATTTTGGTGGATTATTTAGAAAGAGAAAACCTGTCAAAATCCCAAACAGTGTATTGGAGTTAGGGCTGGATGACACAAAATTTATCAAAAGATGCATTAATATAATTTTAAAAAAAATCAAGGCTGTTTTGAATGTTAAAATGTATAAAATATGTGAATCTGTAAATCTTGTAAAAATATAAAAGATCAAATATAAAAGGGAAACAATATTATCTCCGTATAATGCATTAGTCTAATAGTATCTGTTTTATATCACTTGTCTGTAGAACAGAAATCAGAATCACTTTCAAATTCCGAGTGCGTAAAATACAGAAATTAGGACTAGCATTTCCAGTTGGTGCATTAAGAATGCTTCAAATTGCTAGAGTAGTCTGATAGATCAGTAGCCAAGAAACCAGATTGAAAAATCAAAATAGTGGGTCTGAATGTGATGAGGAATTTTATAGACTAGACTTAGGACATGAAAAGATGTTCGATGTTTCAGATTCCGCAAAAATATTTTGGTCTAGCTCTGGCAGAATACATGGCAAATTAAACTCTTCTGCTTGGCAGCCAAATAACCCTTGTGGCTCTCCTGGCCAACAATGTGATATACATTATCTTTTTTCAGATTTCTTTTTAAAATAGATTTGTGTAGATAAAATTGGTACCAATAATAGTCTCAGAAATAAATGAAATCGTTAAAAAAAAAAAAAATTAAAATTCGCAAATTCAGTTAACAATGGCATTTCAGATGAAATTACTGATAAGGTCTTCTAATATTATATAAAATACCCACTTTTTCAATTAATCCTATCCGCAGATATAACATATCTTAAAAATTTGCATAACGAAATTAGTTTCCAGGATAGTGAACTCAGTTGAAGATTACGATACTGCAATTCTAAAGCCATTTATATAGTTAATTTAAGTAGTAATTCAAAATAATATAACTGATACAGGCAATAATTCAAGTTTAAACAGATATAGCAAAACTTAACCTCAGATTTGGATATGTAATATTTGGCTTTCATACAACTTTGCTGAATCAGTATTTTTCCCATTTTAAAAGATATTTAGGTGAATAAACAGCCAGGAGATGATATTGTTGCTCGAGAATCTTGCTTAGAGTTTTTATACATTAAAAAGTAATATGACGGTATGGAATTTTTGTCACGAAATTTTCCGTTTTGAAATTGAAGTATTCATTTGTTAGATAACACCTAGGAAGACAGTTGGTAGAAAGAAAGTAGCGTAATTTCTGGTAAAACAACATAGTAAAATTTTGGAAAGTTTCATGCAGTTTAAATGTAATTTTTTAATATTATATGGTGTAGCAGGACATGTTGTAACATTATAGTTACCTTCCGCCGGCTACGAAGTAGTGCCTGAGAGGTGAAGGAATTCATTGTTTTTAGTCAGTCGGTAGCCAGCCACCACTGAAGCGTGATCTGGTATTACGGAGTGTGGCTAGCAGTGAGCGGTATCGTTACTATGCAGTGAAATTCACTGTGTGCGAACTTTGTTTAAGAAGAACTGTATGTCGTCAATAGGAACTGTGATTATAAAAGTGAAGTTTGAACAGTATTTGAATGAACATTGAACATCAAGTTGTGATAGTGGATGATTTAGCTGAAAGGAGATTTGATTTATAATTTTCCTTTTGTCTCAAGAACTCTGTAATCTTTCGGATACGAAGTTTCAATTAGCCTTTACTTTGAAATTTGATAGTGGCCAAATCGTTGACAAGTGTTAATATGCTTTATCAATAAACCTGTCGTGGACATAATTTTTCTTATTAATAAACTTAAGTGACCTTTATTAATTCTTCTTATAATTGCTGCTTAGGACGGCTTTCATCATTTGGCGACTGACGGCACAACAAACTATATAACATTAAATTAGTTTGCTTCGAGAACTGTGACTTTGAGAGAACCTGTTTTGCAAGTATTAATATACTGTTAATTATAAAATAAAGCATAAGAGTGTTCTTACATGGCTTCCCGTGATCAGGACTGAATAATATTAAATAAAATGTTCTTACAATGTGCTTAAAGGAAAAGTTAAATATTTCAATCATATTCAGTGATTCATGAAAAGAAATTGTGTTCAAAGTGAAATTTAATTAAATTCAAATATTTCTGAGAAAGTTTCATTTAAATATACAAAGGCATCTTATTGTGATAAGAGTGAAATAAGTTTTTGGTGCCAACGATATTTTGTTAATATGGCTTGGCTAGAACAGTGCTCACCTGGATGAATATTTTAAAAATTCATAGTAAATCGTTGAAAACACTTGGAGACCTCAAATTTTCACAGTAACCATTTTTCAATACGTAGATTTGTTTGATGCTACTTTCAAGCCGGTATCTTTAATAATTTAAGTAGTCAGATTTTCTTCACCATTTTTATTCCACTTTTGAAAATAGGAAACATACTTTATATATTATCTGATGGAAAGGTAACAACTTGAGAATAGAATAAAATTTGTTTCAGTTCAGTTGAGGTAATATTACAAAAGTTATGGTAATCACATCTAAATGATTCTTTTCTGGAAAAACTAATAGATTTACAGATTTTTTTTCGTAAATATGTTACTTGATATTTTTTACAATATCTAGCAACTCCAAAAGTTTCAAAACACTAGGAACAATTTTAAGGTTCAAGGTTAAAAGAGCTGTAAGATGGTTAGAAACTGATCAGTTATCGGAAGGCGCAGAAGTGAGAGCCATTCCCATGGGTAGAAAGCATAAATAGCATCCTAGAACTGCCCCTCGCCCCAATATTTCAGCAGCAGTGAGTGAAACATTATGTAGGTCATTCTTGTTGGTTTGGACTTGCGGTGTGGCTGATGATAACATTGGGCAGACATGATTGATTTTAAAATTGCATGTGTAAGAAAATTCAACACCTCATGTAGCTAAAGGTTAGCTAAGTGGCCATGAGATTGGTCTGACTCGAACGTGTTGGTCGAACATGCAAATATATCTTCTGAGTATTTGTCTGATGCCTGTTCAATTAGAGACTTTGCATAATCTTTAAAGAATATAATGATTTTTTTGCCAACAACAGTCTTGTGAACGTTATTTGAGATACCTTTTCTTAGTTTAAGGTTATACAATCTAAGTGGCAGCCTTTCATTATAATAAAGCCATAGCTGAACATTATCCAAGGTTAACTACGGTCAAAGCTAAGACTAAGTTTCGCACCCACCCCACAGCAAGCTTTATTCTGACAAAGAGTACATACAAAATTGTGCAAACTATGACTGGAAAACTTTAGCACAAGGGTATAACTACAGTTGAGATGTAGGGACATGTTGAGGAAATTACAGAACTGGTACAAAGTTAGGAGAAAGAAAGTACAGATATTAAACTTAGTAGAGAGGCTTTAATTCACTGTACCTATAAGTAGATGGAATGATCTGACCTATTTATTT
The DNA here is from genome assembly GCA_031002005.1 of Vandiemenella viatica. Classification (NCBI taxonomy): domain Eukaryota; kingdom Metazoa; phylum Arthropoda; class Insecta; order Orthoptera; family Morabidae; genus Vandiemenella; species Vandiemenella viatica. The sequence continues at coordinate 326,616,432 of JARYHS010008074.1, read as the reverse complement.
ACTTTCGGTATACTTGAAGATTACAGGTAAATAACACATTTTACACATTGCAGTATTCTGACTGCATGGCCATTATAGACCACTACATATTCTTCCTTAAATAAGCATTTGAGAAACTGATTGCTACAAAGTCCTCTGTGTGGTTTATTTGTGAACTTTCTAAAGCATTTGAGTGTGTTAATCATGACTAATTGATGAAAACTGAAATGTTTAATCATATAATGGGAATGATGCAAAATAAACTATATAAAGCTTATTTTGAAAACTCAGTAACTGGTAAAAAGATGAGGTGGATAACAAAATAGAAGAGAATTGTTCATTACCACACCAGGAGTGGGTTTGGGTAATGATGATGATGAGTGATGTATAATTGCTAGAAAAATAACTGAATTGTTATAGAAAACATGGAAATGTTCATAATTAATTCATACATAAAAAACAGAATACAAAAATTTATCTTTTTTATTCTTAATTGTACGAAATGTTTCATCAGACTCAGAAAATACATCAGATACCATTTTCCATGGTTTCCTGAAATAACACCAGCAGCGGCGCCGACTTTTAGAAAACCTCGTGAGTGCTCATTTGATGACTCATTTAAAAAAAAAAAAAAAGACCTGGCAAAGAATGTGAACTAGTTTTGACGAGACTTTCTCTGGCGGGTTCTTGATTTGGCAGGGAATAACATACTCTACTTTTTATCCAGAAAATATTTAGGGTTCCATCCAAACTAAATAAAAACCTTCTAAATTCCTGACAGACATAAACAATGTAGCAGGCACCAAATAGTCTTACATAATAGTGAAAATCGCATCTAAATCCATCCAGTAGATTTCAAGTTATAAACGAACAGATAGGCCAAAAAAAAAAAAACAGTAAACTTCATTAAAATGGGTTCAATCTGTTCTACGTGATTGAGTTACAAAGTTACAAATTTTCAACATTACAATAGTAACAGATAATAGATAGATAACGAATGATTTGTGTCTCCCTATTAGAAATCAGGATTTTATTATTATTTGCGGATAAGCCCATTAGGACTAAGCAAAGTTCTCAGATGCGTTTGTTCACTTTCCTTTGTGCCCATATTTCCTTCATACGCTTGCTATGGGCTTCTTTTCTCTCAACTGACCATGTTGTTCCTGATCTTTTCTTTAATCTTTCCTCCCGGTCAACTTGCCATTTGTGAATTTTTAATTTAAATGTGTCTCTGTTTTTGAAATCTTCTGGAACAATTCCTGCTAATTTGAGGTCTTTCTTGATTTCTCCAATCCATTTCATTGTATCCAATATTGATTTACTTCGGTTTTCATAGAATTCAACTATTTGTCTTGTAAGTCTGTTTGGGTTCATTCTTTTCTTTTGATGTGTCCATAAAATTTTAGTCGGCGTTTTCTAATATCACTGTGAATTTCTGCATATTGTAGTATTTCCTGATTACTTTTGAGTCTGTACTGGTCTCCTATGAGTCTTGGGCCCAAAATTTTCCTTATAATTTTACGTTCTTTTTTCTCAATGTTTTCTATATCTTTTTTTCTTTTAAAAATAAGTGTTTCTGATCCATAAAGACATTCTGGTTTAATAACTGTATTGTAATGTCTCAGTTTTGTGTGCTTGGAGATGCATTTTTTGTTGTAGACATTTTGTGTTAGGCGATAAGCTGTTTCCATCTTTTGGCATCTAATTTCATTAGCTTTTGCTTCAGTTCCCTTCTCTCGGATTCTTTCACCGAGATACTTGAGGTATGAGACTCGTTTGATTTTTACATATTTTGTCTCCATGTATTTTGGTGTTTCTTTATTGCAGGTCATAAATTCTGTTTTCTCGAATGAAATCTGTAGACCCACTTTCTCCACTACTTTCTAGAGTTCGATCTGTTTTTGGGCTATTTCAATGTCACGGGTTAAGATTGCTAAGTCGTCTGCAAATTCTAGGCAATCTATCTTTAATTTTCCTCTGCCTAATATAATTGGCTGGTCATTTCCAAGGATTGGATCCACCTAGTCATGTAGCAACCCTCGGTGTGTGCACACCTCCCAAGCCTCAAGACTCATTTTCTTCATCATGAATAAGGTTGAATAACCGAAATATTGATTTTATTTGTGTGTTCGTTATATATGTTCTTCTCTCGTCGCTGCCTTCAACATTGGTGAGTGATGAGTCATTTTCCCTTTCCTTGTAATTATATTGCCTAAAGCAGTTTCCTTTTTCCTTAGTTTAATGACCAGAATAATATACAGAACAATGGAAAGTGTAGTAGTAGGTATAGTAGGTAAAGATCACTTTGGGTTTAGGAGAAATGGCGGGTTAAGATTCTGGCCTTAAGATTAATACCTGAACGGCGGATCAAGAAAAACAAAGATATTTTTATGGTGTTTGTTGATTCTGAAAAACGTTTTTGATAATGTTAGGTGGGAAAAGATGTTAAATTTTTTAAAGAAAGCTGGTTGTAAAATACCGAGATAGAAGAATACTTTGTAATCTATATAGGATGCAAATAACTATAGATGTAGATGTATATTAAAAGTAGAAAATCATGAGAGAGGAATTATTTAGAAAGGGTCGGAGAAAAAGTTGTAGTCTATCCTCATTAATAGTCAACTTGTATGTGGAAGAAGCAAAAAAGAACTGAAAGATTTGAATGTGGCGTAAGTGTTCAAGGAGAAATAGTCATTATGCTATTATTTCCTGACTACATTGTCACCTTGTTAACAGAACAGGCTGAGGATATTGAGAAGTTACTGAATATCAAGAACAAAATACTGAAGGAAGATTTTGGACTGAATATAAATCAAAACAAGACAAATGTGATAAAATGTAGCAGAAATGGTACAACTAATATTAGCTTAAATATAAAAATGAGGTTGGATGCAATAGGGGATGTTGTGAATTTTGCTGCTTAAGAAGCAAAATTATAACCGTTGGCTGATGCAGGAATGATGTAAAAAGCAGAATAGCACTTGCATAAAGAGCTTTCATGAAAAAGAGAAATCTTTCAGTTTCAAATATTAATCTAGGACCCAGAAAGAACTTATTAAAACTCTTAATTGTGTGGAGCACAGCACTTTATGGCAGTGAAGCATGGACTTTATGAGTACCAGAAGGAAAGAAAATTTAAATATTTGAAGTGCGGTGCTACAGAAGGATGCTGAAAAATATGTGGACAGATAAAGTATGAAGTGAATGAGTTTTGGAAATGGTGGGTGAGGAATGAATTATGTGGAAGAAGATTACAGAAAGAAGAGAAGGATGGTAGGTCATATTCTGGGACATGCAGGATTGGCTAACTTGTTAGTGAAGTGGACAGTCAGTGGTAAGAACTGCACAGGAATACAGAGATTAGAATGTATGAAGCAGGTAATTGAGGATGTGGATTGTGACGGGGAATATGAGATGAGAAGGTTAGCACAAGACTGGAATGGATGGAGGATTGCATCAAATCAATCGAGAGACTGGTGACAGCAAAAAAAAAAAAAACAAGTCAAGGTTGTTAGAGAAACGTTACATAAAGTATTAGTAAGGTAACTACTGTGTTTAATGGCACTGTGTTCAGAGCCGAAGTATGTAACACCCTTCTCGGCGTGTCGACCAATAGTTTTTTGTTTTTTTTTTTTGCCTAATTTGCATCATGGGAGGTCAGCCCCATTTTATATATAATTAAGGCCCTTCTCTTCCAAATTTCTTTAAAATAAAATAATAGCACTTTACTAATATTAAATGCCTTGGTTTAATTTCTTCAAATTAATTTACAAAACCAACTTCACAGCTAATCTCTTAACTCTCCACACAGAGATTCTATAATCTTGTTGAATTCAATGATATTATTGTATATTTATAACATTATTATAAACACTACTGTCTGTGTAAGGCAGTTTAGAATTAAACATTACATCTCTTTTCTTTTTTCTTACAAATTATTTATAATTAGGAAATTAATACACAAAAAAAATCAATTAGGAATTATAATCAATAGATATATTGTAATGCCCCCCCCCCCCTCATCGAGGCACAACTAAATGATGGCACACATTTATTTGCCGAGATGTTCTTTAGTTTTCAAATCACTGTCTCTATCAGTCCACTTACTACTTCCACTCACAACTTACATCTCGATGTCATTGAATCAGTGTCTCATATCTACACAATGAAATTAACATATTTACAAACAAATACACCAATCCAGCATACTGTCTTTATCAGTCCTTCCTTGTTTATAATGACAACTATTTCTCACACAACTCAAGTGACAATCACTATTTGCAATTACTACCTGTCACAACCTTTTTCGATCTTCCCTTTAGGCGAGACTTATACAATTTCAAATCTACAACATTTCTCAGCCCTAATCTTTTATTTGACCTAGGATATGCCAGTTCATATGCGCTAATATTTGGTTTAGAAATGACCCTAAAAGGTCCGTGATATATTTTGAAAAAATTCTTTATTTCGGAATTTATTTCTCTGGATTTTTTTTTTTTATTCTCACCAGAACTAAATCTCCTATCTCAAACTCGGTCCGTTTTACCCATTTGTCATACCGCCTTTTTCTATCTTCAGCTTTCTTCTTCATTATACTTTTAACTTTAGTCATAAATTCTTCCCTATCGACGTCTTTCTTCGGGGAGAATTTCATATGTTCATTTATTAGATTAGGAGGATCTTCGTTGAACATTATGTGATCCGCGGCGTATCCCGTACTTTCATGAGGAATACTGTTAATTACATTTTCACAATCATTTATATATTCAATCCATCTAGTATGTTTTGTACTGCAATACGTCCTGAAAAATCGGCCCAACTCTCTCATTACTCGTTCTGCTGGATTTGATGCCGGATGGTAAGCAGAAATTTTGATGTATCGAATGGTATTATTGTTGATGCATGTGGCCCATCTTTTCGACATAAATTGACTTCCATTATCGGACAACAATGCCCTAGGTCAGCCCACTTTCTCTAAATAGTCCTTCTCTAACTTATTCACTAATGCCCTTCCTGTGGCTTTTCTGATGGCATATGAATTTTGAAAATACATCTAACAGCACAAAAATGTACATAAATGGTCCGTACAAATCGACCGCTACTAAATCTAATACTCCATCAGGTAATATATTTTGCATGAAATTCTTTGATGCTACTGTTGACACTTTGGCGCGTTGACACACATCACAGCTAACTAACCATTTAGCTACTCGTTTGCGCAATGTGTATAGTCGATTATCTCATTTATATACTGGCTCGGCCAACACACCTTCCAGTCATCGGAGGTCTCCTCCCTCCGACAAAATAGGACACCTTCATATATCCGATAATACTTTCCTAATTTATCGTTAATTTTTGTTCCCAGATTTTGCTTCACTAGCCTCAAACATTCATCTTCGTTTTGTTTCCTACGCCTATTTTTGCAGATTTCTTTAACATCCTATTCTAATGGAACTCCTTTCATATAATATATTTTGCATATTCTCTCCGAACTTTCCATTTCTACAATTTTATCTTGTCCGACGGGCAAACGCTACAAAGCATCCGCTACATAGTTGTCGGCACCTTTAATGTAATGTATTTCATAATCGAATTGTTGCAAGAACAACGCCCATCTGGTCAGCCGCCCATGCAACAGCTTGCACTCTTGTAAAAAGGTCAATGCCTTATGATCAGTGTAAATAATAGTCTTGTGCCCCCACAGGTAATACTTGAACTTTTGAAATCCCCATACTAAACTTAGGGCTTCTTTTTCGGAAATTCCATATAACCTCTCATATTTACTCAACAGCCTACTGCCGAAAGCTACAGATTTCCTTTCTTCTTTCGCTTCAACATGTTCGATTTGAAATATATGTACTCCTAAGCCATAGGTCGAACTGTCTGACTCCATGCAAAAGGCAATTTCAAATTCGGATGGTGCAATATTTTACTGTTGGCTAATTCTTGTTTTAATTTTTCAAATGCTAATTGGCATTCTGAAGACCATATCCAAGTTAAATTCTTCTTCCTTAATGCATTCAAGTGCGGATTATTAAATGATTGATCCGTAACAAACTTTCGATAAAACTCACATAGGCCAAAGAAAGATTTCAACTGTTTTTTATTTCGTGGAATAGGAAAATCTGCAATAGCCTTTAATTTCTCCTGATCCGGTTCAATTCCCTCGGCCGTTACTTTATGTCCTAAAATTTTATTTCTTTCTTCACCAACTCACATTTAGATAACTTTAGCATCATGCCCCCCTCTTTTTAAAGCCTTTAGAACTTCTTCAACGGTCTCACAATGTTCTTCCCAATTTTTTGAACTGATTAAAATGTCATCCACATAAATCGATAATTTACCTAGCAGCACGTCTCCAACAACTAGGTCCAGGGCATGTATAAATACCGAAACAGAAATGTTTAACCCAAACGGAATGACACAATATTGATAAGATTTTCCTCCATATAAAAACGCAGTATATTTTCTGGACTCTTCTGCCAATGGAACCTGCCAATAGCCAGCGGATAAATCTAGGCTTGTCATGTACTTCACACCATGAAACCTTTGCAGCATTTCTTCTAAATTTTCCGGCCTATCGGTTTCCTTCTCCACGATTTTATTTAAGGTTCTTGCGTCTAAAACGAGTCTTAAAGAACCATCTTTCTTACCAACAGCAATTAAGGGATTGCTGTATGAGCTATTGCTCCATTCAATTATTCCCCAACGTAACATCTTGTTTATCTCTTGTTCAACTGCGTTCTTCTTAGCCAAAGGTACGGGATACGGCTTCACAAAAAACGTTACATGCTGTTTTATTTTCAATTTACATATAAAATTCTTCACGACACCCGGTCGATCAGAAAAACTATCCTTATATCTTTCCAATATTTCCAGTAAGCGTTCTTTTTGTTCCCACGAGACGCCTTCCAATTCGCTTATTTTTCTTCTTAAAGAATCTCCACACGCCCAGCCAACATTTTCTTCAGCCATCTCAGCATCATACAAATCGTCCTCTTCTGTACCTACCTGGCGCATCATCTGCAGCTTCAAGTTTCCTAACACTTCGGAACCACTCACTACTTCCTTCCAAAATGTCATTACATGTTCCTTTCCATTCTTCAAAATTTTAATTTCTCCTTTTCCACAGTCAATTTGCACCTGGTATTTTTATTAAAAAAATCCATACCGATTATGCAATTAAGTTTAAGCCCGGTATTACAATACAACGGTGCTCTATCTGAACTTTATCCATTTCTAATTCCACCCAAATTTGCGTTTTTAGTCTCTTGCTTAGTTTCCCGGTTGCCCCCATGATCTGAATGTGGCTTACCGGCATTTCCATCACCTTATATCTTGCTATAATGTTTTCATACAACGTGTGTGATATCGCCGTCAGGTCGCTTCCGGAGTCTACAAGCGCTTGGCATTCTATTCCAAATATCTTCACATCAACTAATGGCTGTCTTATTTTATCCTCTAAAACGTCATGCATTTCTTCACTTAACAAATCTTTCGCAATTTCTTCATGCGACCATTTATCTCTTTGCAACTCTGGAAAAAATTCCCTCTTTAAATTGTTTACATTATACCGCCGTCGGCCGTCTTCTGTTGTACCTTGTACCAACAATTTCTTGCATCTTTCCCTATGGCTGAAATCAGAACAAGTTGCGACTTCGTTATTTTGCTGTGCTGACGCGTTCGTACTGTCTGGACTACCTTTTGTTGCATTCTCAGACGCTTTTCTCTGAGACACACCAGGATTTACTTCTTCATCGACACTCTTTACAAAAAATATTCTCACTTTATTTCCTTCATTTTCATTGCATTCACTACTGAACGTATTTTCTTCAATTATATCTTCGCCCTCTTCATCGTCGCTACTCCACGTACCATCACTGTCAATGCTTAGAGCTAGTTCATTTCTTTCGCTGCATAAATTTCCTTCTATGAACACATCTTCTTCCAACTTATGTAACTCCGTCGCTCTCCTTACTCCATGTTCTGCACCACCATCTTTGCCACTATCATCATGTACACTGATTCTGGCCAACTCCGATATATACTCATTTTCCCACTTGCTTTCGCTGTCCACTGACATGGTCCCACAGTTGTTGTTATTCATCCTATGCAAACATTCCCACCACTTTAGATATTCTTCTTTGCTAGATTGCTTTGTCCGGTAGTCATTGTAATCGTTTACTGCTTTTTTATCATACATATTGGATGGTCCTGCAATAACTGTATCCGCCACTGATTGGACCATTACAGTTGCGGACTTAAGTTTTCCGCTCCTTTTTCCTCGTTAGGTTGCCTGTTACCTTTCATTTTCATTTACATAGTTTGTTTGTATTGCGGTCGCTGATTTCCCCGTCCGTTCGATACATAACCACGCTCATTGCCATTGTTATCATTGCCTTCAAACTGTCGCATGTCACTTCTGTCTTGCCGATTCACCTGTCCTTCTCCTCTTCCATACATATTATCTCCTCTGTATGGCCAATTATTTGATTTACCATCAAGATGTCTGTCCCCATACTTTTTATTCTTGTAGCCGTTTTCTCAGTGATCTTCCACATTGTATTCGTACCTTTCGTTACACCGATCTACCCGCTCAAGTGCGTCTAAGAAATCATGAATCCTGTCCCACTGGTTAACAACTAGTTTATCTTGCACTTATCTTTGGAGTTTCTGGAATAATATTTCGATCTGCTCAACCTCTCCTACTGGTTGATCCAGATAACGCAATTCCTTTCACATTGTGTCGCAAAAATCTCGCATCTTCCCGTCGCATCTGCCAAAATGACGACAATTGTAAAAATCACTTTTCTCTGCATTCGTGCAGACCAAAACTTTTCGCGAAATCTTCTCAAAAATTCATTGTAATCATTGCACTCTTCAGCCGCTTCACAGCTCCAGGAAAAAGCTTTGTCCTTCATTTTACCTCTGACATAGTGAATCTTCTCTATATCCGACCATTCTAATGGTAAGTCTTTATCATAGATCTTTACAAAATCTGCAGGGTGAATATTTCCATTCGGTTTAAAAACTGCATCAGGTAACATCGGCGGAGTATACGTATTCACCGTTCCGGTAACAACCGCGCCAGGTCGGTGTTCAACCTTTTCCAATCTTTCTTCTACTTGATTGAATCTATAACCAATCTGTTCAATTTCAACTTCACATATCTTTTGTCCTACTCCTTCATCAATCTGTTTTTTCAATTGAATGATACTGCCTGCAGTTTGTTGCTTCACCAAAATTATTTCTTCCCAACATTCTTTTTGACTTTCAAACATGACTTCTCTGATGTTTCCGATAATGGCGTTTTGTCTTTCATTATTATCTGTTATACGTTGATCCATTTTCCCGGCTACTTCTTGTCTAACCTCTTCTTGGAAATGTTCTAATTCAGTCCGCACCTCTTGCTTCCAATTTTCTTGAATTCTCTTCATCTCATCCCTCATAACCTGGAAACTTTCTTCAGTCTTCTTTTGATTTGACATAATTTCTATTTCCAATTCCTGAATTGCTCTTTCCTGATTTAACATAATTTTTCTTTCCATTCTTTGACTTGTTTTTTTCCTGATTTGACACAAGTTCTGTTTGCATTTCTTGCATTTTGATTTTTCTTTCTATGGCTTGATTTAATTTCATTTCTTGGAGTTGCTTGAAACATGTCATGAACTGTTGGGAATCTACACTCCTTTCTCGAGCATCAGATGTTCAACTTAATTCTGGTGAGACTGCGTTATTTACATCATTATCTCGCCCATCGTCGTTGTCCCTATCATTTAACCCATTACAACCATCTTTACTATTAATATTACTGCTTTCAAAATACTCTGCAACCCCTTTTACCTCAGCATTAATATTTGGACTGCTAGCCAATTCCACTTGAACAGAATTACTATTAACACTTCGGATTCTGAATGCATGTTTATTATCAAAACTAACAACTCCAGAACTACTCGTCTGCAGTTCTGACGTATTATTTTGGTCCTCACCCAAATCAATTTGCGCATCCTCTCTAACCAATTTAAGGCAACTGTTTTCCATCTTAGCAACAAATTAAAATAATTTAGAAACAATAATAAATTTTATTTACGCGGAAAAAAAAGAAACTGATAGTATTCAACAATAACTGCTCTCAAATTAATACAGCACAGCACCAATAGTACAACGATGTATTGCAATGCCGATAATACTATGCATAGACTTGAATACTCGACCACAAAAGCACTTACAAAATTTCGTAGTATCTATAATGCACACAGAAATCCACGACAGAAATATCAAAAGTCCACTTGGTATAGCACTGCAAATAAGCAACCATGTACATGCAAACACAAACAAAACAAAAAAATCAGTTCTTTACAGTTACGATATTCCTCGAAAAATAAATTTCCCCCTTATTATTTTGTTTTAAAAACTTGTATTATTCTATTGTCTTAGCTATAGACTTCCACAGATGCCTATAACCTATTTTAAACATGCTACTGCAATTTTACAATCTTTTAAATTTTTTGACATTCGTTAATTTAATTACTTTCTAACAATCTGTCTTTACTTAATTCGTTGCAAAACAATAGTTCTTACATCACCGTTACAATTTAATTATAAATTCTTATTGTAAAGTCTTTACTTTTCGCAGGTTAGTTTCTAACAATTGAACTTTATTTTCTTGCTGACTCAGTTCTTGCCTCAATTACAAATTGCTTTAATTGAAATTTTAATATTAAATGATACTTCTTCTTTTTGTTGAATATGAGACCGCAAGTCCAAAGAGAACTGGAATCTGTACTTGCCAATCTGCGCCGATCTGCTCCACTTCGTCCACAGAAAAATCCTTGATGAACCGATCCTGGCAGTATTGCCAAATGTAACACCCTTCTCGGCGTACCAACCAATAGTTTTTTGTTTTTTTTTTTTTTGCCTTATTTGCATCATGGCAGGTCAGCCCCATTTTATATATAATTAAGGCCCATCTCTTCCAAATTTCTTTAAAATAAAATAATAGGACTTTACTATTATTAAATGCCTTGGTTTAATTTCTTCAAATTAATTTAAAAACCAACTTCAAAGCTAATCTCTTAACTCTCCACACAGAGAGATTCTATAATCTTGTTGAATTCAACGATATTATTGTATATTTATTACATTATTATAAACACTACTGTCTGTGGAAGGCAGTTTAGAATTAAACATTTACATCTCTTTTATTTTTTCGTACAAAATATTTATAATTAGGAAATTAATACACACAAAAAAATCAATTAGGTATTATAATCAATAGATATGTTATAAGTAGCTGCATCTTCTTTCACACCAGTACATGAAGTACGCAGGGGATTGAAATTAGACCAATTAACCAAGAAGTCTGAATAACATTACAGTCTGAACCTCAAAATCTCAAACAAGAGACCAGCCTATAAAAAGTCTTAAAATAACTTAATTTTCTTATAATAATAACAAATGAAAGTAAAGTGCAACCATAAATACCAAAATTAGGCATTGATGTTTAGACCACAAAATTTCACTGAGAATAACATCAAAACCAATGGGTCTGAACTCGAAGCCAGTATGCAGTACTGTCACAACTACAGATAATGAAAGCAGGCTCAGATGACTCAGATCAAGTATGGATGTGAATATTTGTTTTTATTATCATATTTATTTAATTAAATTCAATTTAAAATACATGGTTGACATTGTCAAGAAAATAAATGCAGTAGTCTGTGAGACTGGTAAACCAAGAATTTTTTAATCTTAAACTTTTTGAGTGTAAAATCACCAACTTTTGTCCTTTACCAATTTTAATTTTAAATTTTTTCAATGCTTGAGGTAAATGATTCATCATTTCCTTTGGTAATTTATACCCTATTGTAATGCAAGAATAGGCTTCACAGAGCCCACAGGAAGAAATAATTTAGAGCTTTTATATAAATTGTTCAAACATAGAAAGACGCTTCAAATCAAAATGGGACCAGTATTATGTGAGTATGTAAAGATTGAAGTTTTAAAACTAAATCATATTGAAAGCTTCACAAACTTTCTCACATGTAGTACAGTTAGAAAAAAGCATTTTAATGTAGTATTTGTGTGGTCTGAATATTTTATTTAAGAAGATAAACCGATATGACAATTTATTAGATATGTGTGCAATAGGAAATAGTGACACAATCAACAGCAAGGCCGCACAAGCAATGAAGAAAAATCTGTGGAGATTAAAGGAATTACACTTGTTTAAATTGATAGAATAATGTTAAATATGACAATACATTGTCAGCATACATAAGAATCTTCAATAAAAATTAGAGCTTGTAAATAAATCCAAAGTATGTTTTTTTTAAAGGAATAAGTAAATACATCTGTTTAAGTAATGTAGATAGAAAAGTGAAAATATAATCAAATGAAAGCTAAAAATTAAATAAAGTAATAATACAGTTACAGTTTGGAACTGAATTTAAGCTTCAAGGGTGAAAAATGGGATTTTGATATTTAACCTTGATGTGATTTCTGTGACATATGTCAAGTAGAAATAGGAATCTGTTATAAGCAGGGCACTAATAATTAAATAGAACATTAAATTCCATTAAGAATAATACAAATTTCATTTAAAATCATAAATAAATAAGGAAGATATAATTTACTTAATTTGAAGGCTTTCACCTGGATCATAGTAAATAAGCTAAAAGTAATACACAATAATAGGAAATTGAAAATTACATCTGAATAAAAATAACCGCAGAACTGAGACATACATAAAATAAAAGATAAAATTAAAAGAAATCTTGTGGTTTAAGTACTTTTTACGAGGTATTAAATACTTTTAAGTTGATAAACAAAACAAAAAAAATTAATATTTTATTGACACTTGACCTGTTGGTCATACAGTCAAGATACATTTTATTTAGGGCTGTATCTTTATATACATACATACATTAGCCCACATTTACATATATGCATTACAAATACATACAAGTCACTGTTAATTAAAACTTTTTAATAATAAAACAGTAACCTCTGTAAACAATAATTGTTTGAAAGATTGAGTAGTAGAGTGGGTACTACCCGGTTATATTTCTATACGGTTTCTTGTTATGAAGTGCACCATCCTCTGATATATTGCAATATTTTCTAGAGCAAGGAGGTGGCCTACATTAACTGGATAACTTATGTCCCAATGTTTTAGGTCTTTCCAGAAAGTGTCTGTTACTTCTTTGTAATTCTTGTATCCGAAGAATAGGTGGTTTGTGTCAGCCTCGGATTACCCATCGCACTGACAAAGTGGGGAGTTTACTAAATTTATTTTGTACAAGTGGCTTCCGAATCTGATGTGACTGAATTTTAATCACAGCTTTTTTGGTGGCATATTTAAAAAAAAAAAAAAAAAAAAAAAAAAAAAAAAAAAAAAAAAAAAAAAAAACATTGTGTTGTCGGTATTTGTAGTTGTATAAAAAATGTTCAACCCTCGACTTTCAGAGATTAATAACTTCAAAATGAAGAGGTTCAGGAGGAAAGTTGTCATAGTCAGCAGTGCCCAAAAATAGTCAAGTTTCAAAAAGATCAGACTAAAATAGGCTGCTGTCGGTAATGGTACCAAAAAAAATCCAACTGTGAGTGTATAAATGGGTAGCTATTTTTTTCTCATCACCGGCAGTTTTTCATCAGGCATGGCTCGCACAAGTTGTCTCAGTGACATGGAAGTAGCATTATCTCAGAAATTTTTCCGTCATGTAACTTTGTGGGACTTAGAATATTTTCAGCTTGCTAACTGTTTTAAGATAGACATTTTTATGGCAAGGAAAAACTTTGAAATTATTCCAGTTATCAACCTCAAGTGATGGAATTTGTACTTTTTATGCAAATGGAACTTTATTAAGATTTGCAAAAGTTTGGGGGACTTCATATATTTATTTAAGAATAAAAGCTTGTGATTACTTGCAATCTTCAATTTTTAGGTCTGCTGCAATCTTAAGAAATGTGCTATGTAATCTGATATCAGTTTAAATTCCAAAGATTTGAAGAATATGTTGCGTGATCTTTGCTAGCAATTTTTATTTCTATAAATAGCCTTCAACTGTTATCTAATGTGGTGTAAAAATACAAGAAGATTGGCGACCGAATTAGAACCATGCAGAGATTTGAATAGGTGACACATTTCATCCATGGTTATAACTATTGATTGAGAATCTCATGTCTTAAGAGACATTTTAATCTTTACACTATCCCTGATTTCTTTACCTTCAAAAGAAAATTTTCCCAATCCCTTATGCCTAAAGTCAAGTGTCAGCTTATAATCATGATTATCTCTTCTCATCCAAGTACTATTTCTTATTCTTCTACCAATATCACAACCTAATTGCCAATATGCGCCTTTTAGACTCTCAGTGCTATCTTTATCTCCTATCATCCATTGATTGCCAATCTACATTCTTTATCATATCATCTACTTACTGTGTCCTACAGTAATTTCGACAAATAAATCATGCTGCCCACGTTTGCATCCTTTCAGCTTCTGATATCAAAATGTGTGTCCCATACAGCACCACTAAATTGTAACCTAATTCCCTCACTTCTTTGGTACATCCCCTCACATCAGTCTCTCAAATAAACAAAGGGTTTTGAAACCTTTCCTTTCCACTAGAGTATATTATCAAGTCTTGAACAAGCAATTCCTATAATCATTGATAAAAATAAATTTATTATTTGTGTACCTAATAATTTGACTCTTATTGGGATCTGTATTAAACAACCTAACTAGGTGTCCTTATATCTCCCTGTATCTGTTCACTGTAGTCACCCATTTTGATCCTGTTTTACGAGGGCCGTTTGATAAGGAGATACCACAACAATCAATTTTGGTTACATGATGCGTGGAAAGTTATATTATTTAAACCCCCCAAGCCAAATTTTACCCAGTAGTGATGCTTTGTTCTCATGTGGTAGTCTTTTGAAGTGAGCAAGTAAACAATTACCACAAAGGTGGACAAAAGTAATTCTGTGCAGTGATAAAACACTTTTATTTAAAGAAGTGGACAGTAGCACAGATCAAAGTCAAGGTAGATGATGTACATGGAAACTCTGATCCTATGTTGAAGGTCAACTATTTCTGGATAGACAAATTTAAACATGGGCAAACCAGTACTGAATTTGAAGCACACTCCAGATGTTCAGGTGAGGTTACTACACTGGATATCTTGCATAAAATTGCCAGGTGAAGGTGCTTGAGATTGCTGAGGCTGTCAGCATCTCAGCGGAATGAGTTCATAACATCCTGCATCAAAAATTGCATTTGAAAAAGTTGTGTACGCGATGTGCTGACTCTTGGTAACAAACATACGTGAAAGGATGCTTTGACTATGACGAAGAGCAATCCATAGGAATTTTGGCATCAGTTTGTGACTGTAGATTAAATTTCAATCCATTGGGATTACACTTCTGATACAAATGAGCAGTTAAAGCAGTGGATAATGACTGGTGAAAGTGTGCCGAAGAAGGCGAAGACTATTTCATCAGCTGGAATGGTAATGGCCACTGTTTTTTGGGATTCTCAACAAATTATCATGTCGACCATTGCAAGGACAAAATTACATGAATTGGACTTACAATTTATCCCCATCCACCCTATTCTCCAGATTTGACTCTGTGTGACTTTTTCCTGTTCCATAATTTAAAAATCTGGCTCAGTGGGAAGAAATTCTCATCTATTTGAGGAAGTAATTGTAACCTTCAACGAGTATTTTGCAGGCTATGAGACAAATTACTTCTCTGACATTATTAAAAAATTCAATACTCACTGGGTCAGATGTATCGCCCTCAACGGGGACTACGTTGAGAAATAAGTGTGATTTTTTTCCAAAAACAAAAAGCAAAAGTGTTTTACTTGCTTTTTACCAGAACTGTTTAAACAACCTTCATAGCACTGTTTCAACTGCAAACAATCCTACTATGGACTGTATGTCATCAACATAATCTTTCTGTATCTCACTATATACTCTCTTAAAATGTCTTGCTAGCTTATGCAAGTTGCTTTTATAGCCCTGCCACATTTTTTACACCCTCTACTACTGCCTGCATTTTATATCCAGAATCTGTACTGTGAGCCTTCTCACTGTGCATAAGCAACAACACTGTTCTCCATCTGCACTCCAACTCCCCATTCAGATGGTCCCTTTTATGACCTGTGACTTCTGCTATGTGCTTGGGCGGGCCTTTGGCACAGCCAAATGACTGTACATCGTGAAAATAAGAAAACAGAAAAATTTTTGTACCCTAACACTTTGTCCATTTTATCCAAAATATCATGCATATTGCTAACTAACTGAAATTATATTCAGTATCGTGTCAAAACCCATGTTGCCATTTTACAACCCCCTTTTTTTTCTTGCTTACATTTCTTATATTGTTGCATACCAATCTCTCCATTAATGTAACTACTACTGAGGGCTAGCTGAAAAAACATAAAGGGGCTGGTGTTGACAATATTACTACAGATATCTTAAAGATAGCCGGATGTGACATTGTACCTTATCTTGAGATATTATTTACATAGAGTCTGAATACTTTCTGCCTACCATAAGACTGGAAAATTGAAATAGTAGTGCCGGTACATAAAGGAGGGGTGAGAAATAGAGTTGAAAATTACAGGCCGATCAGTTTGACATCAGTGGTAGGTAAATTAATGGAGAGATTGATATGCAACCACATATGTGAGGAGTGTAAATGATTTTCAAGTAGGCAACATGGCTTTAGCCAAGGATATTCATGCAAATCTCAGTTGGTGGGATATATGCAAGATATTCCCGATGCAATGGACAAGGGAGGCCAAATTTATAGTGTGGCACTAGATCTTTCAAAGGCTTTTGACATATTGAGCCATAAAATGGTAGTAAATAAGGTAAAAACTGTTGGAGTGGATGAGAAAGTGACTTACTGGGTAGAACAATTTTAAAAAGTAGCAAACATAAACTTAGGGTAGGAAATGCACTATCAAAAGAAGTGGAAGTAAAAAATTGGAGTGCCACAGGGTAGCGTATTGGGACTATTGTTATTCATTACTCTCATGAATAATTGTGTTGATCGTTTACTATCAGAAATTAGATTGTTTGCAGATATATGCTATATAAAAGGATCAAAATGGTAGAGGACTGTAAACAGCTGAAGGGTGATTTGGAAAGGATATCTAGTAGGGTTGGTAAATGTGGGATGAAGATAAATGCAAAGAAGAGTCAGCTTATTAGGTATACAAATAAAAAACTAAAAGTAGATTAGAATTATAAGGTGGGGAAAGAATTGCCTGTTGAAGACTTGGAATATAAATATCTTGGCATTACATTTGATAACAAAGTTAACTGGGCAGGACACATTGGTCAGGAAGTAGGAAAAGGTTTCAAAATTCTGAACTTGTTGGAGGGAGTGATGAGGGGATGTATGAGAGAAGTAAAGTAATTGGGTTATGAAAGTTTGGTCAGATCATTGCTTCAATATGGTAGTGTAGTATGGGACCCACATTTTATGTATCAAATACAGGAGTTGGAGAGGGTGCAAAAAACGGGATGCTAGATTATTTTCTGGAAATTACCGCAGAATGCAATCAGTAACAGATATCGGGAAGATGTGGGTTCGAATCCCCGTCCAGGCATCCAGATTTGGGTTTTCTATGGTTTATCTAAATCATTCCTAGCGAATGCCAGGATGTTTCCTTCAAAAAGGCCATGGCCGAATTCTTTCCCTTTCCTTCTCCCCAGTCCCATCCCTCCTCTAATGACCTTAGCATCAACGAGGCGTAAAGCAAAAAAAAAAAAGTAACATATATGATGAAAGAGTTTGAATCGGATTCATTCCAAGACAGGAGGATGAAGAGGGTCAGGGGAGTGAACAAGTCGTATGTTGGTAAATGAGGCATGGAAAGATATTGGTGTAAGAATTAAAAGTGATGCATGGAAGGGGAAAGATGACCATGACCACAAGCTGGCACTTGATTTCAGGCGCAAGGTTGTAGAAAGATTCTCTTTTTTGAGTAAGGGCTCACGGGTTGGAATAAAGGTCCAGTCAAACAGAGCACGGGCAGCGTGTGCGTGCGAGACAAGGGATGCCCGCCGCATTCTGACGACATCAAACACAGCGCGGGCTATACAATGCGATCCAGTATGGAGAACAAACCTCACACGAAACAATCGGGTATTTGGCCGTAAGTCACTCGCTCCAAACTATCGCTTTTTCCTTCGCAGTTATCATACAACTGTCTCCAGCATAGTGAAGGAAAGAACTGGGACGTTTTACAGCCTTCGTATTTACCTGTTCTGGCTGATCGATTCTGAAAATCTCTGAGGATGGTTCAGAGAATCTTGGTACTATCCGAATGACATTGGAAGTGTGAACGGAAAACGTGAAAATAAAATGTCCTAACAACATTGACTCAAGCTACATTTTTCCCATTGTTCTACTGGCAATTATTGATCCAGTTATAAAGTTCCTTGTAGTTGATACTGAGTTACGGCCGGCACAGCGACACTAGCATCATTCAAAATTCATCCATTTATTGTGAATTCGCTCACTGTGAAACCATTGCCTAGTATGGAAACCCCGTCCGTCATGTATTTGTTGGCGACGAATGTTTCGCACTGCAGGCTTATTTAATGCGCCCTTTCCCGACAGGCGATGAAAGAAAATATTTAATAAACGGCTTAGTAGAGTGTCACGTGTCATTGAAAATGATATTGGCATATTAGCCCAGAAGCGGCAGTTTTTTTTTAAATTGAAACTGCAGTACATGTTGTAAAATTAGTATGTTAATTTTCTAATTGATATTTAAAAATATTGTAAACATAAGTGCTTACTACTTTCCTTCTTACTTAAATAAACAGAATTATATGTTATATGTCAAAAATGCAAGTAAATGTAACAAATAAATAATGTAATTCAAATGATAAACTAAATAAAATACTTTTAAATAAATAGTAATTCTATTAGCAGCAATTGCAGGTTTCTTTCATTTTCACCGCAATCTCAATCCAAGTTTCACTTCTTTTTGTTTTAGTCGGGGTGGCGTGAATGAAATAAATAATTTTTTTCTCGCACCAAATTAATTAATTCCTCTGTTTCGACATTCGCCACCTCGACGTGATCGCGCGATATCTGTGTGCACGTACAACCTGATCGCTGCCCGCGACTGGATTGCGCATTCTGCCTGCTTTCTGTTTGACAGGGTTGATGCAATATAACGTAATACAGTACCCGCTGCATTCAGACTTCCCTGCACACACCCGCTGCCCATGCTCTGTTTGACCGGGCCTTAAGTTACCATGAATAATTTACCAAAATCGTTGAAATAATTTAAAGTTTGTAGAGGGCAAATGTAGGTGGGTGCAGGAAAGGGGGAAGATGGGTATGTAGGGAAATTGCCACCAGAGTGTGAGCTCCATTGAAATTTAATTATATATACAGGTACATACAGTACAACTCCAATTATCCGAACTCCTATTATCCAAACTCCGACTATCCGAATCGTTGATTATCCGAATCACTTAAGGTAATCACATTAAGACGTGCATGGAACAAGTTGAAAGGCATATCAACTGAAGAAGAGAACGAAAAGGAAAAAAAGGAAAAAGAAGCTCAAGAAAAGGAAAGGGAAGAGACAGGAGAAGGTGGGGATGACGTGTCACTTGAGAAATTCAGAAACATTCTTCTGAAAATTCCTGTTCAGAATTTAGTACTGAAGATTTAGGTGATTGGGTGGTGTGTGATTCGTCGGAAGTGTGAGAGAAGAAAGTGTTGAGGAGAAGATGACCTTAACGTGAAAGTTGAAGCAGACACAGGACCATCAGCCAGTCAAGCATTTGCCTGCTTTGAAACTGCATTGAAGTGGATGGAGAGTCAGTCCGAATGGAACCACACGCTGCCTGAAAATGGATGTATAGAGTAAAACAACTTACTTTGACCGAGATGTTCAGCAAGCAATGACTTTTATTTACAATACGGTACAATACGGTACATAAATACTGTACTAATGTACAGCACTTGTAAGTGCGCTTAACATGTAAAAATCTTTCCTCCTAATTTAATTAATTAAAAATTCTTTTTATTTAAAAATAGTTTTTCTCCCGTTTTCAACATACATACAGTAACTAATTAATTAAAATAGACCCTTTTTTGGAAAAAATCCCATTATCCGAAATTTTGACTATACGAACGAGGTCCGGTCCCAATTGATTTGGATAATTGAAGTTCTACTGTGTATATATGAGCTAAGCAGTGAATCAATTTTAAAAAAATGATATCAAAATGAACCACCAACCTTAGATGATGGTTTCGTGTGGTGAACTTACAAAAAAGCACAATAACAGTGCTTTTTTATGTGTTCACCCCACGAAATCATCATCTAAGGTAAGTGGTGGTTCATTTCACTATCCTTTTTTGTATGTGTGTGTGTTTATGAAATGCCCAGCAATTGTGGCAGTGTTTACATCAGGGAGACAAGTTGCACTGTGGCAGATAGGCTTAAAGAACATATCTGCCACTGTAAACAAAACACCCATGACACATCCACCATAATTCATCATGCCATCAAAGCAGAGACACTATAAAATTAGAGGACAGGAGGCTGCTATGGAGAGAAGAAGAATGGTGGCCTTGACAAGTGAAGGTGGCAGCAGAAATTTTGAAGAATACCAACAACTTCAACGTAGACAGGGGCTTATCACTCTGGGAAGCTTGACACTATTTGCTATGTAAACAAACATAGTATCTCTGATGTCAGTCAAAAACTTAGATAAGAAAATAAATGCAAAATTACCAGAAAATCCAGATATTATTAGGCCATAAATTACCTAATGTCATTGGTGGTGAACAACTTATAAGTAGGGCCCGGATTTTTCAAAAAAGCATATGCGCATATGCAAATGCATATTTTGAGGGTTAGTGCATATTTTATGGATATGTGCATATTTTAGCTTTTATTTCATCTCATAACTGAATATCCGATACTTCTGAAGAAACTGTAAAGCCTAATGTACCTGTATGTTGGACATCCTTGGCAACCGCAACAAGTAAGTTAAATTCTTGGAGTAAACAGGATTTTTTTGTACTGGCATTCACATGTAGAGAATTTTCTACCTTATCCAAACTCACACAGTGACATGTTTGGAGGTGCTGCAAATGGAAAATTTGTGTGGCGGCGACCTTCTCTACTGCCCTGAGCGGTAACATTCACGGGAAGGGCGGGTGGGGTCGGCAAAATCAAAGAATAGCTCTATTCTCCCTCAGGCGGCAAATTCTTGTTTGAGGAGACGACAGTCACAAGTATTTACCCCCACTTGGAATATTCGTTATCTACCAGTGTGTTTATTCGTGCGACAACTACCGGGAAGGCCAGCGGTTTTCTTTAATCTTTTCGGGAATATTCCCCTAATTGCGGTACGAGCCAGTTTTCCTGAGAACAGATTCCTGGCTTCCAGACCTGAGGGATTCGTACTTTTAAAGGGACGTGTACATTCCTTTCCAAAAACAGTAGCCTCTCAAAGTTTGTGTTGACAGGAGTGTTCGTGTGCTAAGATTAAGTTTCTTTAATCTGACTCCAAAAATGCCTAAAGAAAAATGCACAAGATCAGTTTTAATTAAGCAGTGGATTTCAGGCAACAGTGACTATTCTAGTGACGGTGAAGTTGTGTACTGTCAAGTATGTGAGAAGAATATAAAATGTGAGAAAAAATTTCAACTTGAACAGCATTCTAAAACAGCTGTACATCTCAGGTCAAAAGAAAAGAATAGGAACACGCAACAGCTACTTTTAACTCAGGTATCACGGTCTGTTAATACATTCTCTGCTGACCTGTGTAAGGCTTTTGTATGCAGCAATATCCCGCTGCATAAATTGAATAATCCAGATCTACGAGCATTTCTTCAAAAGTATTGTGTTAATCAAAGGATACCGGATGAATCCACCCTCAGGAAAAATTATTTGCTCTCTCTACACGATTCTGTCCTGGATTCAATTCGGTCTGACATAGGAGGGAACTGTGTCTGGATATCGGTAGATGAAACAACCGATTCATGTGGCCGATACGTAGCGAACTTTATAGTGGGCAAACTATGTCAAGAAGAACCCGGAAAACCACATTTACTTTCAACCAAAGTGTTAGAGAAAACCAACCACAGTACAATTGCAAGATTTATAAACGATTCCCTGTGACTTCTGTGGCCTACTGAATCGGAGAGTGATTGTTACAAGGTGCGTGTTTTAATCACAGACGCAGCTTCATATATGTTAAAAGCTGGTCAGTCGCTTCGAGTGTTTTTCCCCAATCTGATCCATGTTACATGTTTGGCGCATGGATTACATCGCATTGCAGAAGAGATACGTTCTCTATTTCCTTCAGTTAACAAAGTAATTTCAAGTGGAAAAAAAGTGTTCCTAAAAGCACCAGCGCGTGTACAGTTTTATAAGGATCGTCTGCCTGAGGTTCCTCTTCCACCGGAACCTGTTCTCACTAGATGGGGAACTTGGTTGTCTGCAGTGCTGTTCTACCAGGAGAACTTTCATCAAGTGAAAGATGTGGTTACAAGTATTGGTCATGACGATCGTGCTGCGTGTGTTCGTGAAGCAAAGTGCGCATTTGATTGTGATACTGTATATCGAGATATCAATTTCATCCATGTACACTATTCGTCACTTTCTAATGCTATTAAGGGTCTAGAAACTAGCGGTGCACCCCTTCACGAGTCTATTCAGTTGCTTCACAAAACAATTTCTTCTTTAAATGCCGTCCCTGGTGAAATTGGAGAAAAAGTTAAATCTAAACTCAGCAGGGTGTTAGACTCAAACCCAGGTCTGCAAAAGATTCAATCAATTAATACGTATTTAAGTGGAACCACACAATCTTTGCCAGATGAATGTTCCGAACAGTCAGCACCATCGTACAAGTACTGCCCAATAACGTCCGTTGACGTGGAACGATCATTTTCGGCTTATAAACTAATTTTGTCTGACAACAGAAAATCTTTGACCCCTGAAAACATTGAAAAACTGTTGGTAACATATTGTGATTCATCATTTTGTAAGGAATGAAACGTGTATATCAGTGAGTTGACATAAAATAAATCATTTGATAACTGTATATTCTTTAATAGTTAGTCCATGTTCGTTAATTGTTAGTGTATATTCGTTAATTGTTAGTGTAGATTCGTTAATTGTTAGTGCATATTCTTTAATTGTTAGTGCATATTTTAGGACTTTTTTGTGCATATTTGCATGCATATATTAGATGTTTTACGTGCATATATATCCGGGCCCCTACTTATAAGTTTTATGACTCAATCATTCAGGTTATGTATGGACTTCCAAAATAAACCTCTTCATAGAAGAAATACTGCCACAATCTGATCAGTTTACTTTTTTTTTCAGAAGCAGGTAATATATGCGAGAAACCTGAATCTCCAAGCTCATCTGATCAAAAACCTGGGTCTGCATGGGAAACACTTGTTCTGTTTGCTGTTAATTTCACTAAGCTGAATGTGCACATGAATATGGGCAATGTCATGGGGAATGTAATGTAAGTAATCAATATTTATTTGCTATACAGTTTTTACCATATTATTTTCCCCCTAGTACTATTTTTATTGAAAGGATACTTTTAAATGTGAATGTTTATCAAAAATCAAATTTAGAAATGATTTATCTGCATTGCAGTCATTCAATTACATTTATGGTTTTTGCTCAGGTGGCTAACCAAAGACTTCAAATCAGAGGGTCGACTCTCAATTGGTAGCAACGGCCACAAGAACATGTTTATTGGTGTTGGTCTTGGTGGCTCCAGCCTGGATGCTAAGGGAGGCATTGTTGGAGGAACTATAGAATTGAGTAAAATTGATACATATAGTAAGTATTGTTAATTGTTGATCAGTAATGTTTCTTTAACCATGACTGACAAACTCTTCGAGATCAAGTACTATTTCCTTTCCTGCAGCTTATTTGTTATTTTTGTTGTAAACTTGGGTGATTTTCATTGCTCTCCACTTACAGTGAAACCATAAATTAATTTTGTAGGGAACCAGACATCACATAAATCATTGTATCAGAATTCCTTGTGTAATTTAAAAAAAAATAATAATAATAAAACATAAGCTCAAAGCTAATTTTTATTTCACTCAAAGTCCTTCATTCAAATCCATGACACTTGATTAACAAACCTGATGAGTAAAAGCTCATCTTTCACGAACACAATCCAGCAATTAAATCGTAAACATTATGTTCCATTATATTTCAGTGACACATAAAGAACCACTCATTCACACATCATAATTAAATTTTGTCAAAATCATTTTTCTTGAAATTCTCTTTTTCATAATGTTAGGAAGTTGCAGTTTCTAATTTTTTTTCTCATTTAGCAAAAAGCTAAATTTCATTTTAACAAAGTGCATTATGATGTAATTTTATTTATTTCTAGTTATATAAGAGTGGAGGTTTGTTGAAAATTAATAAAATTTTCTTAATCTATGGACTAACTCGGCTAGTTAGCTGAGAAAATTTTATTTATTTCTAGTTGTTTATAAAACTACCACTTCATGTTAAGTAGAGGGGGAAGTTCATTAATGCAATACAAAAATTTAAATTATACTGGAGGGTGACTGTAACTGCAAATTTAAATATGTAATCTGAGACTTTATTGTTTAGTTTATGTTGAAAATGTTTATTATCTAACAAAAGTATTAAATCCACTCTGAAAAATTTACTGGTTTTAATCTGCAAAAAGAAGACAAACGAAAACAGTAGCATCAATTGTGATAGGATCTTTTTCTTATGAATGATTATCACACCAATGCAATTGAATTTGTTGTTTTATTTCCTGAACGCATTTCACTTCATTCTCTGAAGCATCTACAGCGGTGTTATCTGTTGCGTGTTTATACAAGTAATTACATTTGTTCTATGTTACAATTTAAACACGAAAATTATGATATATACAGATATGGGTTTACTTAAATTTTTCATCGGTCACATATCCTTATAATTGTACAGTGTTTCAGCATCGGTTATGTTTGTAGCAACATCTTGTTAGAAACAAAGTCTTGCATGGGGTTTGTGCAAAACCTTCGGTCTCAACTATGACCGTGGATAACCATAGCTCTTGTTTTGCTATATTAAATTGGTCGTCACTTAGCTTAATAAAACCCTAAACTAAGGAAAGGGTATAGATAACAATTTTCACAAGTCTATTGCTGGTAAATAGTTAATATATTCTTTAAAGTTTGGCAAAGTCAAAATTGAACTGGCATTGTTCAAAGTTCAACTAACTAGCACCTGAAAGCATGTCACCATTCGTCATCCGCTTCTAATGCTGAATTTATTCACCGACTCCCGGCACTTAAGTTATGCCAATGCACCACATTGCATAAAACTGCTGTTTCAAAGCTACATTGCGACATAGTTGTGCTCTAACTGTGCCTGGCCCACTGAGGGCGTGGAAACATCTGGACTGCTGTATATAGAAAATGTCGGTGGGAACGCACAGACTTCATGGTTTCCCATGAGAAGAGTCTGGTAATCTGATCAGATATAACATCTCACCCTTGTAAAATTTCAGCAGAATTTGACCTTGATGACTAAAAATATTTCTATCATTCTGAAATTTTGAGAGTAGCAAGATCTTCTAAAAAACATCAATTTTAATCCTTATGAAAAATTTTGTAGGTTCAATAGTTTCACCATTAAAAAAATCATTTTATACGATTCCCAAGACCTGTTAATAACTTCTACAGTTTTGTGGTTATGACACTGAAATAAATTTTATTTTACTCCTAAAGAGCTACTCTTTTGTTTGATATCCAATATGTCATGTTTATTACCAAAAGGTGAAATGAAATTCGTAATCCAAAAACAGAATCTAACTAATTAATATCTCAGAAGTTATTGAAGCTATCAATCTGAAAGTAGCTTTAAACAATTCTATGTACATCAAAAACAATTACTGAACAAATTCTGTAACTGCATTCTTCGGTTTATTATAAATTTTTGAAATATTGCTCCAGGCGAATGCTTGAGAATGTCGCAATAGAAAATACTATCTCAAAACTGTAAAAATCTAATTTATTGCTTGAATTAACATAGTAACTTGTTTTAAAAATGATATGCAATACTAGTCAATCTAATTCATGGTTCTAAGAACAAATTTTGTCACACAGTTACAAAATTTATAGGTTACCTGACAACCTACATGCAAACTGCTGCTACAAATATAACTGATGCTGAAACACTGCACAATTATAAGCATATGTGACTGATGAAAAATGTAAGTAAACCCATATCTGTATATACCATAATTTTCATGTTTAAATTGTAACATAGAACAAATGTAATTACTTTTATAAACAACCAACAGACAGAACCACTGAAGATGCTCCAGAGAATAAAGTGAAACGTGTTCGGGAAATAAAACAAGAAGTTCAATTGCATTGGTGTGACAATCATTCATTAAAACAAAAACAAAAATTGAAAACATTACCATTTCTCTCTTTTATCATTTTTTAAGGGAAATCTCAATAATAAAATATATGAAATTCATCATGGTTTCTTTTGTCAGTTTGTCCCGATTTAACACCTTTATAGTCTAAGGATACTTGTCTGTAGTTAAATCCTTGATAAATTGTGTGCATGAAAACATTGCATATCAGTAGCATCTTGTAAATACTGATTTATAATTCTGCAGTTCACATAAGAGAAGACCCAGGTACTGAGCCTGATCATACTGTAGGTCTGAAGTTATTTGCACTGGAGTTGCGTTTGGACTACATGGGCACTGGTGTTCTTATGTCAAGAGTGAGTGCATTAACAGTATCATTACGAGATGAATGGAAAATCAATCTCAACAAAAGAACTGAAGTATTCAGTCCAACTCGGAGGTATTTACTAAAACTTTTATTGATAAATGTTAATTTATAATTGTTTTTATAGATATTCCTATTGATTTAAAAAAAAAATTAGACTTCATAATTTCTGCCTTTATGAGGCAGGTAAAAGGGGATCCAAGCAAATAAGGCATCTCATAAATTCATTAGTATTATTTTTATCTAATTTTGTCCACAGTTTCACCCTCGCGTCCCTCAAAAGTAGTTTATGAAGACTTTATAGTTCCTAACATGTATTGCAACCACTAGTAGTCAAGTATCTTATGAAATACACTGAGAAAAAGGTTGTTAAGGCAAAGCTTGCAGTCTCAAGAGCAGTAAATAAAGACATTTTCCTGATTTCCCTACATCGCTGTAGGTGGATTCTCATGTTTCTTGACCCTGGTTCTTCTTCTGTGACAGTAACAAGACATAACTAAAATAATTGATACAGCAGCCATCACAACATTCAAAGGATACTATAGTATCAGGGCAGTATTTACACTGCTTTGGTAATGCATGATTTCCATAATTTTAAAATACTTGGCTTCATTCATTGAATACAGAATCTGTTAATGTATAATTTGACTTTTGAGTTGTTATTGTTTTCTCTGTGTGTGCGAGAGTGAGAGAGAGAGTTTTCAGAAAAAATAAACTTTTGTTGTCTGTAAAAAAATATTGCCAGTATCTGACAATCTTTAAAAATTGATGTAGTTAACCTGAAAATAGATAAAGGATGATCACAGCAAAACTTAAATTTGAAATTTCAGACAAGTAATTTGCAAAAATTAGCAGTGGGAATATTCTTGTAATCCTATATATATATATATAAAAATAGACATGTTTCTCCACATATTTCAGTTTTCAGCCACCAATTCATAGCACAGATCACTGGTGTTTGTGTGAGAAAGTAGCATGGAGTTTCCTATCATGCATAACGTTGGCTAAATGTCGATAGCTGTGGGGATGTGGAAGTTGGTCAATCCCGGGCATTTTCATATTTCAACAAAAAATTTGTGTCTTCTTATACTTCCGTTTCCTGCCGCAAATACATAGGATAGACCAATGATGTTTGTGTGTGGTAGTAGCAGTGACTCTCCCATCGTGCACTCTGGTGGTTAAATGTTAGTAGCTGTGGGTGTGGGAGATATGGTGGTTGAAAGTGGTCAACCTGCACCACTTTCATATTTCTGCCAAAGACGCATGTGTCTTGGTGTATCACTTTTAAGGGAATACTATCTATCGCAGATCACTGATATTTGTGTGTGGTAGTAAGACAGAGTCACCTTTTGATCACAACATTGGCCCAATTTCAGTAAATGTGGGAGATATGGTGGTTGAATGTGGCCGATCAAGGATATTTTCGTATTTCGACCAAAGACGTGTGTCCGTAAATTTTACTTTGCTGCCTGAACTACATAGCGCAGATGACTGGCGTTTATGTGTAGTAATAGCATCGAGTCTCCCATCGTGCACTATGGTGGTTAGATGTGGGTAGCTGTGAATCCAAATTCTTTACAAACACATATGAAGTCGTGGGTACCAGCTAGTTAGCTGATAAATAGTCTTCAGTTATGCAACTATCTTCTGACTGAAAGTAGATCCGGTGACGGAGGAACCTCTAATGCATGACGTTAACACAGAACTGTCCTATTTAGGGAGGTTGGTTTTACATCCTTGTGTGGCTAATACAATTTATTGTTTCCCAAACAGTGTTATATTGTTCATCTACCCAAGGTCATTTCCTCATTATCTTAGTTCTTTCATCCGCTCGGTGATTCATCTTTCTCTCTTCATTCCTTTCAGCAGTTTTATTCTATGTAGGAATAAACACCTGGATTTAGTGTATGTCCCACTGGTGGTTCATGAAATGTGGAGGTGGTCTGATCCCTGTTTTTTTTCATACTTCTTCTGCTTCTGTTCCCCTTTGGATCAGAGGGGATTAGGCATAAATTTTTTTTCCTGGAGTCAGCTTTTTGCATCCGTTTGTAATCATTGCATTGTTTTATTAACTGTAGTATCTATCTCTTTCACATCATTAGAGGCTTACTATATTCTGGCATTATATGTATTCTGCTGCTTACGTACACAGTGTGATGTCTGAGGATCTGAATGTTTGAGGTTTGACACCCCATATTTTATTTGTCAGCTTTCTGCTGTGGTTATTTTGAGTGCCCACTTTTTCCTTGATGTTTTTAGAAATGCTTTCTCCATCCTCTGTCGTTCCCCTGATTTGAAACCTCTATGATGGCAGTTAGCTAGCATGCATGAAGGAATATAATGTAAAAATTTAAACACTCATTATGTTGTGATGCTGCTGCAGCCTTCAATGTTGGTAAGCAGGGGTTATTCTCCTATCCTTATATTTAATTTATATATCAAGGGTTGGGTACATCAAAATTTAAAATATTGGTGAACATCGATTTCTTTTGAAAAATTAAATGAATTTTGGATGTGTATTTGAATTACCTAAAGTAACAGGAATATTATGCTCTTACAGCAATGATACCTATCCATTTATGATGACTATCTGCATGAAGAGATCTCTAGTAAAATCTTTAAGATGCAGGTGTCTTTAATTACATAGTTATAGTTTACTGTACATATTTCTCATATTATAAAATCATCGGATTGAAGCCATACAGTTTTTTAAAGCCAATTTAAGATACAAACAGCATAGTACTATGATGAGTATGGGAGAAAATACTGGAAGAGAAACCATTTAAAAAGATAGAAATAGCTCGTATTCCTATATAGTAGTTCTCGACGGTGAGAGTTCATCACTTGCCGAGGTGAGGTCCGGGGTTCCTCAGGGAAACGTGATAGGGCCTCTGTTGTTTCTCATATACATTAATGATTTGTGCAACATAATAAGGGGGATGAAAATATTATTTGCCGATGATGCTATTATTTATCGTGAAATCACAACCCTGGACAACTGCGCTTTGTTACAAGACGATATTATGAAAATAATTGCATGGTGTAAAGATTGGCAGTTGGAGTTAAATGGTAAAAAGTGCCAAGTCATGCGTGTAAGTAAAAAGGTGATACCATTTAGCTTTGAATATACAATTAATGGCACTGTCCTTAGAACGGTAGATTCCACTAAATACCTAGGGGTAACAATTCGTAATAATTTGTCGTGGAATGAGCATATCGAGAATGTAATTGGGAAAGCAAATCGTATGCTTCGATTTCTAGGTCGTAATTTAAAACAATGCACTCTGGACGTTAAATTGATTGCATACAAGTCACTAGTGCGGCCTCACTTAGAATATTGTTGTTCTGTATGGGGTCCCCATCAAAAGGGATTAATGGAGGCATTAGAGTTGGTCCAAAGAAGAGCCGCCCGATTCGTGGCAGGTATATATAGTTGGATGGAAAGCATAAGTGCGATGTTGAAGAAGTTAGGATGGGAAGACCTGGAGCACCGAAGGCGTTGCTCTCGACAGAAGCTAATTGAAAAATTCTCGACTGATGTATTTCGGAATGACAGTAAACAAATATTGCTACCAGCAACATTCATATCCCGGAATGACCGTGAAAATAAGATATGAGAAATCAGGGCCAGAGCCGATTCATTTCTGTACTCATTTTTTCCACGAGCGATTTGGGAGTGCAATAGAAAGGATTTACTGGGCGACTAAACATAAAATCCTACAGGAGTAGCTTTCGACATACTATTCACAATAGCCCATGGGCGCCTCCTGCCATATCCCGTATATCCCTTCCAAACCATTACCTTCCCGGATAGGTGCAATGCACCCTCCGCCACACACTTTTAGTGAATCGCAGAGTAATAGTAATAGTAGGCAGCATTGTGGAACTATTTTATGAGCTTACCATCATAATAAAAACCAGGAAGGATAAGGAAGATAACCTGTTGCATATCACAGGTGAAGGCATTAGGACCAGGATGAACACAAAAACTTAATTTGTACTATTTCAGTAAAAAGGCTTAATCATGTAAGAGGTGAGACACATGGCAAGAGTAGAGGTGTGTAAACACGTTTCCTCTTACATAATAGAATTTTCTGTGTTTGGCTTTATGGAAACTATAAATATTTTTTCTGTAAGAAAATTATTAAGAAAGGCAACATTATAAATAACTAACTGTGCCCAGCATATGTTGCAATGCCTAATTTTCATCCTAAATTGCAACACATACGTAAACATACATATTTACATGTACAAACCAAATGGTTTTTGTGCATAAATTAATTTTGAAAAACTTTATTCTTGTGCTTTGGAATATACAATGTTTTTGATCTTTCCGTCTTCTGCAAAAGCAGAGTACCCATCATTGAGCAGGGGCTGGATATGAAAGTTCAGATGTTTTATCCATTTTGATTGGATTGTAATAAACATTCTCCATCACCATCCGTTTTTGGCAAATTTCCCTACCATTTTGGAGATATAAGCAAAACATTGAAAAGTTACACATGTAGATTTGTCTTTAAAAAGTGTAAAGGGGGAGAGTGGATGCAGTTTTTTAAACTAAATGTAAACATAATTTTTCACTTATTTTAAAGTATGTGTGCACAAAGTTCCTTACAAACTGAATAAAAACTGTGGGTTTGTGTTTAGCCACAAAAACGTTATAACAGTTTTTAGATTTCAAGTTCTAAGTTCTTAGTGATCAATTGTCCGATCAGAATTGTTTCAGTGCTGTTTAACAGGAAATATTATAGGCTCTAAGAATATCACTATTCACTCCGAACAATTTCATCATCGTTTTTGATATGTTTCTAAAAAAAACTGAATGGTTTCAAGTGTAACTTTTGATTGGGGGGGGGGGGAGGGAGTGGGGGGGTCTCTTGAAAACCAAATGTAGACAGTATCTTTCTCTTTGTTTTTAAACTATGCATGAACCGAGTTCCATTGAAATTGGATTGAAATTGTAGGATTCTATAAAGAACATTGGCACAAATTTAGGGGGGGAGAACAAAGGCGGTGAGAGTTTTTGTTTTTAGAAACGAAATGTAGACAGTATTTATCTGTTTGTTCTAAAGTATACATCTGCAATGCTCCATCGATATCTGATAAAAACTGTCCATGTGTATAAAGAACAATTGAAAAAATTAAGGGTGGGAAGGGGAAGAGCAGTTAATTTTTTGCAAATGAAATGTAGACATAATTTTTCTGTTTGTTTTAAACTATGTGTATTCAAAGTTCCATTGATATCAGATAAAAACTGTGGGGATATACAAGAACATTGGCAAAAATTAAAAGTGGGGAGGTTAAATGTGAAGTGTACTTGGCTCTCACGGTGATTCTTGGCAATCGATTGGTAATTGGCAAGGGAATAACGCTTGTTGAATTTCTATCCACTGCCGATTGCCCGTGAAAGTGATGCACAAATCTGGTGTATTTACTTTACACTGGAATACGTTTTTTGCAGATTTTTCCCCGCAGGGGCCTGGTACGCAAGTGCCAGGTACGGGTATGGCGAACCCGCGGTGCCCGAGCTGGAAACTTGTGAGCGCCGCAAGTTTCCCACACCGTAAGCTCCTACCATGCTTCAACGACCACCGTAAGGCATGGCGGTGGAACGTTGTGTGCCTAGGAGAACGGGGATCTTGGCTTCATCGCCCGGATTGCGAGGATGGAACCAACCTCTATAAAAAAAACCTCAACCTTAAGGTCGGACACGTGCCGAGGAGGCGAATGGGTGATGAGGGAAATCACTCGCTAACGTGCAACCTCAGGGGCACCTGCGCACCCCTGTTGTATGAGCATTTAAATTTATATTGGTTATACTCATGGGACCAAAATTAAGCCTCACAATAAAACCAAAAAAACCTGTGGTATGGGTGTGCCGCAGACTAATCTCAATACACCCAGTTCTAAGAAGCGGGTGAGGGTTGATAGCCCCCCCGCTTTGGAAAGTAATTGTAACGGAAAAGTTTGTTCGCTCACGAATGCTTTATAGTTATGCAGAGAGTGGAAGGAAGTTTTGAAAAAGTTTCGCCTTTTTATATTTCTAAGGGCTTAGAGGGTCTGGTAGGGACCCTGAATACCATAAAAAAGCTGAGGAACGGGACGCTGCTGCTGGAAACAACCTCCAGTAGGCAAGCTACCCAACTCCTTAACTGTGAGAAGCTCGGGGAGTTCGCTGTTACATGCGAACTCCACAAATCCCTGAACAGCAGCAAAGGCGTGGTCACCTGTAGGGACATTATTGACATACCTGTAGCTACCGAGGAACTCGTTAAGGAGTGGGAAGATCAAAAAGTGGTCGAGGTGCGTCAGATAACACGGAGGGTAAGTGGCAGTCTTGCAAAGACTGCCACCTTCGTCCTGATGTTTAACACTCCAGTACTACCAAAGAACATCAAAGCGGGGTACATTAATTTGAACGTCCGTCCGTATGTTCTGGACCTGATGCTCTGTTTCCAGTGTCAGTGGTTCGGGCATACGACGGCGTCATGTAAGGGAAAACCAACCTGTGGTAATTGCGGGAAGGGCGCACATGAGCCAGGTGTTAGTTGTACGCTCCCACAGGCTTGCGTCAACTGCTCCAGTTCACACCCCGCCTAGAGCAGGGAGTGTCATGTGTATCTTGAAGAGCGCAAGATACAGGAGCTGAAGACCAAAGAGCGGATTCCATAAGGGGAAGCTAAAAAGAAGGCCAAGTCGCTCGCCGCTCCAATTTTTGGAACTAGTTATGCTAAGATGGCTTCAGCTCCCGTCAGGAAGCAGAGTGTTACTACCCAGACATCAGTTGCAGACATGAGCACTAGCACCTTGTGCTCATGTCAGTGCAAATGCGGTGCAAAATCCGCTAAGGTCGTTACATCTAAGACTGCAGACGTTGGTAGCAGCACGTCTGCGACCTCGACCACATCAGCAGCAATAGTGAAGGTTTCACCAGCATTTCCAGTTAAAGTGACTGCACCTCCAATTCCACCACGTGCAGTGAAAGGAGTAGCAACATCTTCTGCTACTAATACTAATGAAGGTGATCAGAAGTTCCGGGGCCTGAAGTTCAGGCAGACGGACCCGACTCAGTTTGTGAAATCCCCCTCTTCGTCCCCTCCCAGGTCACCTGGTAGTAGGGAAAACAAGGGAAAAAGTGTGAGGAAGAAGAAAGCCAAAGAGGTGTTTGGTGAGTTCGCCGAGTCGGATATGTCTGTCTCTTCGGAGACAGAAAAAACCGAACGGCTGGTGGACGAGCCCGGTCCCGTTCCTCATCAGACAGCAACCGAAGACCCACCCAGACATGGGCAGGTGAAACTAAACAGGTAGGATGATGGATGGGTGGCCTCTTTACAGCCACCCATCCACATGCATTGTTTTTAATTTTTTGTTCACTGTAATAATTCATGTCTTGCTGGCCGCTATACAGCCAGGGATACATGTAGTGTTTTAATCCTTTTGTGAACCTGTCTGGCCCCTATGCAGCCATCCAGGTGTTGTACTGTCAAATCATGGTGGCCCCTATAAGCCACGTCAGATTTTATTATTTATTTTATTTGCTGTCTGTATGGCCGACCCCTTTACAGTCGACCATGCAGATGGTATTTTAGTATATTTTTTAGCCAAATTAGTAAGTGGTTATTGTTAGGGCGCTACTGACTTTACCTTCGACATGACCTAAAGCCGCAAAAAACAACTGCATTGATTGGGATGAGTGGCCATTTTACAGCCACTCAACCATGTACACAGTTTCTTTTATTGTTGTACTATTAGTTGTAAGCTTTTATATCTGGTTGGCCACTTTACAGCCAACCAAACATGGTTTGTGAAGTTATTATTTTTAATGGCTCCTTTACAGTCAACATTTTAGTATTTTATTTATATTTTCCGTCTGTGTGGCTGACCCCCATACAGTCGGCCATACAGACGGTAATGCTGTAAATTTTAAGCCACATTGCTTAGACGGATATTGTTTGGGCGCTAATGACCCCGTCGTCGACGCGCCCTTAAGAACCAACAACAACATTTCCAGATTTTTCTTCAGACCTCCTGGATTTTTTTTCCAATTAAAAACATTCAGTTGAGTTATTTCCATCCCGGCAGCATAACAAACAAAACAAAAAATAATTAAGAATATCCATCATTCGAATAGTGAGTTATAGCTTTGAATTCATACAAAAATACCATAGAAAAAAATCACTTTCAGTTTTTCACAAATTTTCCAATTTCCTGGCCAACTTTTCAATTTTTTTCCCCTAAAAACTGTATTTGGACTGCTTCAAACTTTTAAAAAAAGTTTGCCAAATCGATCCAGCCACTCTCAATTAATGCACTTACCAATAAATAACATTTAATTTTTAT
Organism: Vandiemenella viatica; assembly: GCA_031002005.1. Taxonomy (NCBI): domain Eukaryota; kingdom Metazoa; phylum Arthropoda; class Insecta; order Orthoptera; family Morabidae; genus Vandiemenella; species Vandiemenella viatica. The sequence goes on along the minus strand of JARYHS010008074.1, from coordinate 326,581,302 downwards.
TTATACAGATAAGTGTGTAACTTAACTGTTGACATCTAACTTAAGAATAGTGCAGATAATAAAATTTTATAAAATAGTTAAATGAAATCAGTTGAATTTCAAATGTGAAAGGGAATCCAAATTTTTAATATTCTGGAAAATTTGTGCCTTTTTTTCATTAATTGTATGGATTTGCCTAGAGACCATTTGTGGATGAAAGAACATGATAGTAACTACATTATTCATTTACAGTAACTCAGTAACACTCTGCCCTAACATTCAGTAAGAAGTGGGTTCAAATCCCTGTCCAGCCATCCAGATTTTGGTTTTGTATGGTTCCCCAAAATCACTCCAGGCATTTCCTGGAATGTTTTCTTCAAAAGGACATGGTTATTTTCCTTCCCCCTCCTTGCATTCAGTCCTTTCCTCCCTATAATGACCTTGATGCTGACAAGACATAAAGCATAAGCAGGGAAAAAAATTGATTAATAGGAGTGAACATCAAAGAAGAAAATCGCTTATTTTTGAGCCATTACCTTTCTCCACTCCACATATCATGGAGGTTGCCCAGATCACTGTTTTGATCTACAGTCAACTGTCAGATCTTTCTTCAGTTAACTCCAATACAGTTCTGTCTGACTGTAGAATCACTTCATGTCAACAGTTTAAACATAAATGTTATATCTTCAAAATTTATATATCACTGATGAAGTGATTTGAAATATAGTTTTAGGGTAAAACTGAACAAATGATGTACGTCAGAAGTGATTTATCAACAGCAGCAGTGGAGTAGGAAGAAATGTCATGACGCAATATTTATAAGGAAATGAAAGATAAACCCACAACTCGCTAAAGCTGTTCAACTTTTCCTTTCAGCTGAAAAATTGAGAATTTTAAATAAATTAAAATATGCTCACTGTTTATTGCTCAAAAGAATGTCATCAAAAGGCTTTTATAATTGATTAACTTGAATGATTGTTTTTTTATTATTAATCTTTTTATTAATTAACACTATTGGACACTTTTCTTGATTTCGGTTTTGTATAGTTTCTTCTGCAACTGCGGGGTTGGGTTACTACCTCAGTTTTAATAAATAAGTCCATTTGTCTTTTTAGGCCAGCAATGATCTTTATGCATGGAGATCTTGGTTGGGACCAACTTCAACTTATGATATCCAAATCTACAACAGCTGACCTTCTGAAAATGTTCTACAAGCTAGAAGAGTTCTTCTCTCAGCAGTTCAAGAGTAGTAAGAGAGTTTTCTCAAGTCTGCAACCGAGGACTGCAAGGACGAGCAGCTTCAAAAGAAAGCAGCAGCAGCCACTGCAGCCTCCAAGTGCTAGCAAGAGGAGAGCCACTACAGTGCCCGAAGGTATTCATGGCTTCCTGCTGCATGTCTTCAGCTCGCTCGGTAAGTGCATGTTGTCTGTAGCTAACTTTAGTCTTCTTCCAATAACACCTACCTGTGAGCTGTGCTATTAGTATTTTGGCACTATTGAGTGCACATCTTACATAGTTTAACATTACATTTAAAGGTGTGGTTACTAAAAATGTTCTTAGATTACTATTTTAATTGCTTTTTGTAATTGCATACTAGTTTGCTGTTGATGTGACAGAATGTAATCTGTAACTGCTGCTGAAACCATTGTCAAAGTAGTTTGTTACCAAGAAAAGGTAATTATTTTTTTAATTCCATTTCTGTTGTCTTATTAGTTTTTATAATTTTAATTTACCCTATGATTTCATACATTTTTTTAATTCGAGAGGTAATCAAAATGAATAAATATACCCTTTCTGTAATATCCATTCACTTCTCAACAAGTTCAGAATTCACTGGAAAATCAGAATGTCCCATTAAAATCTGTAAATAATAATGATATATGTCTTTCTTTAAAAAAAAATAAAATACTATTGATTTTTTTGTTCCATTATCTAAAATGTTTTCGGCTCTTATTTTTCTATTAAAGAAGATTTACTGGTCTTTTCTTTATAACTTTTTGAGCTTCCCGATTTTTAATTTATATCTTCTTTCATTTCCGTCCGTATTGGGTACACTACATATTGGATGAATTTTATAAACTTCTAAATTACAGCTTTGATTTGATTTTGTTTTGTTTTGTTCTACTAGCAATCTGCTTTCTTTATTATTATCAAAAATGGTTCTTGAGCCTTTAAAAATTCAAGAATATGTTACTAAATAATTTTGATTGATATTGAATAAATCTCACTGTTATTTAACAGTCTATTTATAGAACTGTTTGCATTTTTATTTTTTCATATAAATATTTTTCAAATTGTTTGGATTTTTTGTACATGTCTGTTCATTCTGTTTCTCCATATTGTTCTACTACTGCTGTAGAAGTTTTCAATTCTTTTCCATTAAAATTATTGACAGATAATTTTTTCTCAATTATGACAATTCTTCAATTTTCTCCACTTTTTAGTCTTCTGAAGCATAAAAATTGTTTAACACTTAGGTGGCCACTGTAGGTTTTCAATGTTATGGCTATTATTTTCTTTGTTATAAATACTTGAAGGTTACTATTTTTGTTTTCCATATGTTGTTTATAATAACCACAATTCAATGAGTAGCCATTCTGTTCTGTCATACAACATAACATTCAATGTAGATATTTTCATTAAATTTTCTTGGAATATCGTGGAAGCACGTGTTGCGCGAACATGTGTAATTAAATTATAAATAAATATAGTTAATAGTTAGTTTTTGTTATAATAGTAATTTCAAACTCTAAATTGTAATACATTCTTCTACTGTGAGTATTTTTATTAGTGCAAAAAAAAAATTATTTGTGTTTTAATGCTGTGATCTGTTCGGTGTTTTTTTTTTCCCCCTGTGTTTGTTTACATTTTTGAACACTAGGCTTAAGTTCAGATTTTTGTTATAGAGCAGTGGTTCCCAATTATTTTTTCCCGAGTACCACTGCAAGCAGGAGCTCAACCGCGCGTACCCCTTACAGCTGAAATGATAAATAAATGAATTCGTTCATCCCAGTAGAGTGCTTCTCACAACCACAGGATTACAATAATATAATTGACACAAACACAATTTATTTTAAAATATATTTGGGTGATAGTAATGTTTCTTTTGGCTGATAAAACTTGGTTTTTTTCAATCATTTTAGTGATCACCTTAGCCAAGTGACTACCGCGCGTACCCCTGGGAGAAAATTCACGTACCCCTGGGTGTTCGCTTACCACTAATTGGGAACCACTGTTATACAGCATTAATATCGTTTACGTTTGTTTTTGGTATTCGTATTATCAATGATTTTTCCATAGGCCTTGTTAAATCTGCGAATTGTAGAGTCAGTGTTCTGTGGCTTTTCTTTACATCCATGTTTAATATCTGGTATCAATTTTCTTGTTTTAGCGTTACAGAATTTCATAGTAAGTTTGTTTTGACTGCATTAGTTTTGTTTTGCAGTAAATCGTGAAGTTATTAAGTGACAGTGAACCATTTTTTAAACAGAAACTCGGTACAGTGTAAACAAATTTTATTTGTTTACATTTGAGGTTAGGTCAGATTCAGAGATCTAGGGTGTCAAATTTCAATGTAATTGTTTAAAAGTTCTTTTGATATCATTTGTTGTAAGTCTTGTAGTTGATAAGTGTTTTAATGCACATTTCGGAAAAATTTTGAGTGATTTACATAGTATTTGTTTAGCATTTATATTAGAATCCTACTTTTACTTTTCTTTGGCAACTGAAACACAAGTAGTTAATTAAAAGTAAACATTTTAAAGTTTTTTCTCCTAAAGTTCTTAAATTTTTTTAAAGTAGTTTAAAAAGTAAAGATTTTAAAGTTTTTATTCTCCTGAGTTATTAAGTTTACTACAATTATCATAATGGATACTAAGTGTGGAAATTGCCGAAGACCAGTAAGAGATGGAGTGACGCGCTGGGACTGCGGGCGCTGGTTTCACTGGGGGTGCAGCGATGTTACTAACAGTGACTCTTGTGTCAGTATTGCCTGGAATTGTCACTCCTGCAGAATTAACAATCAGGAGCAGCGGATTTTGAAGCTTCAGTCAGATCTGGCATCTGCGGAGAGGGATTTAAAGGCCATGAAGGCAGAAAACTCACTTCTTAAGCTTAGGTAGAACAGTGAGTGGAGGGAAGTCAGCTCTGGCAGGAGAGGTAGGAGACACTGTCTGTCTGATGGTTTTCAGCTGGAGACATCCAATGTGTTTCGGCCATTGGAGGATCTAGATGGTGACTTTGAGGACTGTCAAGTTGGACTGAACTATCTAGGATCTTGTAAAGTAAAAGGGAAAGCTTTTCAGGGGATATCTCAATGTAGGAAGGTACTGTTACTTGGAATCAGTCATGGGAGGGGAATCATGGGGATTGTTCAGTCAGACTTGGGGCCAGATTATGAAGTCTGCGTATTTTCAAACCAAATGCAGATCTTGGAATTGTTGTAGCAAATGTGGAAGATTTCTCAAAGGAGGATTGTATTGTAATTGTAGGAGGACCAGGACTTAGTCTTGATAAGGACCTCAATTATTCAATTGATGAATACATTGCTCACATTTCCAGGAACACATGTCAGACGAATGTGGGATTTCTGGATTTGCTTGAGCGTTATGATAAATCCTGGATGTGGCATAACATTAGGCGTACAAATGCATTGTTGGAAATGGTTCTCTGGCAGCAACAAATTCACACATTGGTTTGATAGATGTGGCCTGCATTGGTAGGGACAGTTATACTCTCCATGGACTCCATCTGAATCTCAGAGGTAAAAGAAAGCTTTCGCTTCTTTTTGCTGATGAGATCAGGGGATGCCAGGTGAGTGAAAGAGGTATTTCTGTTATAAGTAGTGTTAAGTCGCGGTCTTTTTTAGGGTTAATAAAACAAATGTATTAAGATGTCTAAAAGAAAGTAACGTCTCTCCTGATCAAAACTTATTGAAATTAGAAATTCCATCTGACATACCAGTATGTACTAATAAAGTAAACAATTTAAATTAATTGAATCAAATTGTTCAGACCACTATTCTCCATCAAAATATAAGGGGAATATATAGTAAAACTGATGACATTACCTTATGCCTAGAAGAGATGCAAAATTCCAGAAATTTCAGTGTAGATGTTTTGTGCATATCTGAACATCATTTGTCTGACACTGGAATATCTCAGCTGTCCATCCCAAATTATAAACTAAGTTCTCATTTCTGTAGATGTAAAATGGAGAAAGGGGGAGTTGCCATTTATGTTAAAAATAATATTTAATGCAACAGTGTAGGCGTAAGTAAGTATTAAAAATCTTGAGCATGGCATCATCAACAGCAATGGTCTTTCTTCAATTGTAAAATGAATCACAGCCAACCTGTTGCAATATTCATTGAATTTATTGTTTACTGGTTTTGACCCGCCTTAAGGGAGTATTCTTCAGAACTTGTTAAAAGTATTACATCAATCTAAATAAACTCTTCTCAATAAAATAGTACATTTTGTACCTAACTCGCACATTAAAATATATTTTATAGTTATCCATCCGGCAGCCGACGTGGATCACAGTGCGAGCGTCACATCTAACCTGGGCGGCAGCTTACTGCCGACTAACTTGTACGTTGTGGCGGTATCTAGTTTAATGGCAGATAGCGCCACCTGCGATACACGTGTGGATGCAACAGATGCTATTAAAATTGAACAGCGTCTAGTTATACAATATTTGCCATGCACTAAAATAGAATTTTTGAGGAGAAAAATAGTTGTCCAACATGTCGTATTATTGGGTTATGAGTATGGGTGAGAAACTCTCAAAAAATTGCCTGTTAGCAAGGTGGATCTGATCATTAAGTCTATTATCATCTTTATGTATTAAATGCTTGCAAATTTCAAGTTCTTCTTTTAGGTCCAATTTCCGGTCCTTGTTTTGTCTATGTAAGATTATCGTGTCTTCAAATTTATTAGGGAAATGATTCTCTGATTGTAAATGTTCGGCAAAGGTGGATTTAATTATATTATTACTTTTCTTTTTAACCAGGTGTTCTTTGTACCTTACTTTAACCTGTCTACCTATTTGTCCTATGTAGTATTTTGGCAGTTACTGCATTTTATTTTGTATACACCTGAACACGAAAATGGATTTGCAGTTGTACTAATGTTGTGTATTAAATTTTTCTTTAAAGAATTGTTCATGGTAAACTTCACTCTGCAACCGTATTTCTTTGTTAAAAGTCTTTTTATTCTATATGATACATTACCTAAAAAGGGGATCGAGATAAACTTCTCTATACTTTTATTTTTGGGAGATTCGTAACTTTGTAGTGTAGAATGTTTTTTAAACGTTTTCTTGTTAACGATGGCATCTACAACAGTTGGTGCATAGTTGTTGTTGATAGCTATTGATTTTATGAGTTCAATTTATTTCTGTAAGTTTGAAGGCGAAAGTGATACTGGTGTGCCGCAGGTTAATCCTAATGCACCCAGTACAAAGAAGTGGGCCAGGGTTGAATAGCCCTCCCGCTTCCGAAGACCATAGCAACAGGAAAGTCTGTTCCATAGCGAACACTTTCGTTATAATGGTGAGGATAAAAGGAGACATTTGAAAAGATGTCCCCTTTTTATATTAATAAATGACTTCAAGGATTGGTTGGAACCTTGAGATCAGTTAAAAAGCTGAGGAACGGGACGCTGCTGCTGGAAACAACCACCAGTAGGCAGGCATCCCAGCTCCTTAACTGTGAGAAGCGCTCGGGGAGTTCGCAGTTATAAAGCGAACTCCATAAATCCCTGAATTCTTCGAAAGGCGTTGTCACCTCCCGTGATATTATGGATTTAGGAACCGAGGAACTCGTTAAGGAGTGGGAGGATCAGCAAGGTGGTCGAGGTGCGTCAGATTACACGGAACTGGAACGTCCGTCCATATGTTCCGGTCCCAATGGGCTGCTTCCAGTGCCAGAGGTTCGGACATACGACGGCGTCATGCAAGGGCAACCCTACCTGCGGTAGATGCGGCAAGGGGGCACATCAACCAGGTGTCACTTGCACGCTCTCGCAGGTGTGCGTCAACTGCTCCGGGGAGCATCCTGCCTGGAGTAGGGAGTGTCAAGTGTATCTTGAGGAGCGCAAGATACAGGAGTTGAAGACCAAAGGGCGGATACCATATGCAGAAGCAAAGAAGAAGGTGAAATTGCTCGATGCTTCAATTTTTGGAAGTAGCTTTTGCCAAACTGGTCTCGACTCCCGTCAGGAAAGAAAGTGTTGCTACGCAGACGTGGGCACAACTACTACATGCTCATGTCAGTGCAAATTCCACGAAGGTCATGACACCCAAGACCACGGATGTCACTAGTAACTACATCTGCAATCTCGACCAGTCCAGCAGCAGTAACAAAGTCTCCCCCAGCATCAAATGTAGCACATCCTATCCAACTACGTGCTGTTGAAATGGTAGCGATACCACTTGCTACCAGTGGAAATAGAGGTGATCAGAAGATCTGAGGTATAAAGTTTAGACAGTTTGTAGTCCCCTTCTTCTTTTCCTCCCAGACTGCCCAGCAGTAGGGAGAGTAAGGGGAGGAGGCAGAGGAAGAAGAAGATAAAGAATGTGGAGGAAATCGAGGAGCCTCTGGGTCGGAGCTGTCTGTCTACGCTTCTGGACAGGAAAGAAACGAGATGCTGGTGGACGAGTCTGGTCCCGTTCCTTAGCATGAAGTGACTGAAAACACACCCGAAACGGGGCAGTGTGAGGTTAAATAGGTAAGGATGGCTCCCATACTTAAGTGAACACTCAACAGTTTTACAGCTCACAAAGAGGAGATACACCTCTAGCACGGTCTGATCCTTTGTGACTCTATCTACAAGAGCACATTCAGACCAACACACCAACTGTGCTAAGAAGATATGACGTTTACCGTAAGGACGATACCGAGGGTGATCGAGCGAAGGGTGGAGTGGCTATGTTTGTCCGAAACACTGTCCACTCGGAACCTGTAGTTTTCACCTCTGATTTACAAGCAGTGGCAGTGATGCTTCATGGTCCCACTCAACTGACAGCATACTCTATTTATGTACCACCTAACACGGCCGTCAATTATGACGACATGTTTAACATCTTGAGGCAGCTTACTCGGCCATTCCTCCTTCTAGGAGACTTCAACACATATAGTGCGCTGTGAGGCTAAAACGCCGATTGCCCCGGCCGCATGGTTGTTAGATTAATAGAGCAAGAGGAAATATGCGTCCTCAATACTGGTGCAATATCACATTTTACCACTGCTTCCGGATCATCCTCTGCGATTCACCTTTCGTTGTGCTCCCCCTCAATCGCGGACTTCGTGCATTGGGATGTGGATCGTGACCTTCATGGAAGCGACCACTTCCCAATATGGATGCACATAGAGTTTGACCTTGGAGGAGGTAAAAACTGACGCAAATGGAACGTCAGCAAAGCCGACTGGCAACTCTACCGCTGCTCCATCACTCTTTAAAGAGTATAACAACAATGAGGAGAGGGTGAACCACTTTATCGAAGTGATTCACCAGGCAGCTGACGTTTCCATGCCAAAAAGCTCCGGAACGCTGCGTCGTTCCACTATTCAGGCACGCAGATGGGCATTGCGTCGATTTAGGTTGCAGCCAACTTCTGACAACCTGGCAGCGTTCTTTATTGCCAGAGCTAAGGCGCGTTGAGTTATTAAGGAGAGCAAGAAAAGGTCATGGCAGAACTTTGTGAGCACTATAAATCGTTCCACACCTTCGTAGAAAGCATGGGAGTCTATCTGACGTATATCTGGAAGGTACTCCCGCCCACCAGTATGTGGATTACTGGATCGCGGACATGTAATTACCGACGAACGAAGCATAGCATTGCTGATGGTAGAGAATTTGCCGCTATCACTTCGTCCACAATTTCGACCCTTGGTTCTGGCATCACAAGATTGCTGCTGAGAGGCGAGTGCAGTGCCTCGATTTGTCGAATACAAAGGCCTACAACTGCCTATTTACATTTTGGGAGCTGGAGTCAGCGTTGAATAGCGCTCCAGGGCCTGATTTGATCCAGTACCAGATGCTGAGGCATCTAAGTAAAGATGCTAAGGAGTACATTCTGAATATTTTTAGCAATATATGGACCGGAGGACACTTCCCCAACTCGTAGAAAGAAGCAACATTAATTCCCATTTTAAAACCAGGGAAAGACAAATTCTTGCCAGGTAGTTATCGTTGTATTGCCCTAACAAGCTGCGTGGGGAAGACACTGGAGAGGATGGTCAATCGCTGCCTCATCTGTGTCTTGAATCTTGTAATCTGCTGAGGCGCTTTCAGTGTGGATTCAGGAAGTTCCGTTCCTCCTTGTACAACCTGATCCTCCTGGAGGCGGCAATACAGGATGCGTTTAATGACAGCCAACACCATGTGGGTGTTTTTTTCGATGTCGAAAAGGCCTACGATACAACCTGGTTTCATGTTATTTTAAAACAGTTGCACAAATGGGGTTTTAGAGGTAACCTACCCCATTTTTTAAAGTCATTTTTATGTGGTCGTTGCTTCCGGTACCGAGTCGGTAGTGAAGTGTCTGATCTTTTTATCCAGGAAAACGGTGTCCCTCAGGGGTCAGTTTTAAGCGTTACGCTTTTATCCATTGCTATTAATAGCATTGTGGCCATTATAAGGAGTCCCATACTGTTCTCCTTATATGTTGATGACTTTTTAATTTTTATTGCATCATCCAGCCTGAGAAGCGCAGAGCGGCAGTTGCATCTCGCGTTGAACAGGCTGGACGAATGGTCAGTGCACACCGGTTTTCTTTTCTCCGCTGAGAAAACCCATTGTGTACTTTTTACTCGTAGCAGAAGCCTTTTACCAGAGCCCCACCTTACCCTGAGGAACACCGTTCTATGTGTGGTTCCACGTTAAACTGTGGGTCATTTATGCCCGGTAGGATTAAGGTTAAGCAGCTATAAAAGGTTCTGATTGCCCAGACATAAAGAAGTCTTGTCATCAGGTCAATACGACCATACAATTTATTTTAGAGCTATTTTATTAGTAATAGTAGTAATAAATATTGCAATAAAATAACAAACATTTATTAATGTTCCACAACAACTTCATTGAAATTTTTCAAACAATAAAAATATTCTGTATGTTACTAGTATTTTCGGTTTAATACATCGGTATATCCAATATTGTATGACTTGTTATTTTTTGAAAAAACGTGTAAATTTTTTGCACTCGATACTCGCAAGTAGGAAACATATAATTGACCATGGGAAAAGCAAGGAGCATCCAAATATATTCCCACCACTTTTAACATTTGACCCTGCGATTTATTAACTGTCATTAAAAATGCAATTTTTAATGGGAACTGTAATCTTTTAAATTGAAAGGGAATATTACTGGGAATAATTGGAATATGCGGAATTAATATGGCTTCCCCTTTAGATGCACCGATAACAGTTGTCGCCTTAACAATGTTTCTTCGTAGTTCTGTGATGTGTAATCTGGTGCCATTGCACAATAATGGAGGGGAGGTCGAGATTATGCTTATGGAGAACTGGAGCGCCAACCTTAAGCTCAAGTTTGTGGGACGGTACCCCATATAACTCGAGTTAAAAACTCAACGGGGTAGTTAGCAGCATCATCAGTTGACATTACTGTATCAGTGGAAGAGTATGTTGTCACTTCTCCCGCTATTTCCTCCAAATTTTTTTTAATTGATATTAGCTACAGAGTCATTTCTCAGGGCAAGAATTGTCCTCTCAGATAACCAGTTTTCGTCTTTGATATTTAGTTGTATGCCCGGGAAAACATTAGTAACTAATAATGTTTCAGTTCTAATTCTGGCCCAGGTTGCATTTCAATCAAGTCACAAACTCAGCTATTATTACCGCTAGAAAATCAAAGCTTCTATCAGCCGCACATTAATACATTCACTATAGGGCCTATTGCATCTTAGTGACATTATGAATCGTGAAATAAACTTTTATTCATAATGATCAGCGTTAATGTTTGTTTCTCTATCTTTGGAAGCAGTTGAATGCCTGCAGACCAGTTTACTATAGTTTGTTCGTTTCGATCCATTAATTCTGTGCTAAAATATAAATTCAATGTTAAAGTAGTAATTGATTCTTTCATCATAATTGGTTTCTCAAACTGCATTAGAATTGAATGTCTACCAGAAAATTACCACTCCGCTTGTCTACCGCTCCACTATCTGAATAAAACATTTATAAATTTCAAAAATTTACTTTGGGCAACGCTGCGTGTTCTGCTGAATCATCTAAGTTTATTATAAATCTTTTGATACAGTGGTTCCCCTATGGGTCGTGACCCACTGGTGGGTCGCAGCTCGTGTTTTGGTGGGTCGCGGAACATTCGAGGTTTTAACCGCAAAATTCCATTTATAGGTTGAATATTGAAAAATTGTAATGAACAAACAAGGAGATAGCGTACAAATCTCTTGTGCGTCCACATTTGGACTATTGTTGTGCCATTTGGGATCCGTTTCGTAAGGGGTTGATCGAAAGTATAGAGAAAGTACAGAGAAGAGCCGCTCGATTTGTGACCGCTTGCTACAGTCCTTATGAAAGCGTCACAGAACTGATTAGTAGACTAGGCTGGGAGTCTCTGGTAGATAGACGACGCACTTTTCTTTTAAACTTATTGGTAAACATGTGTACTCCCACTTTCACTCACGAGTGTAGTAAAATACTTCGTCCACCAACCTATTTGAGGCTGGAATGACAGGAAAGATAAGATTAGAGAAATAAGGTGCCGCAATGATTCTTATGTGAATTCTTTTTTCCCTCGTACCATTAGGGATTGGAATGCACAACAAAGAGATTAGCTTTGGTGGCTGAGCACCCTCTGCCACCCACAATTTTGTGAATTGCAGAGTATAGATGTAGATGTATATATCCTTTATTTGATCTATTTAAAAAAATATAACACGATGTTTTACAAGTACAATAATCATGAAAGCTATTAGCTTAAATTAAAACTTAGTGAGAAAAAAGTTTTCTTAAACAACCAGCCGGTATTAAGTAACAACCTCGTTGTGAGGTATAGCAGCGGCACTCAATGTAATGAACCTGACAATGCAAGGAAAGAATATCCACAGCTATTACGTCCAGGACAAAGTCGATGGAATGATTAAAAAAAACTCGACCGATGGACCTGCAAAGTAGAAGAAAATAGTTTTGATGCATTTCCTGTCTTGCATGACGTCCTTGAATCGAACGAAATAAAAGTCATCAAGGAAACCGCAAATGTCATCAAAGAGCACCATGAAACCTTTTCAAATTTTTCAGTAAATTATAAGTGAGTTGTAGGCGTCATTTATTTTCAAATAAAATTTTTTATTTTTATTTCAAGTACCAGTGATGATTTTAAATTTTGTTATATGTTAAAAAGTGAAATGTGCTCTATTTGTTTACTAATAGTTGTTTTAGGAGTTAGTTTCCAAAAATTGACGATGGTTGCTTTTGGATAAGAAATATTTTTGAGGAGGAACAATTGAAAGGGCAAAAAATCTCCACTGCCGAAGAAAACTCGCTAATAGAGCTATCTTGCGATTCTTCTTTATATGCAATTTTCGAGGAAAAATCCTTAATTTACTTCTGGATGAATGTACAAGCAAAGTATCCAGAAATCTCTAAATTAGCTGTGAAGTTCTTGATGCCGTTCAACACGACATACTTGGTCCAACGAGATTCTTCTACTTTATTGTTTTTGAAAAACTATTACAGGCATAAACTATGTGAAGAATGTGACTTAAAATTAAAATTAATCAGTTTTAACCATGAAATCGATGCCCTCTTCAGTTTACACCAGTGCCAGAAATCTCACTGGCGGCTGCAACTCGAAGCTCATGATTGGAATACATTGGATTCAGTTTCGTCCAACTACTCGTTGCACGTGCTGAATAATACTAGAGAGGCACAAATTAGTAAATTTCAAAAATTTAAGGTAGAACAACAACAACAACATACTCACATTCCACAACTTGCAGATACAGTGGTGAATCTCACGGATGAAGAACTAGATAAAGCAACTATATCTTTGCTAACAAAAGGTCTTAATTTTGCCCTGTTCCCACACATCTTCTAACTTTAGATATCATAGCAGGCGTTGAGACTGCCATTGTGGGTTAGAAACCGATCAGGCAAATAACATCCGGCAAGAGACAGCTCGCATTCTTGCCCACGCAAAACTGCCACGCAGCAATCTGTCTAGGGAAGAAAGAGTGGCCTTGCGGGTATTACGCCAACGTGATGATATTGTGGTACTCCCAGCTTACAAGGGTTGTGCGACCGTAGTAATAAAAACGCAGAACTACCATACTAAAATTAAGAAGTTATTAGCAGAGAACACTTATGCAAAGCTAAGCAGTAACCCACTGCAGAAGATAAGGACAGAGGTAGCCCAAAGAGTTAACACCTTAAAGCGATTGAGCAGGAGGACAAGACAAATCTAAAAAGAGCCAACTGCGAAGTGCCCAGGTTTTATGGATTGCCCAAAGTGCACAAAAGAGAGGTTCCCTTATGTCCGATTGTGAGCGCGGTCAATTCACCTACACATCCACTTGTGCGGTATGTTGCCAGAAAACTCAAACATCTTACTGGAGATATAAGATCAGCTGTAAAGAATTCAGCTCATTTTATACAAATAATTGATGATCTGATACTTGAAAAGACTGACATCATGGTGAGTTTTGATGTTGTTTCATTATTCACTAATGTGCCAGTAGACAAAGCGGTTGCTGTAATACGTGCTAAACTTCTTGCACCAGGAATGTCTACTGAGTGGGCTGACCTAACAGAGTTCTGCCTTAAGTCAACTGTGTTCAATATGGTGGTGAACTTTATGCTCAAGTTGAAGGTGCCGCCATGGGCTCGCCACTTTCACCTGTAGCTGCCAACATATTTATTGAAGCATTCGAAATGGAGGTCCTTAACCATGCGCGCCTAAAACCGAAAATGTGGATCCGGTACGTTGATGATACCTATGTCATCTGGCCTCACGGTAAGTATAATTTGCAGGAGTTCCTACACCACCTGAATAGTGCCCATCCAAGAATCCAATTCACCATGGAAGTGGAAGAAAATGGACAACAGCAATTCCTCGATGTCCTGGTTCAAAAGCGAGGTGATGGACGTTTGGGTCATACGGTGTACCGCAAGGCGACTCCACACTAATAGATATCTGCACGACATGTCGCACCATCACCCGGCAATGAAGAGAGGCATCACTGAATTTAAGAGCGAGAACAGTATGTGACTCGGAAAGTCTGAAGGAAGAAATGGAGACTGTTACAAAAATATTCCGAGCCAACACCTATAGTGAATCAGACATCAGAAGGGTTTTCAGTCCTAAAAGAAACTTATGGAAGACATCTCATGATACCAATGTGCCAGGAAAATTCGCCTGTCTTCCATACATATGTGGCATCACTGACCGGATTAGGAAACTGATTAAGCGGGTGGAGGAGCGAATCGTGTATAAAGCCCACTCAAACTTCACCAGTCATTATCCAGGGTAAAAGACAGATAAACACACCAGCTTACAGGTGTTTACGAAATACCCTGTAGCTGTGGCAGTGTATACATCGGAGAGACAGGTCGCACAGTGGTGGAGAGACTTAAAGAACATATCCGCCACTACAAATATAACAACAGCGACAAATCTGCCGTTGTTCGCCATGCTATTAACATCGGGCATGAAATAAAATTTCAAGACACAAGGCTACTGTGGAGAGAAGACCCGTGGTGACCTCGACGTGTGAAAGAGGCAGGAGAAATCTTTAGGAATTCCAACAACATCAATGAAGATAGCGGCCTTTTCCTCTGCGATGCTTGGTGACGATTCCTATGTGAACATAAATATAAACAGTATTTCTAATGAAGGCTGGATTATAACAGCCGAAAGCTTAGATAAATTATCCAATAAATGACGCGGCATAGCCCGTAAAGCTATAAATCACGTATAAAAGGGGTTAGTTATGTTTTAAATTTTGGCAAAAATAATTTGTAATACAGAAACTGTATAGTAACAAAAAAGAAACAGGAAGTAAATTAAACCGAGATAGAATGGAATCCTTTACATTTTTATGAATACGACATTTTGGGCACGACCATTTTGCACTTTTAGCATTGTTTTTTTTTCCAAGCTTTGATTTTTCACATTTATTATGAAGCATATATTACGAACGAAATTATGATGTAATATTTGAGATGTCATACTATTTTATGTACACAAATTAAAACATCTATCTGTTAACTTAACAACAGTACCTACCTTTTTCTTAAATTTAAGGTTAAGTACAGATTTATATTTCCTCTTCCAAACCATTATTTGTTAAGTGCATCAGTTTTATAGCTTTTAAACTAAACACAAACTTGCATATATAAGAAGGCTTTTGCTTTTATTTCTGAAAAGTAGTGTTTGCGATTTACGTAAAAAGCAAAGAGTAAACGCGGCACAGCTGTCTACGAAGTAGGAAACTTTTTGTTGTTTGCGAATTGATATTAATGTCAATTTCTAAAAGAACTATGCGTTTTTGCAGTATAAAATCTATCCTATGTCACTTCGTACACAATTAACTGACTTCATTCCAAATTTCATTTAAATATGTTGAGTTATTAAGGCGTGATTGATTCCAGAAGTACATCCAAACTTTCTCATTTTCTCATTTATATAGATATAGATATATATTTACAGAACTTACCTCATTTTTTGTATTTAATTTTTAAAAATTGTCATTTAAAAAAAAAATGTAAATAATTTTCAGCTCCTTTATATGTCCCCCTTTTTGTTATTTCATTTTGATTAATTTCTTTCCCACTATTAATATTTCTGATGATATGATTGTTGCTCCCTCACCACCTCCAATGGTCAAAACCATCAAACATGCATTTGTCTTAACTGTAGACACTTGCATGAGCCCAGTCACATGTTTCTATTTTCTTGGAAAAGGGAATAGTCCAAAATAGTTGAAAATTATTTTTCCTTTCCATATGATTTCAGTTGTTCATTTAAAAAGGTAAATTATGACAAGAATTCTTCTCGGGTATTCTGCCAGATAAGTTCTTCTGTCCACAACGTTTCAAAGCTTGGCTATGACATCTCACCTGAGCAGCGGAGGTTACTACCAAAATGTTGTGGAGAAGAATTCTTGTCAGCCATACGCTGGGAGAAACATAATTCTCACAGTTAAAATATGATTCAGAATAAATGAGTATTTTCAACAAAAGTTAGGCGAAGGGGAACTTTAACTACGTAAAGAATTTAATTTATGTTTTTACTTTTTTTTTGAAACTTTTAGCTGTCAAATTCATAAATTTTATGTGTTCTGCACTACAGTAAATTTGTGTGTGTTTGTTGTTAGTAGCTAATGCAAAAATATAAAAATTATTTTTTTAAAAAACTCTCATCAAATAATTAAAAAAAAAAAAACGTACTGTTAGTATTGGTTTGTAAATAGTTCAGTAGATGGTATTGGTACTAATAGCATTAGAGGCGTCTCTTAGGTCTGTAGCAGTTATAATGTTGGCATGCCTTTGGTATTTAAAAAAAATAACATTTTTTGAACCAGTAACTTCTGTTTGTTGCAATAGTAGCATTGTGCATGAAGCTGTAACATGAAACTAGGTAAGTAACATTTCCTTTTTGTAAGATACCATGTTAGTAACTTGTTTTTATTTTTATATTTTTTTAAAAACCCTGAAGAACATCATGTTTATTGAACATAAATACTTGGTAAGTTTTTATTTCTGTAGATTATACACGTAAGCTTACTTAATATAGTGCAAAAAAGAATTTTGTACTTGAAACTGATGGTGAAAATCAGTATTATCAAGGTCAAAGAAAATGCTCAGCAACCTTTTTGATCCTAGTATTGTGTGTTATATAATATAAAACTTGTAATTTGATAAAAAAAATTAAAAAAAAGCTTAACATTTAACTTATTCACATTATTTTCCTCGAATTCTGTTATCAAATTTTCAGGTTATTGTTAGCATTACATTATTATCAAACATAATTTAATGCTAACACTAGAATAAAGTAATCGCAAGGATACATCTTTCTATCTGTTTGATGTTTTCATCATAGACTTAATTAATGATCCTGCAGGAACCTGGTCCACACGAGCCAGTTACAGGAATGGCACACCACCAGTACCCGAGCTGGAGTCTTGTGAGTGCCACATTTTCCCAGACCCTAACCTTCTTACATGATTCAGTGACATAGTGGAATGTTTTATGTCATATAGAACAGGGATCTCAGTGTGGTCACCTGTTGCAATCTAGTTTGCAGTAGGCTTGGCAGTGTGATACAGGTATTCCAAATAGCTTGATATCCTTGCTTATGGATGTGTTGAACCAAAAACCATGGAACCCGTAGTTAAGAAACGTTGTGGCTTGGGTAGACCATAAGGTCCTTCTAGTGCACACCAAAACATCAAGCAGGACAGAGTTTCAGAGCTCAGCCACTGAAATGGAACAGAAAATCAGTTTTGTTATAAGATATATTTTTAATCATTTGAAGAAAGGAGGTAGCCTTTGAAAAAAAAAAAATGTGCTCCTAGTAATAACATAAAGGACTACAAAGCCTCTGTGGTACACAAAAATTGTGTAAAATTCTCAGGGTTTGGAAGCAACTGCTAGAAACAGCTACGAGTAAGCTGGCTTTGCTATTAATTAATTGTAAGGATCCTCAGGGGTTCACAGGAAAGTGTGAAATCCATTAGTCTCTAAACAGCAATAACAGTAGTAAAGGCAGTATAATTGGCTGAAATTTATATTGTGGTGAGGAACTAATTAAGGAATGGAAAGTAAAAAATGTGGTCAAAGGAGACAGATGACATGAAGCGAATTTGGTAATATTCTATAAATTACAATTTGAACTGACTTTCAACACTTCCACGTTTTCATAAACTGTAAAAGGAGGAGTTCCCACCAATGTATAGGAGCTTCTTCCTGTGTTTGCTTCACTTCATTAAGATAACATTTTGCTAAATTACAATTTTCTTCGTAATTGTCATAATCCTTTCGGTCTCGATCAAATTCACCTTTTAACTTTACTGCCTTAAATTCTCCTTTCTTGATATTACTATCATTACATTTTGGTCCTGTACCCTTCCAATCTGAAACCGAACGGATTGCATCAGTCCCGGTTAACAGTTTTCCTTCCTTTCTTCATTTTGCCGAAATCTGCCTTCCCCTCCTTCTCATGTCTCCGCATTGTAATTTGACCCCTGATTATATTCCTTGTTTGCTGCAAAAGAGTTTCCACCATTTCCGGGAATACTTCTTTCGAAATAGCCACTTCCTCTGTATTCTGCCGGGTGTCTCACCATTTTACGCTCATTATCTCCGTAATTCCCTCTTGCAGTTACTTGTTTCATATTAGAATTATTCCTCCAGTCGTACCTCCTTACATTGTTACCAAAATTATGCTTTTTGGATTCCTCAACGATCTCTTCCCGTGATTCTTGCCTGTGCAATCCTCGTCCATATCCTCCACTTCCTTTCGGTAGCCAATGATTTGCTCGCTCCCTGTATTGATCATCCTTTGGCTCTTCATATCTGTGATCAGACTTTCGATTCCTTTCACTATTATTTTCATAACTTTCTTGGCATCGGTCGAGTCTTTCCAACATGTCCAAGAAATCTTCCATCTTATCCCATTGAGTACCACCAGTCTATCTTGAACTTGCCGCGGCAGCTTTTGTAATAATATCTCCACTTGTTCTACTTCTCCTACCTTTTGGTCCAGGTGCCGCAATTCCTTTCTCATCTCCTCGCAAAATTTTCTCATACTGCCGTCGCCTCTATAGTATCTCCTACAGTTGTAAAAATCACTCTTTACCTTGCGCTGTTTCCTCTGAGACCAATATCTGTCTCGGAACATTTGTAGGAATACGTCATAATTAGTACACCTCTCTGAAACTTCACAACTCCATGAAAAAGCTTCATCTCTTAATTTGCTTTTTACATAGCGGATTTTATTTGTATCCGACCACTCCATTGGCAAGGTTCGAGAATATATCTTCACAAAATCGGTGGGGTGCACTTTTCCGCTTGGTTCAAACACAGTCTCTGGTAAAATAATCTGACAATAACTTGGTATACGGCTAACCACGGTGTCTGGCCACCTATCCACTTTTTCAAGTTTTTCATTAATGTAGCTCATATTCCCACACATTTGGCCTACTTCCATCGACAAACCAGTAATTTGTCTAACATGGGTTGTAAAAAATACAGCAACCAGTCACAATATTGTGACTGGTTGCTGTATTTTTTACAACCCATATTTGACATCACAGTCGCGAAAGTTCCACCAATCCATCATGGATAAAATATTAGTAATTTGTCTTTCTACATTATCAGCATGTTCCGCTATGCTCTGTATTTTAATCTCACATTGCACTTGGCCTTCTAAAATATTTTCTATCTTGCTTCTGGCTTAGTGATCCTTCTATTCTTTCAGCGATAATTTTTTCTTTTTCCTCTATACAGCGGCCTACCAAAACATTAACGTCTCACTGTACATTTTTTTTAACTTCAAAAATATCGCTCTCAATCGTCTGTAATTTTTCTTCGGGTTCCTTTTCCACCTTCTCAATTCTGTCTGACATCCTCCCCATCATCTCTTCTGCCCTCCTTTGACTATGTTCGATTTTTTCATTAAGTCCTGCTATGTCTTGTTTCAATCTTGCCTGAATTTCTCTTGGCTTTCTTTGAGGTGTTGTTTCATCCCTCCGATGTCTTGTTTCATTTCCAAGATATCTTGGCTGGTTTTTTCTTGATTTTTTCAATTGTCTGAATAACTATTTCTTGGCTCTGATTCATTTCTTGTTTCATTTCTCTGATAGCATTTAATAGCAACCTTAGGTCCATATTCCCTTCTCGAGCGTACTCAGGTTGAATTTGTTTTGGCAAAACTGCATGTCCTATTGAATTCTGCTCCCCCATTAACTTCATTTTCTCCATCAACCAATTCGCCATATTCATCAATGCTGCTGAGATCATTGTTTGAAAAATAACGAGTAACCCCATCTTTATCCCCGTTATTAATAGGACTACTACTGAAATTATTTTGCACTGAATTACTATATCCCCAGACACCCATTAGGTTTTCATATTTCCCATCAAAACTTAAGATTCCGGAACTTACCGTTTCCCCCTCTGACATATTACTGTTTGTTTCTCCCAACTCACTAACCAATTTTCCACACTTATTTTCCATAATAATTTGACATTTAAAATTTCATAATGCAAGGAAACACAACGGTATTATTACTCTTAGCAAAAATTCTTTACACCGCAATCAATATTACAAACTTACAACTCCAATCCACAACAATACAACGCTGTCCACATTCAACTCTGCAACACAATTTTTTAGGAAGACACAGAAAAGTACCAATTAACGATCATCGCACCTCACAAGATGCGATGATCGTTCTAGACCATAGGTTTAACTGTCCATGCTAAATGTCTATTGTCACTTTTACTACACTATCACTTCCTCTCTGAGAAAATTCTGTAAACTGAATATTACCATATTTACAGAGAAAGAACAAAGATACAACAGTAGGTTGCTAATGCTAAATCACATAATACACAATACAAAATCATTAATATTCATCCAAATAAACTTAACACAAATTGTACTCCAGTTTTTAAATATATAGAAGGAATAAATGTGACATCATGGAATGTCATGTTACAACTAATATTTATGGAGTCCTCCATCACCAGCAATGGATCAAATAACAATAATAATAATAATGATAAAAACCACTTCCAGAACACTTATCACTCATGATTGATGTCTTCTTGAAGTCTTGGATGATGCTCCAGGTATATTCTATGTGCATCGTTGACTCTCGTGATAATGTACCACCTCTTACTCACTAAGCACTGCTTAAAGTCAGCAACATACACAGTTTATTACTCCACTTTTACTAACTCAATTGGAAGGAAACTTTATATTGGACCACATGTATGTCACAATAACTGTCTTGAAAGGCTTTAGTGCCACCACATTATAATTTCCTTTAACTTTACGATTTTTAGGGTGAGTCAAAGTATAGCAGTTCCCCCTGGTTCAGGAAATGACTTCATAATGTCCCTCGTACAACAGTTTAAATTTTTTAATTTAATTGTCTATATAGGTCATCTATCCCATATGCTGTCAGTTTGAGGTTACTATCATGGGCCTCCTTTCTTCTTAAGGCACACTTCTTCAACTCTTCCAAAACTATCTTAATCTTATCAGGATAATCAGTATACCTCGTCAGAAAGTGGAGGAGCTCATAAACAATTCGGGGAGGTTCCCTCTTAAATATGATTTCATAGGAAAGTTGAGGCATGGGGAATAGTATTGATAACTCCTTCAATTTCACTTAATTCGTATGCCCACTTCTTATGGTTGTCCTCACAGTATGTCCTGAACCATCTACCAAGCTCCCTCATGACTCGCTCTATTACATTCCCTTGTGGATGGTAGAAAGATATCTTAACTGTTTCAATACTAAACTCTTTGAAGCATTCATTCCAGGCATTACTTGTGAACTGGGGTCCATTGTCTGTCAACACTTTGTCAGGTTTTCCTACATGAGGTATATAATCATGAACAAACTTTGAATAGATTACTTTGGCTGCGGCCCTCTTGAATGGGTACAACTTTATATATTTTGAGAAGATGTCCAAATTTGAGTTACTCCCCTATGAGACGTAAGCAGTGGTCCAAAGATATCTAAAGCGACTAGTTCATGTGGTTTGTCAGGGATCACACTCTGCAGCTCCCCAGCGCTCCTGACGTTATCGGCTTTGGTTTTCTAGCATAACTCACAATGGGAAACTACCTGCTGTTTCCGCTGAGACATATTAGCGAAATACGAAGTTTCATTCATGATCATATGACACTTTTTTATATCATAATTGCTGTAACTAAGATGATGTTGCTTAATAAAGTGGCCCACATAGTTTTCTGGCACCCATACTTTCCACTCTGAACTAGCTTCATGGTTTCTTCTGAATAAAATTCCACTGAGCAGCGTGTAGTATTTGCATAACTTTGATTGTGGGTCACTTGTCAGGCAGCAAGGCTGAACGGGGGTTAAGCAACACCTTCACCTGAACTGTGAACAGCTAAGTTCATGACCATGTGTAGCCTTCTGGTACCTATAATATCAAATAAATTGGCCGCCACGCATTCGTATTAAACCTCAAATGCGAAGGGTAATTGAAATAAAGTTACTTGACACAGTTTCAGAATAACACAATACTTATATTCTTGCAAAAGTTCACTCGTACATTGTCGGTACCAGATACTTGAATAAAGCATCAAAAAATAGTTTCTTTGAAGATTACAGGTTAAGTACATTGCCATGAGAAGACAAAAACTCACAAAGTCCCCCTAACATTAGTGAGTATTACGCCATGTTGGATTTTGCCTAAACCGCTACCGCGTGTAACAATTTGCTCTGCGGAGTTGCACAATCACTTTCTGGCGAAAGAATGAGACCAGAGTGAGACTACATAATAGCATGAAGATACTTCTTTGAAAATCTGGCGTGGATTGAGACAATCTGAGCTTGCTGCAAGATCTTTTATAGACTTCTCAGAGCCTATGACGTCAGCAAATTTTTCTTTAATTAATATCTCCAAAAGTACTAAATAGTTTAACTTGAAATATTTACAGGGACTTTCTATTATCATGATCTATTTGTTTTTATTTCTTAATATTCAAAAGGGTTTCTATAATCTTAAAATTGAAGTCATCATGTGACCAACTTGGCGGAATTTTTACACGCTTCAGCAACAATCCGCGACAATCTATCTTTAAAAACTTAATTATTCTGACGAATGCTTATACTTTTTACTGAAACCATTATATGTTTGTCATCATCTCAACTTGGGCTACCTACTAATATAAATTTCAAATTAATATTCCTTTTAGTTAAAAAGTTCATTTTTTTCTCTTAATTAAAACTGCTAATTAAACTTTGCCAAATTATTTAATTTTACTACCAAAATATCAGGACCAATGCTGACTATAGCTGGTGATAAAAGTTCAGCTATAGCTTTACTCGACTCAAAGATATTTCAAATCTTAGATTTTTACTTTTCTGATCGCGTGTTTCAAAATGTGAACAAACAGGAATATCTCTTAAAATAAACGTTCCCGATATAACAAATACACTTTAAAATGATTCTAATGATGAGTTTTAACTGTGGAAATGAATGCAGGGAAATTCCTTCAAGTTGACAATTATTCTTCTAGAAATTTCTAAGTCCAGCATAAGCAACTTTACAATCGATCTATAGAATATTTTACTACGGGGGGTAGCTAGTGGGAGTGCTTTTGGTGAACTAAAGGATACCTAACACACTCTCAATTAACTTGTCTAATAACTCCCTTATATGGGGGTCCTTTTCTTGCTTCTCTTTCATGAACTTCAGACAATGTTTAACCTCCTTTTCTCCGTCGACTCCCTTAATGTTAAATATCTGAGCTTCTTTCCCTATTGACATTGCTGACTCTCTTTCTTCTAAACCTACAGGTAACCTTGACAAGGCATCTGCTACACAATTTTCCTTTCCTGGGATATACTTAATCTCAAAGTCATATTCCTGGAGTAATAAGTTCCATCTTGCCAACCTGCCATGGACTAATTTACACTTCTTCGAAAATGGCAGTTCCTTGTGGTCGGTATGTGCTATGACCTTCCTGCCTAAAAGGAGATATCGAAACTTTTGGAAGGTCCAAACATGGTACATGATGTACATGTTGAGACATTAGGACACATTTATTTTATACATGTTCTGGCATAACTAAAAAACAGCTGAATTAATTTTTGGGGGATTTAAAGCTGTGAGTTTCTATAAGGAACATTAGAAATTAGAAGAAATGGGGGTAAAGGGGAGAGGGATTGGGCTTTTGTATACCAGATGTAGACAGTCCTTTTTCTGTTTGATTTAAAGTATACGTGTGCAAATTTTCATTGATATCAGATAAAAACTGTAGGAATGTATTGAAAACAATTAAATGGGTGTAGAGGGGTAGAGTAGTTTTGTTTTTGTAAAACTAACGTGGACAGTATTTTTATCTTTCTTTTAAAGTATATGTGTGAATGTTGCATTGTAACCAGATGAAATTTGTACCTTTGTATGAAGAACATATGCAAAAATTAAATGGGGTAAAGGGAGTGAAGGGTTGGGTTTTGTAAACAGAATGTAGACACTAACTTTCTCTTTGTTTTAAAGTATACGTGTGCAGTGTTCCATTGAAATCTGATAAAAACTGTGGTTTCTATAAAGATCATTGAAAGTTTAAGAGGTGTAGAGGCAGAAGGGGAGTTGGGATTCTTCAAACCAAGTTTTGACAGAAATGTTCTGTTTGTTTTAAAGTATACATGCACAAAGTTCCTTCAGAATCGGATAGAATCTATAGCTCTGTATAAAGAATATAACAAAAATTTAGGGAATGGAAATGAGGAAATGAGTTTTTTTTTATTTTTTTTTTTTTTATTTTTATCAGAAATCTTTTCCATGAAAAAATACACCAACTTTCATGGTGTCAAACGGTGTCGACTAAAGCTTTGTATAAAGAACACTAACAAAAATGAAAGGGGTGGAAAGGGTGAGAAAGGTTGGGTTTTTGCAAACAAATATTGGCAGTGTTTTTCTATTTATTTTAAAGTATATGTGTGCCAAGTTCCATCTTAATCGGATAAAAACTGTGGGTTTGTATAAAAATTAGGGGTACAGAGGGGGAGGGCGGTAATTTTTTATTTTTTTGGTCAGAAACCTTCTTCATGATCAAGTACACATATGTGCCAACTTTCATGGTGTTTCAAACAGTGTTGCTCACAAGTCTAATAATCTCAGCCATATATATCAATATCAATTTTACAATGCTTTTATTAACTCGCTTTTGGCTTTGTCCAGGTGGAATTTTGTAATTGATTTTAAACAAACTTCAGGATGAGCTAGAGACTTGAAATTTTGATCTTAGGTCAGAAATGGATGACAATGCATGAAAAGTTGGAAAAATGGAAATGTTGTCAGGAAAATGGGAAAATTCGGGAAAAACTGAAAGTACTATTTTCTATGGACCGATTTGGCTATTTTTTTTTTTTTTAACTTTTGTGATAGTCCGAACAAGGTTTTTAGTTTATGAAAAATTCGAAAAGTTGCCCAGAAAATTGTAAAATATTGAGAAAAATGAAAGTCTTTTTTTCTGTGTACCAATTTGGCATGAGGTGCATGCAATACATAACTATAAGAAGAATAGAGAGTAGCTATCAATGACTTACTTATCAGCTCATATTATTTGTGGTGCGGTGCATGTGCCACATGTTTTTCATCACCAATCTTACAAGTATTTTAATAGCTATCAAAAATTTCCAAATATAAATTTTCAGGACAATTTAGAAGAAGTTATAAATCTGTATGTGGTTTTATCCTTCTTAAGGATTAGAGACATTATTTTATACTTTTTCGTCCATGATAAAAACAAAAAATTCCCTGGATATCATTGAACTTTATATGGGACAACTTTGAAGGTATACCCAATCCACTAAAAAAAAAACTAATTTGCAATCGGTTCACAATTGGCGAAGGTATCGCTGAACATACATCCACAAAAAATAATAATAATACAATTCAATTGAGAACTTCCTCTTTATTTGAAGTTGGTTAATAAAGTAGGATCGGCACCTCTAAAATATTTACAATCCAAACTGGTTTTATCTAAATTTTATATATAACAGTTACTTCCCAAAAGCTGAAGGTAGTGGGCTAAAGATAATTACCATCCTTCTTTTTTGTCTTCATAGCCCTCCTACCTCCATCTGTGGTAAGTTACATACTTACTCTCCTACCCCTTTATGTTATCATTCTTGCCATCATACTTAATAGTCACATGGGTATTTTTCATTTTGTCATAACTTGACTGTTGAATTTATACATGTTCATCCCAAAACCCATAGACTTTCAGCCCTCTTTTTTTAATTTAATTAAAATGAAACACATTCTAAGATCCTCAGATTAAAAATATCCCTCCACCCTTCACCAAATCTGAAGAAAACAATTTATGAGCAGTGCTTTTGTCCGTTGCAAACATATGGCTGGCAGACCAGAACACTCCGTTAAGTTTATAAAAGGGAAACTTGTAGCAACACAAAGACCTATTGAAAGGTTGATTCTGAATTTCAGTAGAAAAGATAAAAAGAAAGCAACCTAAATCAGACCAGTTACAAAGTTCACATACCTCTTCGACAATACACACCATATTACTTGGACTAAAGATGAAAATATGGGAAAAAAATAGTGTTGGAGCATAGTCCAAGAGATCATCAGAGATCAAGAGGAAGACCACTTGACCAATCTTATATATACATAAAAATAGACGTGTTTTTTCCTATTTTTCACTATTCAGCCACCACTACCTTGCACAGATCACTGATGTTTGTTGGTGGAAGTAGCATGGAGTTTCCTGTCATGCACCACATTCGCCAAATGCCGATAGCTGTGGGGATGTGGGAGATATAATGATTAAAGTTGGTCAGTGCAGCGCGTTTTCATATTTCGACCAAAAATTCGTATCTCCGTATACTTCTCTTTCCTGCCACAACTACATAACATAGACCTTTGGTATTTGTGTGTGGTAGTAGAATCGTCTTTCCTGTCGTGCACTATGGTTGTTAGATGTCGGTAGCTATGGGGGTGTGGGAGATATGGGGGTTGAAAGTGGTCGACCTGTGACAATTTCATACTTCTGCCAAAGACAAAAGTGTCATGGTGTATCACTTTTCAGCGAAAACTATAGATCACAGATAACTGGTGTTTGTGTGTAGTAGTAGCACAGAGTCACCTTTCGATCACAACAGCGGCCGATTTCAGAAACTGTGGTACTGTGGTAGATATGGTGGTTGTAAGTGGCCGACCAAGGATATTTTCGTATTTCGACTGTCTCCGCATATGTCACTTTTCTGCCACAACTACATAGCATAGAGCATTGGTGTTTGTGTTTGGTAGTAGAATCGTATCTCATGTAGTGCACTATGGTTGTTAGATGTCGGTAGCTATGGGGGTGTGGGAGATATGGGGGTTGAAAGTGATCGACCTGTGGCAATTTCATACTTCTGCCAAAGACAAAAGTGTCATGGTGTATCACTTTTCAGCGAAAACTATAGATCACAGATAACTGGCGTTTGTGTGTAGTAGTAGCACAGAGTCACCTTTCGATCACAGCAGCGGCCGAATTTCAGAAACTGTGTTACTGTGGTAGATATGGTGGTTGTAAGTGACCGACCAAGGATATTTTCGAATTTCGACTGTCTCCGCATATGTCACTTTTCTGCCACAACTACATAGCATAGAACATTGGTGTTTGTGTATGGTAGTAGAATCGTATCTCATGTAGTGCACTATGGTTGTTAGATGTCGGTAGCTATGGGGGTGTGGGAGATATGGGGGTTGAAAGTGATCGACCTGTGGCAATTTCATACTTCTGCCAAAGACAAAAGTGTCATGGTGTATCACTTTTCAGCGAAAACTATAGATCGCAGATAACTGGTGTTTGTGTGTAGTAGTAGCACAGAGTCACCTTTCGATCACAACAGCGGCCGATTTTCAGAAACTGTGGTACTGTGGTAGATATGGTGGTTGTAAGTGGCCGACCAAGGATATTTTCGTATTTCGACTTTCTCCGCATATGTCTCTTTTCTGCCACAACTACATAGCATAGAGCATTGGTGTTTGTGTTTGGTAGTAGAATCGTATCTCATGTAGTGCACTATGGTTGTTAGATGTCGGTAGCTATGGGGGTGTGGGAGATATGGGGGTTGAAAGTGATCGACCTGTGGCAATTTCATACTTCTGCCAAAGACAAAAGTGTCATGGTGTATCACTTTTCAGCGAAAACTATAGATCACAGATAACTGGCGTTTGTGTGTAGTAGTAGCACAGAGTCACCTTTCGATCACAGCAGCGGCCGAATTTCAGAAACTGTGTTACTGTGGTAGATATGGTGGTTGTAAGTTGCCGACCAAGGATATTTTCGTATTTCGACTGTCTCCGCATATGTCACTTTTCTGCCACAACTACATAGCATAGAGCATTGGTGTTTGTGTTTGGTAGTAGAATCGTATCTCATGTAGTGCACTATGGTTGTTAGATGTCGGTAGCTATGGGGGTGTGGGAGATATGGGGGTTGAAAGTGATCGACCTGTGGCAATTTCATACTTCTGCCAAAGACAAAAGTGTCATGGTGTATCACTTTTCAGCGAAAACTATAGATCACAGATAACTGGCGTTTGTGTGTAGTAGTAGCACAGAGTCACCTTTCGATCACAACAGCGGCCGAATTTCAGAAACTGTGTTACTGTGGTAGATATGGTGGTTGTAAGTGGCCGACCAAGGATATTTTCGAATTTCGACTGTCTCCGCATATGTCACTTTTCTGCCACAACTACATAGCATAGAACATTGGTGTTTGTGTATGGTAGTAGAATTGTATCTCATGTAGTGCACTATGGTTGTTCGATGTCGGTAGCTATGGGGGTGTGGGAGATATGGGGGTTGAAAGTGATCGACCTGTGGCAATTTCATACTCCTGCCAAAGACAAAAGTGTCGTGGTGTATCACTTTTCAGTGAAAAATATAGATCACAGATAACTGGCGTTTGTGTGTAGTAGTAGCAAAGAGTCACCTTTCGATCACAACAGCGGCCGAATTTCAGAAACTGTGTTACTGTGGTAGATATGGTGGTTGTAAGTGGCCGACCAAGGATATTTTCGTATTTCGACTGTCTCCGCATATGTCACTTTTCTGCCATAACTACATAGCATAGAGAATTGGTGTTTGTGTTTGGTAGTAGAATCATATCTCATGTAGTGCACTATGATTGTTAGATGTCGGTAGCTATGGGGGTGTGGGAGATATGGGGGTTGAAAGTGATCGACCTGTGGCAATTTCATACTTCTGCCAAAGACAAAAGTGTCATGGTGTATCACTTTTCAGCGAAAACTATAGATCGCAGATAACTGGTGTTTGTGTGTAGTAGTAGCACAGAGTCACCTTTCGATCACAACAGCGGCCGAATTTCAGAAACTGTGTTACTGTGGTAGATATGGTGGTTGTAAGTGGCCGACCAAGGATATTTTCGAATTTCGACTGTCTCCGCATATGTCACTTTTCTGCCACAACTACATAGCATAGAACATTGGTGTTTGTGTATGGTAGTAGAATTGTATCTCATGTAGTGCACTATGGTTGTTAGATGTCGGTAGTTATGGGGGTGTGGGAAAAATAGGGGATAAAATGGTCGACCTGCGGCAATTTCATATTTCTGCCAAAGACGCATGTGTCACGTTGTATCACTTTTAAGTGAAAACTATCAATCGCAAATTACCGGCGTTTTTGTGTGGTAGTAACACAGAGTCACCCATCGATCACAACGTTGGCCGAAATTCGGTAACTGTGGTAGTGTGTGAGATATGGTGTTCGAAATTGGTCGATCATGAATATTTTCGTATTTCATCCAAAGACTTGTGTGTATCCGTAAATTTTACTTTGCTGCCGGAACTACATAGCGCAGAAGACTGGTATATGAATACTTTACAATCACGAACGAAGTTGTGGGTACCAGCTATTATATTATAAATGTGGAAGTAAGTTTCTGTCTTTTTGTTACGTTTTGACGACTAAATGGCTATATCAATGTTGATGGAATTTAACAATGAAATAGTGTAGGAAGGACACAGGACATTTTTTCGGCATGAGTAACAGTTTTAGTCACGAAATTTTAAGAACTTATCGAATGATGAAAGACAGACAGATTCGTGTGTTAGTCTGTAATGTTACGTTGGTTGCTCAGTCACGCAATCTGTTAGTGTTTGATTTATTAATAAATTTCGATAAGAAACAAAACTTATTATTTAGTATAGAAGTCAATTTGCTCTGCACTGTACTATTCATTTGTGTCTGTATAAAAGTTTCTGGCACCAATTTGTCTTCCTTTTTGACATGCCTTACGGACGTAAACCTGGCCTAAGGTGCAGGTCTAGAAGACAATGTGCTGCTATTAGATTATATGATTGAGATGGTCATGTTGAATAAAGAAGAAAAAAACCAAGCTGAAATAAAGCTGCCATCAGTTAACCCCCCCCCCCCCCTCCACACACACACACACACATCCCCGCACCTTCGCTTACTTTTCTGTTTTTAAATATGTTGTAAATTGATTCTCTTCATGAGACAGATTAGATGATAGGATGATATAATGATGGCTTTCCATCATATTATGTCGACTCGGTGTTGTTTGGGACAAATCTTACGTTACTAACAGTTTTCTATATCCAATTCTGGAATTGAAACTCCAAGTCCACGCGTACGAAGTCGCGGGTAACAGCTAGTAAGGATATAAAAATACTAGAGTCACTGGAGTTACCTGTCGGTGAATTGTCCAAAACTATTTTAATGGAGAACACTGGTGAGTTCTATCTGACTCATGACTCTAAGAGGTCACATAATTCCATAATTGAATTGGCTGATGATGATGGAGCAGCTACCTTGGGGCTATTTTCTTACTCGCCTAAGTTTATGGTCCACAAATCTTTATCTTAAATTCTTTCACTATTTCAGATACATTTTCCACCATCTTCCTTGTTAATTTATTCCATTTTCTGATGCCCTTACCTGCTAAAGAAAGTTTTCCAACTCCTTTACACATGAAATCAAATGCTAGTTTCTGATAATGGCCTTCTGTTCTGTGCTCTACTCGTAATTCTTCTTCTTATGACCATCCAGGCCTCAACAGCAATTTATGTCTGTACTCTCTTCCTTCCACTTGCCTTGTGTTTTCCAGTCACTCAGATCAATATCCTTTATTACAACAAGTATTCTGGAGATTGCAGTATTGCAACTAAAACATGATCTCATGCAGTCAGCTACATCATCTGCTAATCTTATGGAGAGGAACAAAACTTTGCATTTCTCCAAGTCATAAACACTTCAGCAGGAGACTTTATTACTAATTTGCTTCCATTTGTTACAGTTGGTGTCCAGTGGGAGGATGCGCGTCACCATCGACACTGGCAGCGAGTGCTCGCACAGGTGGCTGGCTTACACTTGTCCACTTTAAGCTTTCCTCTGCCACCATCTGGAACAGTGCTGGGTGGCACAATGGAGCTTCATGGTAGCAACATTTCACTTGCATGCTTCCATGGAATCAACTTCAAGTCTAAATCTTGGGCATTGTTTTCCTTAAAGGAGCCATGCATTTCTTTTGCAACAGAGGCTCAGGAAGTGCCTTCAACAGATGGTAAGCAATTTACATTTATGTTAATATCAGATAGGATTTGCTTATTTCAACTGTATGTAATAAGATTAACTACTACCACACAAACTGTTGCAAAAGTGCTTAAAAAAAACTTTTACTATTGCTTTTTGAAGTGTTCATATTGATCATTTTATTCTTGAATAAGTTTGCAAGCTTTACCTTAATTTTAGAACTAAATCCACATGCCAGCCATGCATATTAGATTAACCGTCTGTATTATCTTGGTTCTCTGTTAAAACCTAATGTTTCTGCCATCATACATTCATGCTATGTCAGTTGCTGCTATCATCTTATATAATAGCAGGAAGCGAGCGCTAACTCTCTGCGGTGACCCAGCATAGGATGTAGGATGGCATCGTTCGTCTTAGGGTTTCATGAGCAGGTATGACAAAAAATGCAACCTACTGTCAGCAATCATGTTGTTCATCCATTTCTGTGTTTCCTAAACTTCTCTAATATGCCTAGACCACCATCTGCTCTCAATGGCTATAACGCTTGTCTTGTCAAATAAAATTGAATACCCACTATCAGCTGAATTTAGAACTATAGCAGACTTACTTGCGTTGTTATTTTTCAAATGCCTGACAAGCTCATTGAGCCTCTCCTTTATGGTGTGTCCTGTTTCTCCATTGTATATCTTAGCACAACTACAAGAAATTTCATACACTCCTGGTGTTTACAAATGATCCCTCTTATCTTTAACATTAGTAATGATGCTGTATAGTTTCTAGGGGCCTTGTATACAGGACAGTTCTTCTTTTTAAGCAGGTGACCAATCTTATCTGTCACTCGTTGGATGTACGGCAGGATGGCCAATGCCTTGTGAGATGGTTTGTTGTTCTCTGCTAATGATGCTGCAGTGTGACACATAGTGGAGCAGTCAAGGGATGCCAAGGCTTTATTAGAAGCAGCTACACATTCAATAGATCATATTGTTTAATGTGTGTAGCTTTTAGAGCTGTAAAATTTAAACATACCTTACAAACTTCACTCAAAAAGTACCGTAACGCGAGCGACTTGAGAAACTATATAGCGAAGTATAATGATCTTGCACACATTATTCGGGAATATGTTGCTATAACAGCCATCAAAAATATAAATATGGAACAAATTACACACAAAAGCACTGCAACAACTTTGAACTGTTAGCAAACGAAGGAATTTAGTTTTTATAGTTGGAATGCAACCTGTACCAAAATGGCGTTTGGTTCTTGTTGTTGAAATTTGGGTATATTAAATAATATGGTGACTATAAAATAAGTTGTTGTAAGAAGTGAGTTATTATCACTACATACGATTCGTATCCTGCCAAGAAATGTTGCCAGCATTTTTACAGTTGTTGCTGTAGAGTACAGATGCTATCTTTGACATGACAATATGAAGTGAAATGCCAATTTTCTGTTGTGTTAATTCATAATTTTCATGTTGCTTGACGTCTAACGTAAGTTTCATTTTGCTTTCATGTACACTTTTTCTCAAAAGGTATGACCACAGGAACGTATGTGGTAAATTTCAAATGAATAGCACAATTCTTTCGTACCTCATTCTTATTTTAACATAGCCAGTAATAACACCCAACGAACATGTGCAACTGTTTTCAGACAAAAATGACAATTCCTTTATGAGTCCCAGTGATTATGCAACAACCTAAATTTGATCAAAAACCTTCAACAAAAAAAGAAAGGTATAAAACCAAATATCTTCAACCCGATTCAGACTGGTATTACAATGTTTGAATAGCTGACATTTATACTTTTTCCCTTTAAGGGTTGAATTCCAAAAACATTCTTTCCTAAAATGTGATGTCACAAAGCTAGATCTTACTCCTTATAATCCTACTTCATTTATCGATTTTGGTTTGATATCCAGGAAGATAAATGACTCGAGATACAAAAAACACATTTTAGAAAAATTGACATTTCTTCCCTTAAAGGGTCGAATTACGAAAAATTCCTTTACTAAAATATAATGTTACCACGGCGGAGACCTTAGTCTTTAATTTGATACCTCATTTATCTATATCAGTTAGATATTAAGCGAGATAAATCGTTCGTGACACAAAAACGAATTGCAAAAATATTAATACTTTTGCCCTTTAAGTGTCAAATTCCGAAAAATTTCTGTCTAAATTTATGACGTCACTAAATCGGAGATCTTAATCTTTAAAATGATATTTCACAAAACAATTTCAGATAGGTATCCAGGGAGATAAATGACTCGTAACACAGAAAAACAGCATTTTAGAAATATTGACATTTTTGTTCTTTAAGGGTCGAATTCCGAAAACTTCATTTCTTAAAATATGATATAACCAAAGTGAAGACCATAAGATTTAAAATGACACCTCATTCATTGATTTCGGTTAAGTATGAAGGAAGATACAGGCTTGTGACAAAAAATACCTTATAGTAATAATATATATGATAATAGGGCACAGTTTAAATTATTTTGAAAGAAAAAAAAACTAAATTAATCATGCCCTGCTGAAGCGTCAAATGCCAGTTGTAATTCTGACCCATGCTAAGTAACAATCTAATCAAAGCTTTCGTTAACATTGATGTTCGAAACTTAAAACTTTTATCTTACTTATCAGTGGCCAAAAATTTTAATGTATACTTTTACATAAAATGAATATCACGTAAATATAAGCATCTAATGATTGATATGTTGATTTAAACACAATACATACTTTTATTTCAGTGTTATGTCAGGTAATTTATATGCGGGTGCTTAGAAATGTTATTAAATAAAGTTTATAACCAAGAAAAATGGTGTTAAGCATGACGTAATAATGCGACGTCATAGATTGACGTCATGCCATTGTAGCTATTTAAATGGTATTTGTCGGGATAATGTTTATTTAAAGTATTGAAGAAGAAGTTAACTGATTGAATTACTTTCAAAGTTATGAATATTACAAATTAAACTAGATCACAGTCGCCAGTCTGATTAGCTTCATTAGCATGGATAATCATTGTCAAGGTTTTAAGTTGCACGCAAGAAACTAGTTCACATTTGCAACCTTTTTATTTCATCGCCAAATTTATCCTTCACATCAGAAGCAAACTGCCAGACACTTAAACTAAGGTTAATCTCCCAAGATTGTAGGTTCATGTACTTTTTAAAGGTAGCGAAACATTGAATAATTACAATACACTTAACCGAATAGTTCATGCAGCACAAACATACGCGGCATCCAACTGACTGTCATAAGCACATATACAGTAATTTCACCATACAGAAAATAGCGATCACAGTTCTCATCAATGCTCACTTATATTCTCAACATAAATATTCTAAACTACTCCATCTTAATACTGAAGAAATAACTCGTTGTCTGCCGATCAACATTTCAATACAATACACTTGCCATAACCTGTCAATGATACATCCGCGACAATGCCTCTACTTCAGAGAGCTTTTACATTACCAACTTATTGATATCTGTATGTTCTGTTACCTTAAATAAAATTACATTAAATGCCTAATGCCTGTTCTATTACACCATGACAGGTGACGTCAGATGTGACACTTGCCTTTTATGTTAATAGATTGTGATGGAGCTAACACTCTGGTGGCAATTCCCCTTCATATTATTTTTTTAATTTTCTTTTATAGTTGGAGGGTTAACTTGTAATTATGCGTTAAAACCACAACATCAAAATTTCATTTCATACTTGTATTGGAAAATTGAGTTAGCAGGCAAGGTTTTAATTCTTTGATTTGTGATGTAATACGTTTTTAGCAAATCAGATTTTAATGGATCTTCATGTTATGAGTTATGATAAAGTCAGTTTGGTCATTTTGATCTAATTTCTATCAGGAACTTGAGTAATGATTACTATCAGAACACACTAAACTGATACATTGTTGCTACTTTTACTACAACATCATTCATATTTGAGAATATTAGTAAAATCTGCATGTTATTTATAGTTATTTAAATTATAACTGTGGCAAATTGTTGATAAAATTAGGAAAACAAATCTGCAGAGACAGCAATGAGAATGTTATGAAGCTGTAAAATCTAATTTGTTTTATTCATTTTTTAATGTATATGAACTGTTCATTTCTTATTATCTGACCTTTTTTCCTTAAGAAATTTCTTTTGTTAGTGAAAGGAATAGGTTAACTTTAGTTTCCTTGACATAAATCACCTGATGAAATAGAACATTAAAAAAAATGATTGATGAGTTTTGCAAGTATTTATGTGAATTATAAGCCAAAGTCTGTTAATTTAGTTAAATGCAGATTTACATTTGAGGGTACTTATATGGGAGGTTTTTTTTATTTGTGTCACTTTAAATCTGTGTGCTTAATTAATACATTTGTTTACAATACAACCTTGAAACTGTATTTTATAAAACACCGTTTAATGCTAGTTGTACTCTGTAAGCATATATGAACAACTAACAGGTTCCCAACACAGGGAACATTACTGTATGACATCCACTGCAGGCGATGTTGAGAAAGTGACTTTTAGCCAACTACAGCTGACGAGCGACTAATCCTATGCAGTTGGATTAATCACATGTAACCATCATTGCATAGTCTATGTTCCACAATCCTTTTCTTGTATACCTCCATCTCTTTGTTTTACCCAAAAATATGGGTATGAGAAATTAATCAGTGCCGTAAATGAGAATGTTGCAGGGTATGAGAGACAAGCGATACCACTCATGTGATATTCAGCTGAAACTGTGGCTAAAAATTGCAGAAGAAATGAGTAGCAAAGACAGTTGATAACCATTTATAGCTGCTTAGTCATTTATATTATGTATAGCTACATTTTAATGATACTTTCCGAAATTTCAATTTTTACCATTATCTGCTCCTACCTTTACAGTTAAATTACATACATAATGTATGCCTAATAGCTACATTAATATAGAAACTACACCTACTAACAAAAATTTTATAAAACTTATATGTCTCAAACGAATATTTGTATCCTTTAAAAATATATTAATCATTCAAATGCTAGGTATATTATTAAACCAAGAGGATTGAAGAGAAATGTAAAATCTCCACAAGATACTGAAGGTAATATGGAGCATGGAGCCAATTCACCTTCTCCAAAAACTACGACCACCAGTACATTAATCAGTAACTTTACTATCCAAACCCTTCAATCGCCAACAATAGCACCTCCCCTTCCCCCCCCCCTCTCTACTACCATTACAACCAAGCCGAACTGGCCAAAAAAAAAAAACACTTATTGGTGAAATCAATGCTGCTAAGCAAGGTAGTGATCCTCAGTTTTTGCAATCTCTTCTTCCAGTTCTAAAGGTCATTCGACTCCATAGGGAATCTGCAGTACAGACCAAACTACAAAATCTCCACACACAATATTTCCATATTCATCGTCCTTGTTCACTCTATCAAACACTCCAATTCTATCTCTGGTACCCTCCACAACACATTACAAACCATCAGCGCTTGCTGAAACTGTTGCTAAATGAAGTTGATGCATGAAATATCCTTGTAAACTTTGCACCATAACAAACATGGTGTTGCACGAGTACCTTTTTATAAGGAATCTAAACACTTTTGTTTCTCATTTGTTTACTTAATAAAGAGATTCATGTAAAAAGCTCACAAACTGTTTACGTTGATTTTTTACTTTTATATGTTTTTAACTTACTTTCTATTTTCGCCTTGACTTGTATTTTGTAATTTCCTGCAATATTTCTGTTTGTCAAACTACATCCTGTCTTGCTTTGGTTCAATAAAGAACAGATTTTATGTAAGTATTTACTATTGCTTATCTTAGAGTCATAGTTAGATGTTCCACAGGTAGACTCTTTGGTAAATGAAGGCTTTATAGCAACGGTTCCCAATCTACAGGTCGCGACCCACTGATGGGCTGTTTTGGTGGGTCGCGGAACAATTGAAGTTTTTTCCACAAAAATATAGCTTTTATTTCATCTGTTTAAAAAATATTACATGATATTTTACAAGTTCAATAGTCATAAAAGCTATTAGATTAAATTAAAACTTTGTGAGAAAAAAGAAAGTTTTCTTAAACAGTCAGCCGGTATTATGCAATAACCTCGTTGTGAGATACAGCAGCGGCAGCAGTCACGCAATTGTTATGGCAACCCCTGATCAACCCCTCTCCCGCCCCGTGCTAGATCGGAGATGCGCGCATACCACCTGCAATTTTACTTCTCTCATTGTCATTTTCTTGATTATTCAAAGTCTTTGATCAAAAGAGTCTTTCCCTGCTTGTGAGAGTGAGTTATTGTTTGCTTTTTGTTTTGATTGAGAGTAGATTTAAAGTGATTATGGAAAGTTGATTGAGGATTGGATCATGCCGTTAAATAGAGTATCCAAATGGTGAGGGAACTTTAACCTCCACGGCTTGAAAATGTTACTGAACCACAATCAAGTATTTGTAATTACAATGCAGGCAGCGTGTAAAATCAAAAGACGTATTGGCAAAAGTATAACCCGGATTATTTGAAATATGGGTCTGTGTTTTCGGGTACTGAAGAGGAGCCAATACCGCATCGTGTAATTTTGTGGTGGACGATCAAGGAATTTTGGGCTACAGTTACTTAAAGTTACTGAAGTTGAGCAAAATTTGATGGCATGTAGCAACAATTGAAATCAGGGACAGTTGCAACAGAGATTTAAAACAGTAAGAAGCTTTGGAATGTATTCATACAGTCAGCAATGACATCAAAGTGGATCAGATAGTTAGCAAAATTAAGCTATAGCGAGACGCCTTTGGGAGATAGATGGTAGGGAAAGAATTATCCCTATTGGCCAGAGGCACTCCCCACTTTGGATGCAAGAGGGGGAAGAGCCGCACAAAAGTGGGAGGTAGAGGAGTCAAAGGAGGAAGTCACATCAGATTGGTCGTCAGTCTTTGTCGAGAGATGGAACTTGGAAAGGACTAGGAAGTTGTTTAGGCTTCCTATGCATCTATGCAGCCAGAGGCCTGTGATGTAGCAAGGCGACTTCACCAACAGTAAAACAGGTGGGAGCTAGCCAGTGATTCATAAGCAATGTAGAAGGCAATGATTCAAATAGCATGCTGGGAGTGATAGTCTATGGAAGAATATAAGGAGCTAGGAGAGGTCTTATTGCACAGAACTGATGTAATAAAGTTTATATATATGCACATATCCTTACTGAGAGTTTTATTTATAAGTACTACTGCTCGCATGACTAGAGATTACCCACAGTTTATATGTCCTTCTTGGGAGTGGCAAGGCGGACAAGGGGAAAAAGTTTGGTTGTCCACCACAATTTGTTGTGAAAATTTGTCCAATGAAAGCATGAACCCATCAGAATTTGAAAGGCATTTGTCAACCAAGCATTCTGAGTACACAGGTAAGCCTCTTGAATTCCTTCAAAATAAAAAACAAAATTATCTTTCGACAAAATCTACAATGGAAAAGTCAGTGTCAGGCCAACTAAACAAACAAACTGCCATAGCGTCTTACCAATTATCCTTGTTAATAAGAAAGCAGGGAGCTGCTCACACAGTAGGTGAGGAACTTATTTTATCTGCAGCAAAAATAATATCTAATACTTTGTTTGATGGAAAAATGTCAAAAAGAATAAGTGAAATCCCTGTATCAAACTCTACTGTAGAAATGAGAATGGATGAAATGTCTAATATGGTCAAGGAAACAATGATTTCAACTCTGAAGCAAAGTGATTATTTTTCACTGCAAATTGATGAAAACACAGATATTGCTGGTGAGGCAACGATTCTGTAGAAGAAGAAATGTTGTTTTGTCGGTCGTTGCCTACAAGAACTATGGGAGAGGAAATTTTTAAATATGTTGACACTTTTTTTAAAGATTGTTTGGTCAAAATATGTAGGTTTGACAACTGATGGTGCCCATGCTAGGTCTGCCATTTATGCAGGATTAGTTGCCAAAGTTAAGTCTGTGGCCCCTTTGGTGCAATGGACTCATTGCTGTCTTCATCAAGAGGCTCTGGCAGTCAAAGGTTTGGATGAGTGCCTAAAGAAAACTCTGGACGATGTTAACTTTATCAAAGCACGGCCAAAAAATTCAAGATTGTTGGAGTGTTGTGTGACGAAATGGGCAGTGAACGCAAACAACTTCTCCTTCACTGTGATGTTCAATGGTTGTCAAGAGGTAAAGTAGTATTGAGATTATTTGAACTTCATGATGAATTAAGAATGTTTTTATTGGAGCACAAAAGTGACCATAAATCCATAAGATACTTTATTGAATGTGTTTGTGATGAGAACTGGCTTAAACGTCTTGCTTATTTGGCTGATATTTACAATGCACTCAAGAAAAGAATATCGACAGGTCTTATGTCCAGGACAAAGTCGATGCAATGATTAAAAAACTTAAACAATATTACCTGCAAAGTAGAAGAAAATGGTTTTAATGCATTTCCTGTCTTGCATGACTTTCTTGAATCAAACAAAATAAAAGGAAACTGCAAATGTCATCAAAGAGCATCTTGAAACCTTGGCATCTACCCTCAGGTAATTTTTAAATTTTTTCAGTAAATTATAAGTAAGTTGTAGGCCTCATTTATTTTCAGATAATATTTCTTTTTTATTTCAAGTTTCCGTAAGGATTTTAAATTTTGTTATGTGTTAAAAAGTGAAATGTGCTCTGTTCATTTACTAATAATTGTTTTAGGAGCTACTTTCCAAAACTTGACAATGGTTACTTTTGGATAAGAAATCTTTTTGAAGAGGAACGTTTGAAATGCCCAAAACTCTCAACAGCTGAATAAAACTCGATAATAGAACTATCTTGCAATTCTTCTTTAAAGACAATTTTCAAAGAAAAATCCTTAATTTCCTTCTGGATGAATGTACGAGCAGAGTATGCAGAAATCTCTAAATTAGCTGTGAAGTTCTTGATGCCGTTCAACACGACATACTTGTCTGAACGAGTTTTTTCTATATTATTGTTTCTGAAAAACAAATACAGAAATAAACTATGTGTAGAAAGTAACTTAAGGTTAAAATTAACCAGTGTTAACCATTATATCAATGGCCTGATCAGTAAACACCAGTACTAGAAATCCAGGATTAGTTCAAACTCAATTTGCAAATTACAGTGCCACTGATGTGCCGAGTCTTAACTTGGTGGAAAACACCTACAAATCCCATTTTAGTGGTTGACTGGTAAGTTTACCATTGCGTACCATATTTTCATACATTTGGGTGCAGTAAAAAACGATGATAAACCAACCAGTCGACCACTAAAATCGGGTCTGCAGGTCTTTTCTACCAAAAAGCGACTTGTCAGACCAGTAGCATTTTAATATGCTGATCAAGTTTCTTGTAATTGTGGAATTTCAGCAGTCTATTTGATGAGGTGATGGTCTGTGAAGCTACCTCCTGGTCTATAATATGTTTGTTGTTTTATGTATTATCAATTATTGTTTTTGTTTTTTTTGTTTTTTTTGATAGTATATCCTTTGTACGAAAATTTGCCTTTTCGTAGAATAGGACTGTTGATAGTGTATCAAGTTCCCATTCTGATGTTAGATAGACTCTCATATTAGGTGGGTCGCGAAAAACTTTTTTACTTAAAAGTGGGTCGTGTACCAATAAAGGTTGGAACCGCTGCTTTATACCACTAAAGATGTACTGAAATATCTCCCGGCTCAGTTATAACATTAATAAAATTAGGAAAACAAATCTGCAGAGACAGCAATGAGAATGTCGCACTACTCAAAGTCAGCTAGAGTTGCTCGAAATGTTAGTCAAATATCCTTGCAGTCTAATGACACCAAAATTGATAAAAACATGACATTTTCAGCGTGACATTCCCCTTCATTCGCCAATAAAACGCTTAGTAAACAACAATGTCTAACCCTTAGAAGGAGTAAAATGTTTATAATGGCATTTATTTCTTGATGTACTGAGATTTCATCATAAACATTTAGTAGGAATCTTGTTAACAATGCCACAAGCAGAGTATCAGTAGATTATATTAACACTGACAGGGAAACATATTTTTTTTTTTTAATTTACAGGAGGTGATTTTCAGCGCCTGGATGTGCATGTAGTGCAGACCCTGACATTCAGCCTTGGCATGACCTCAGAGCAGCCTCATGCCCAGCACCACAGCATGGCGACAATCTGCCGCCTCAGCCGCAATGTGCTTTTCCCTCCACAGTTCCGTACATTACAGGAATGGTTCCACTATGCTTTTTCATGCAGTGAAATTGATGGTTAGTCCTTTTATACTTTGGTCATAATTGTCTATCAGATCAGTAAACAGGGTATAAAAATACAGTCTGAACAAAATAATTTAAGCTTTTTTTTTATGAATAGAAAGAGACGGCATGTGATTTTGGTGGTGAAGTTAAACCAAAATATTTCACATGATCTCATCTCTCAGTTTTATTAAATATACTTTAATTCTCCTGCCACTAGTTACTTTATATTTTTTGGTCAGCTGTTTATGACATTTCTTCCTGAAAGCTTGAAAGCTGGTTTCTTTTTAACTGAATATTTAGCCATAATGATATTTGTTTCTGTGATGGTTCTGATTGTTGCAGTTAATAATTTTAGAATTGTTACTTACCATACCTACTGTATACTGATGTTAATTCCAACTCACCCACAATACTTAAAAGAATGTTACAGACAAAAAATATGCTTTAGTGTTGAGATATAAACACTTGGCTCAATATTTCTCAATTAGAAAATGTTTGATCATTTGTCTCAAATGTGGGAGCTGTTCTTCTCTGGATCAGTTTATGAGTAGGGAGGAGTTGTTAGAGCATTTATGCTAACTTTACTAAAATAGAAATAAGTAAATATAATTATAGAATAATCTCAAACATTAATGAATTCTTGAAGTAATGCTGTAAGATGGTATTAATACAATACATACAGGTCTGATTTGAAGATTGCGCTGTTTCAGGCTGACCAAACACAGTGCTGCTAGTCTCTTGGCTTTGAATATCCGTAGATGGCAGCTAAAATTTCCGTAGATTGGGTACAAAAATCTGGAGACTCGCTAACTGAAGGACTAAAACAATAATTACTGAAGAGAGAATCAAAATTAAGAATACTTGTTTATTTCCAGGTCTTTAAAATTCGAAAAACATTAAAATATTCTACATTGAAAGTAAGAAATAGCTCTGAACCTGTTTTATACATCGTCACTTTCATCGCTGCTGTACCTACTCTTTTTTTACGGGTTGGGGGGGGGGGGGGGGGGGCACTATACATTAACTATTTTCTTTCTTGACATTAAATTTAGCATATCTTCAGTAACAGGAAATGTTAAATACTGTGAACACTTTGACCCTCAGGTATTGGTTAAACCTTCTCGGAAGCCACTGCTCTGTAAGCCGTGGCAACGATCGTGTTACCGTGCATAAAGAGTGCGCCGATAGTTCTGTATTACGGTCTTTTAAGATCTATAATCAAACAAAATATGAGCTTTATTTCAATTGTTGGTTCACACGAGCGGTTGCAAGGAAACGATTAACAATTATCGACAATTCTGTAATGCATTAACACTATACGCTCAAAGTTTAACAAAACACCAATACAAGGAAAAATTATCAAATAGTAAAAAAATAGCAAAAATCCGTAGATTTTTTAACAAAATCTGAAAATTCTAACTTTTTATAAAAATCCGTAGATCTACGGATAAATCCGTAGAAATGGCAGCACTGACCAAACATACATTGGGTTAATAGACATTTGTTGCAGTAAGCAGAGTAACTATACCTCCCTTGCTCTCCATCTGAATGGTAGGGGAAAACAGAAGCTAACACAGTTGATTGCCAGTAGCATAAGGAGACTCTTTCTGGATTTAATTGATGG
Source organism: Vandiemenella viatica (assembly GCA_031002005.1). Taxonomy (NCBI): domain Eukaryota; kingdom Metazoa; phylum Arthropoda; class Insecta; order Orthoptera; family Morabidae; genus Vandiemenella; species Vandiemenella viatica. Next base: position 326,538,192 of record JARYHS010008074.1, on the reverse strand, counting down.
TAGAACTCGGTCTGTTTTAGATCAGAAATCTAGTGTAAGAAGAGCTATTTAAGGAATGTGTTTAACAATATTAATGTCAAAGTTAAAATAATCTAAAATAATTCAATTATATCAGATCATTAGGGTTATCATCTGCACACAAAAAGACGAGTTAATAATATCTATAAATGAAATTAAAAATCATTCAATTCTAATGTAAATGTCATTTCTTACAGTGCACCACATGAACAGATTCAAACTATTTTTCCTTTTCCTTAAGAGGTATAGGTTAGTTTCATGTTTATGTAGGTCAGAGATGAGAATGGATGTTGCATCAATATATACAAGAGAAAATACTCAAACATCCTTAGATTTGACTAAATACTGTGTAGAAAAATCTTTGGATGTTGTGTTGTGCAGTCAGAAGTAGAAAATAGCAATTTTGTAGACCTAACAGTTTATACAGTCCCCCTCAAAATATTAATATATTTTGTATATATATAAAAAAAAATTAAACAGTTCTGATTAATTTATCATGAAATAAAAGGAATCATAAATTTTACATATAATGTTTCCAGACGGATTAGATTATCTTCATGCTTAAATCATTCAAACTTTGTCAAGCTTTAAATTTCCCAACTTGAGTCATGTGGTGAGTATCGGTGTATACATATCCATTTATCTTGCCATATGCCCTCCTCTAGTCATGATTATTGTTTATACCATAATACTGTAAACGGTATTTCTACTTTTGTGTTCATTTTCACCTTCATCTGAGGTGAATGACATGTTTTGTTTCTCTATCATTTGTTATTTTCAACTAGATTATGTAAAGAAAATAACCTTTGATTATACAAAATAGTTTTATAGCTCACAAAGAGGAATTACAACTCTTAGCACAGTCTAAACTTTTGTGTTTATGTGTCCAAGAGACATATTTTAGACCAACACACCACCCACTTTTTTAGAAGGTATGACCTGCACAAAAAGGATGATTGATTAAAGTGGGGTGTGGTTGTGTTTCTCAGAAACACAGTTGACTCCAAAACTGTGCCTCTCACCTCAATCATTCAAGCAGTAGTTGTAAAAATATACAATCCAGTTAAATCGACTGTTTGCTGCATATATCTACCCTGATTTGCAGCAGCAGATCACGCCCAACTGACTGAAAGCTTATGGCAATTATCTCAGCCATTTCTCCTTTTGGTAAATTTAAATGTTAATAGCGCATTGTGGAGTCCAAACACTGATTTCCCCAGAGATTAACAGAGCAAGAAGAAATGCGTATCCACAACACTGGACATATGACTCATTTCATTACTGCTTTATACTCTGGCATAGACCTTGTAATATAACCTAAATTTTTTCAACATATTACCAAAATTTGTTTAAACAATATGGAGCTATCTTCAATAGAACAGCAAAGTAAATTTATAATCGTTTTCTTACAGTGTGAAAGGATTAAGCAGACATAAACAGTGATATTCGATCAAAACGTTTATAAACATTGCTACTATATAGGATTTTGCCCATTTTATAATAGAAAATGCTACATTTATTTTCAGGGGTATAACTAAACATAAGGATCAAACCAAAGTATGACACTTCATAGGAATAAAATCGTACTAGAGTGAAAATTGGTTTTGAAGTTTGAATCCGCCACGTTTTGTAAGGATTGAAAGAAATACTTAAATAATTCATAAGATTTATTTTCCCGGATATGAAAATGATTTATAGCTCAAAACATGTGTCGAATTTTGTAGCACATTATGTGAAAGTTTTAAAATGACAGGTAACAGTTAAGTAATGTTTTGGAGGGTTTTATGTAAAATTATTAGTCATAAGCGGGAATGATTTGTTTTCAGATAGTATATTTCAGCTAAATTCGGAGGGGGAAATCTAATTAAAATCTAGAAGAATTTTTTTCATAGCAAAATGCACTAATTTTTATAAACTAGAATGGAAAAAAGTAAAATTTATCATAATTTCGAGGTAATGGATTCTGGAAGTGTAAGATCCAGAAATGATAATTTATAACAAATAACTAAGATTTTTTTAATCAACAGGAAGGCGTCTAAAGAGCAAATTACAACAAATAACTAAGATTTTTGAATCAACAGGATGGCATCTAAAGAACAATCATAACGGTTTGATAACACCACTATCTTATAGAAAATTTTATATAGAATCATTTAAACCATATTTCAGCTTTGTAGCTTCAGTACTTTAGAAGATATATATTTTTGAAATTTCCTTTATGAATTACACTAAAATAGAAAGCTGTATTTTTAAAAACAGCCAGTTTGTATTCCTAAAGATAGGGAACAAGGACCCTGCAGGGGGCTGATACGCAAGTGCCAGGTACGGGTTTGGCGACTCCGCAGTGCCCGAGCTGGATACTTGTGAGCGCCGCAAGTTTCCCACACCGTAAACTCCTACCATGCTTCAACGACCACCGTAGGGCATGGTGGTAGAACGTTGTGTCCCTAGGAGAACAGGGATCTTGGCTTAATCGCCCAGATCGCGAGGACAGTACAAACCTCTATAAAAAAAAAAAAACCTCAACCTCAAGGTGAGACACGTGCCGAGGAGGCGAATGGGTTTTGAGGAAAATCACTCACTAACGTGCAACCTCAGGGGCACCTGCGTGCCCCTTTTGTATTAACGCTTCTATTTAAACTGGTTTTTCTCGTGGGATCAAAACGAAGTCATCCACAAAAACCAAAAAACCCTATGGTACAGGTGTGCCGCAGGTTAATCCTAATACACCCAGTACAAAGAAGCGGGCAAGGGTTGATAGCCCTCCCACTTCCGAAGATCATAGCAACAGGAAAGTCTGTTCCATAGTGAACACTTTCGTTATAATGGAATTTTTTTTTATTATTATTTTTAACTGCTTAACGTCGCCTATAACAACTAGGTCTTTAGAGATGGGAAAGGATGGGGGGCAAGGAATGGGAAGGAATTCGGCCATGGCCTTTTGAAGGAAGCATCCCGGCTTTCACCTGGAGTGATTTGGGGAAACCATGGAAAACCCAAATCTGGATGCCCGGACAGGGATTCGAACTGCTGTCCTCCCGAATGCGAGACCAGAACGCTAGCCGTTACACCACCACGCTCGGTCATTATAATGGAGAGGATAGAGGGGACATTTGAAAAGGTGTCCCCTTTTTATATTAATAAAGGACTTCAAGGATTGGTTGGAACCTTGAGATCAGTTAAAAAGCTGAGGAATGGGAAGCTGCTGCTGGAAACAACCACCAGTAGGCAGGCATCCCAGCTCCTTAACTGTGAAAAGCTTGGGGACTTTCGAAAGGCGCCTTCACATGCCGTGATATTATGGATTAAGGAACCGAGGAACTCATTAAGGAGTAGGAGGATCAGCAAGTGGTCGATGTGCATCAGATTACACGGAGGGTAAATGGCAGTCTTGAAAAGACTGCTACCTTCATCCTGACGTTTGACACTCCAGTGTTGCCCAAGTGTATTAAAGCTGGTTACATTAACTTGAACGTCCGTCTGTATGTTCCGGACCCAATGCGCTGCTTCCAGTGCCAGAGGTTTGGACATATGACGGCGTCATGCAAGGGCAACCCCACCTGTGGTAGATGCGGCAAGGGGGCACAAAAACCTGGTGTCACTTGCACGCTCCCGCAGGAGTGCGTCAACTGCTCCGGGGCGCAACCTGCCTGGAGTAGGAAGTGTCAAGTGTATCTTGAGGAGCACAAGATACAGGAGTTGAAGACCAAAGAGCGGATACTGTATGCAGAAACAAAGAAGAAGGCGAAATCGCTCGCTGCTCCAATTTTTGGAAGTAGCTTTGCCAAAATGGTACTCGACTCCCATCAGGAAAGAATGTGTTGCTGCGCAGACATCCTTTGCAGGCACGGGCACAATCACTACGTGCTCATGTCAGTGCAAATGTGGTGCAAATTCCACGAAGGTCATGACACTCAAGACCGTGGATATCGCTAGTAACACATCTGCACCCTCGACCAGTCCGGCAGCAGTAACAAAGTCTCCACCAGCATCAAATGTAGCACCTCCTATTCCACCACAAGTAGTTGAAATGGTAGCGATACCACTTGCTACCAGTGGAAATAGAGGTGATCAGAAGATCCGAGGTATAAAGTTTAGACAGGCGGATCCGACCCAGTTTGTTAAGTCCCCTTCTTCTTCTCCTCCCAGACTGCCCAGCAGTAGGGAGAATAAGGGGAGGAGGCAGAGGAAGAAGAAGATACAGAATGGGGAGGAAATCAAGGAGTCCTTTGGGTCGGAGATGTTTGTCTCCGCTTCCGGACAGGAAGAAACGGAGATGCTGGTGAACGAGTCTGGTCCCATTCCTCAGCATGAAGTGACCGAAAACCCACCCGAACCGGGGCGGGTGAGGTTAAATAGGTAAGGATGGCTCCCATATTTCAGTGGAACATCAACGGTGTTACAGCTCACAAAGAGGAGTTACACCTCTTAGCACGGTCTGATCCTTTGTGTCTCTGTCTACAAGAGACATATTTCAGACCAACACACCAACCTGTGCTAAGAGGATATGACTTTTACCATAAGGACTGATACGGAGGGTGATCGAGCGAAGGGTGGAGTGGCTGTTTTTGTCCAAAACACTGTCCACTCAGAACCTGTAGCTCTCACCTCTGATTTACAAGCAGTGGTAGTGAGGATTCATGGTCCCATTCAACTGACAGTATTTATCTACCACCTAACACGGCCGTCAGTTATGACGACATGTTTAACATCTTGTGGCAGCTTACTCGGCCATTCCTCCTTCTAGGAGATTTCAACGCACATAGTGCACTTTGGGGCTAAAACGCCGATTGCCCCAGAGGCCGAATAGTTGGTAGATTAATAGCGCAAGAGGAAATATGCGTCCTCAATACTGGCACAATGACACATTTTACCACTGCTTCCAGATCGTCCTCTGCCATTGACCTTTCGTTGTGCTCCACCCCAGTCGCGGACTCCGTGCATTGGGAGGTGGATCGTGACCTTCATGGAAGCGACCACTTCCCAATATGGATGCACGTATAGTTTGACCATGGAGGAGGGAATAACGGACGCAAATAGAAGCGTCAGCAAAGCCGACTGGCATCTCTACCGCCGCTCCATCACTCTTAAAGAGTATAGCAGTGTTGAATAGAGGGTGAATCACTTTACCAAAGTGATTCACCAGGCAGCTGACGTTTCCATGCCGAAAAGCTCCCGAACGCTGCGTAGGACGCCTGTCCCCTGGTGGAATGACCATCGTCGTTCCGCTATTCAGGCACGCAGATAGGGCGTTGCGTCAATTTAGGTTGCAGCCAACTTCTGACAACCTGGCAGTGTTCCATATTGCAAGAGCTAAGGCCCATCGAGTTATTAAGGAGAGCATGAAAAGGTCATGGCAGAACTTTGTGAGCACTATAAATCGTTCCACACCTTCGTCGAAAGTATGGGAGTCTATCCGATGTATATCTGGAAGGTACTCCCACCCACCAGTATCTGGATTACTGGATCGCGGACAGTGTAATTACCGACAAACGAAGCATAGCACAGCTGATGGCAGAGAATTTTGCTGCTATCACTTCATCCACCAATTTCGACCCTCGGTTCCAGCAACGCAAGATTGCTGCCGAGAGGCGAGTGCTGTGCTTCGATTCGTTGAATACAGAGGCCTACAACAGCCCATTTACATTTTCGGAGCTGGAGTCAGTGTTGAATAGCGCTAACGACACTGCTCCAGGGCCTGATATGATCCAGTACCAGATGCTGAGGCATCTGAGTAAAGACACTGGAGAGGATGGTCAATCGCCGCCTCATCTGGTGTCTTGAATCCCGTAATCTGCTGAGCCGCTTTCAGTGTGGCTTCAGGAAGTTCCGTTCCACCTTGGACAACCTGATCCTCCAGGAGGCGGCAATACAGGATGCTTTTATTGACAGCCAACACCTTGTGGGTGTTTTTTTCGATGTTCGACTACCTAGTGGCATGTTATTTTAAAACAGTTGCACAAATGGGGTTTTAGAGGTCACCTACCCCGTTTTTTAAAGTCATTTTTATCTAGTCAGTTGCTTCCTGTACCGAGTCGGTAGTGAAGTGTCTGATCTTTTTATCCTGGAAAACGGTGTCCGTCAGGGGTCAGTCTTAAGCGGTACGCTTTTTGCCATTGCTATTAATAGCATTGCAGCCGTTACAAGGAGTCCCATACGGCTTCTCCCTATTTGTGGACGACTTTTTAATTTTTATTGCATCATCCAGCCTGAGAAGCAGCAGAGTGGCAGTTGCAGCTCACGTTGAACAGGCTGAATGAATGGTCAGTGCACACCGGTTTTCAGTTTCTCCTCTGAGAAATCCCGGTGTGTACTTTTTACTCGTAGCAGAAGCCTTTTACCAGAGCCCCACCTTACCCTGAGGAACACCGTTCTAAGTTTTACTGATACTGTTAGATTTTTGGGACTCATTTTAGACACAAGGGTCAACTGGCTAGCGCATCTAAAAGATGTGAGAGCCAGGGCCTTGAAAGCTCTTAATCTTTTAAAATGTCTGTGTGGCAGGTCGTGGGGCACTGACTGCTCCTGCCTGCTACAATTTTACAGAGCCTTTGTACGGTCGCGTCTGGAGTATGGCTGCATTGTATATGGTTCGGCACAGGGACAGTTATCTACACATTTTAGATAGTGTCCACCATGCAGGAATCCGGCTCGCCACAGGGTGCCTATCGCTCTAGCCCAATACCCAGCATTTGTGCCGAGTCTGGCATGCCACTGCTTTCCACCAGGCGGCACCTCCTAATGTTGCGGTACTATGTTCACATTGCCGCAACAGCCGGTAGTTCCGTGCACGGCATAGTAATGACGCCAAATTATGGTCAGCTATATTGATAATCACCGCACAGGACCAGACCGTTCAGCCACTGTACAAAGGCTATTTTAGAAGAATAGTGATTGCGAACTACCAGCTTTTTATCACCAGGGTTGGAGTAAATCTCCTCCTTGGCTTTTAAAGAGGCCCAGAACGATTTTAGAAATGTCAAGGTTCAACAAGCTGTCTACCTCTTACAGTGTTTATAACAGAATTTTTAGTGACATTTTAAACCAGTATCAGGATTTTACCCCGGTATATACGGATGGGTCTAAGCAGGCTAACGGAGTAGGCTGCTCCGTAGTGTTCCCTCGAGTGACTTACAGATACAAACTAGATAGCAGGTGCAATGTTTACACTGCCGAGGGCTACGCCTTGTTTAAGTCGCTCCAGCATATGAAGTTAAGTCGCGATAGGAATTACATAATATGCTGTGATTCCCTAAGTAGTATTCAGGCATTAGTAAACATGTACCCAGCAGACCGTTTGGTCCAGGACATCCATGACGCCCTCCTTTCCCTTCAATCTCATGGAAAGGAGTTAATATTCTGCTGGGTACCCGGCCATGTGGGAATCAGGGGGATCGAGGCAGCCGATGTTGCTGCTAAGTTAGCCTGCGACAAGGTCAGAATCAACTTTGAACCGGTCCCAAAGTCTGACCTTGCCTTGGCGGTGAAGAGAGTTGTGTTTGATGGATGGCAGGAGCGGTGGTTGGAAGTAGAGCATAATAAGCTCCGGCTGGTCAAACCGACCGTTCTGCCGTGGAGCAGCTCCTTCCAGCGGGCGAGGAGTGTCTCCGTATAGGGCACTGTCCTCTGACTCATGGTTTCCTTCTCCACCGAAGGGACCCTCCGGAATGTGATACTTGTGGCGTACCTCTGATGGTGCGCCACATTTTAACTGACTGTGTAAAGTTTTTAACCATAAGGGCAGACGTTGGCCTAGCTAACGATCTGCCCGTAATTTTAAATAGTGACAATGTGGTAAAGGTTTTAAAATTTTGTAATATGGCCGGGCTTGCCCCCAAAATTTTGGGCAGGTCGGCCTAGGTTTTATAACGGCTCTCTACAACCACCAATCCGTATAGAGTATTGTTAAATGTTGCTTTTGAGAATGACGTTTCATATCTGGCTGGACCCTCTATAGCCAGCCATTTTGAATGTGTTTTAATGTCTATCAAAGCTGGTTGGCCCTTTTACAGCCAACCAGCAAGTATTGTGAATTTTATGTTTTTTAGTTACTTTACAGCCATCGTTTTATTTTTTTTACTTATTTCGCCATCCGCATGGCCGACCTCTTTACAGTCGGTCATTCGGGCGGTTTTCCAGTTTGTATTTCACTATTTTATTCTGCTGTCTGAATGGCCAACCCTTACAGTCGGCCATGCAGGCGGCCGTTGAGGTACGTTTTAGCCACATTGTCATTCCATGATTTTTTAGGGCGCTAATGACCCAGTTGTCGACGCACCCTAAAACAACAACAACAACAAACAGGATACAAGGAGTATAATACTCTAAAACAAGATTTAGCACTGTATCTTGAATACATTGAACATGAGAGTAAATTTAAGATTTGACACTTAAACAATTTTTTACAGCGAAACCGATAGAGATGGAAACATTTTTATAAGGATAAATTTGACGTCCAGACGGTGGACTACCCATCATAAAAATTTCTAGTCGCTCATAAGAAAAAATAATTCAGATAGTTTTGGATATTTCATAATAACCTAAATGCTTGTGCAAGGCTTGGTGTTCTCTATTTAAAGAGCCCCAGGAGTAATGGTGGTGTCCAGTCTTTGGGAAAAACTCATCAGGGATAAGTCTCATGAGTCGTGCTGCCGATTTGGCATGAGGATTGGACAAGAACTGAAAGTTTAATGTAGGCTCTCGGCTAGCCAGTCTGCCATATTGGTCTGACCATTACATAAAGCGATGGAGTACACTTGCTCTCGATGTAGCCGATTTTTCATGAATTAGAGGTTTTCGGGAGTTGACTGCAGCTTGTATCATGGTTCATACCTGCAATCAATTTTTTAGGAAAAGAAGTTTCGATGTCGCAGATTGGTCAACGAGTGATGTAATTAATTTGAAGAATACACTATGTGGCATTTATTTGTAAGTTCTACAATGGACATTATTTCAATCCTACCTTCTCAAGCTGAGGTTATCAGCTTGATGATGATCACAATACCATCTATCCTTTAGGCCACTCTAACAGTCAAATCTCAAAATTGCTATTACCTCAACCCCAGTATCAAGCTAGGTCATGACAACCTTACTTTTTGTTCTATTTCAATTCGAGACTTCATGCAGTGGGTGATGCATTGTATCCTCCGTTGGAGTGATCACTTTTCTATATGGATGCAAATATATTTCGGATGTGGAGCAGGATACTTTCTACAATAATTGAACATTAGCAACATTGATTGCTACCCGAGCTGGAAACTTGTGAGCGCCGCAAGTTTCCCACACCGTAAACTCCTACCATGCTTCAACGACCACCGTAGGGCATGGCGGTGGAACATTGTGTGCCTAGGAGAATGGGGATCTTGGCTTCATCGCCCGGATCGCGAGGACGGTAAAAACCTCTATAAAAAAAAAACCCTCAACCTTAAGGTCAGCCACATGCCAAGGAGGTGCATGGGTGAGAGGCAGATCACTCGTTAACATGCAACCTCAGGGGCACCTGCGCACCCCTGTTGTATAACCATTTCTCTATAAACTTGTTTTACTCGTGGGACCAAAATTCCTTCTCACAAGCAAAACAAAAACCCCTGCGGACCAGGTGTGCCGCAGGTTAAAATAAATGCACCCAGTTCTAACAAGCGGGCGAGGGTTGAAATCCCTCCTCCTGAAAATGGAGCTAGTAACAAGAAGGATTTTGCTATTGAAAATGCCTTCGTAATAATGTCAAGGGAGGAGGGATCTTTTGAGAAGGTCTCTCCATTCTATGTACATAAAGGTCTAGAGGGTATTGTGGGTACCCTAAAATCTGTCAAAAAGCTGAGGAACGGGACACTGCTTGTAGAAACATCTACAAACAAGCAGGCTGTCCTTCTCCTTAAGTGTGAAAAACTCGGGGAGTTTGCAGTAAAGTGCGAACTCCACAAAACTCTAAATTCCAGCAAAGGTGTCATCACCTGCCAGGGACCTTATGGATTTAGAGACCGAGGAACTCCTTAAGGAGTGGTCAACAGAACATGTGGTTGAAGTTAGGCATATCAAACGAAGGGTTAACGGCAATCTTGAGAAGACTGCCACCTTTGTCCTGACGTTTGACACTCCAACGTTGTCCAAAGCCATCAAAGCTGGCTATTTGAATCTGAATATCCGTCCGAATGTCCTGAACCCTATGCGCTGTTGTAAGTGCCAACGGTTCAGGCATACGACAATGACATTTAAGGGCAACCCCACGTGTGGGAAATGGGGAAAGGCTGCACACGAGCCAGGCAGTAGTTGTACCCTCCCACAGGTGTGCGTCAACTGCTCCGGGTCTCACCCAGCCTGGAGCAGGGAGTGTCAAGTGTACCTTGAGGAGAAGAAGGTACAGGATTTGAAAACAAAGGAACGACTATCTTATGGCGAAGCGAAGAAGAGGTTTAAGGCCCTTGCACCACCTGTCTTCGTTACTAGCTTCGCAAAAACCTTGTCAACTCCCATCAGGAAAGAAAGCGTTGCTACACAGACGTCCTTTGCAGACATGGGCACAAGTACAATGTGCTCATGTCAATGCAAATGTGGCGCAATGTCCACTAAGGTCATAACACCGAAGACCGCGGACGCTGGTAGCAACACATCTGCTACCTCGACCACAGGGACAGCAGGTATACCGGTTCCACCAGCAGAAGCACAGCCATCTGTTGCAGAACCTACAACTGCAACAACAGCAGCAGCAGTACCCATGGAAGAACGAATGGCAGCAACATTCGCCAATAACAGTGGATGGCAAACTGTGCAAAAAGTTCGGGCTCCGAAGTTCAAACAAACGGACCCCACCATGTTCTTGAAGTCCCCTTCTACTTCTCCTCCCAGATCCCCAAGAAGAAGGGGAAAAGGCCTCGGCAGAAGAAAGATCCGCAAGACACCGAGGCCTTAGAACAAGATTTGTCTTCAGATCCTGAAGAAAACGTAATGCTGTTGGACGAACCTGGTGCCGTTCCTCAGCAGTCACAATCAGAGGACCCACCTGAACCGGGGTGGGTGGTTTTAAAGAGGTAGGATGGCTCCCATACTTCAGTGGAACGCAAACGGTTTTCAGGCTCACAAAGAGGAGGTCCACCTCTTAGCACAGTCTAATCCATTGTGTCTCTGTCTCCAGGAGACACATTTTAGACCTTTACACCAGCCAGCCAGAGAGGGTATGACATATACCGAAAGGACGATACCGAGGGTGATCGAGCGAAGGGGGGAGTGGCTGTGTTTGTCCAAAACATTGTCCACTCCGAACATATTGCTCTCACCTTTGATCTACAAGAAGTGGCAGTGAGGATACACGGTCCTATTAAATTGACCGTATGATCCTTTTATCTACCACCAAATGCGCCCGTCGAGTATGACGAACTTACCGACATATTGCGGCAGCTTACTCGGCCATTCTCCTCCTAGGAGACTTCAATGCACATAGTGCGTTTTGGGGTTCAATCACCGATTGCCCCAGAGGCCAAGTAATTCGTAGATTAATGGAGCAGGAGAACGTTTGTATCCTGAATACAGGACAAATGATCCACTTCACCTCTGCTTCTGGGTCGTCCTCTGCCATTGACCTTTCTTTGTGTTCCCCTTCAATTGCTGACTCCGTGTAGTGGGAGGTGCATTCGCGACCTACATGGTAGCGACCACTTCCCTATTTGGTTGCACGTTTAATGTGAACGTGGAGGAGGGAATAACCGGCGCAAATGGAATGTCAGTTGTGCAGATTGGCAGCTCTACTGCCGATCTGTGCAACTATAACCCTGTGGCAGCATACAGGAGAAGGTGAATCACTTCACAGAAGAGCTTCATCCATGCAGCTGACGTTTCCATGCCAAAAAGCTCCGGAACGCTGCGAAGGACGCCCGTCGCCTGGTGGAACAACAAATGTTGTTCTGCTATTCAGGGTCGCAGACGGGCGTTGCGTCGATTTAGGTTGCAGCCTCAAGGGTCAGTTTTAAGCATGACCCCTTTTGCTATCGCTATCAACAATATCTCTATTCTTATAAGGAGTCCCATTCGGTACTCCTTATACATGGATGATTTTTTCATCTTTTGTTCATCGTCCATTCTGAGAAGCGCTGAGCAGCAGCTGCAACTCACGCTGATCAGGCTGGATGCATGGTCAGTGCACACCGGTTTTCGATTCTCTGCCGAGAAAACCCGGTGTGTACTTTTTACTTGTAGCAGAAGTCTTTTAGCTGAGCTTCACATTACCTTGAGGAACACCATTTTAAGTTTTACTGATCATGTTTGGTTTCTGGGTCTCATTTTAGACAGCAGGCTAAATGCTTTAAATGTTTTAAAATATTTATGTGGCAGGTCATGGGGCGCTGATCGCTCCTGCCTGCTGCAATTTTATAGAGCCTTTGTATGGTCGGAGTTGGAGTTCGGTTGTATTGTCTACGGTTCAGCACGGGATAGTTATCTACGGATACTGGATAGTGTCCACCATGTGAAATTCAGCTCACCACAGGTGCTTACCGCACAAGCCCGATACCCAGCATCTGTGCTGAGTCTGGCAAGCCGCAGCTTTCCATCCGCCGGCATCTCCTCATGGTGCGACACTATACGCATATTGCCTCAACACCTGGCCGTCCCATGTATGACATAGTAATGAACCCAAATTACGAACGGCTTTATGCCAATCGGCATAGAGCGACCAGACCATTTAGCGACCGTACAAAGGCTATTTTAGAAGAATATGGGTTCGAAACACCATCTTTTTATCACCAGGGTTGAAGTAAATCTCCTCCCTGGCTTTTAAAGAGGCCCAGAACGAATTTAGACCTGTCACGGTACAACAAACTGTTAACCGCTGACAACGTTTTTATAAGAGTCTCTACTGATGTTTTAAATTTGCATCACGATTTTACCCCAGTATATACGGATGGGTCTAAGCAGGCTAACAGTGTAAGCTGTTCAGTAGTGTTCCCCCTAGCGACTTGCAAATACAAGCTTGATAGCAGGTGCAGTGTTTACAGCGCTGAATGCTACGCCATACTAAAGTCGCTCCAGCATATGAAGGTAAGTCATTACAAGAAATACATCATATGCTGTGATTCCCTTAGCTGCATTCAGACATTATTAATCATGTACCCAGCAGATCGTCTAGTCCAGGACATCCACGACACTCTCCTTTCCCTTCAGTCTCATGGAAGGGAGGTATTATTCTGCTGGGTACTGGGGCATGTGGGAATGAGGCAGCCGATGTTACTGCCAAGTTAGCCTGTGACAAGGTCTGAATCGACTTTGATCCAGTCCCAAAGTCAGACTTTGCCTCAGCGGCGAAGAGATTTATCTTTGATATTTGGCAGAGGCAGTGGCTGGAAGTCGAGCACAATAAGCTCCGGCAGGTCAAACCGACGGTTCAGCCATGGAGCAGCTCCTTCCAGTGGGCGAGGAGGGATGAGGTTCTCCTTACTCGCCTCCAAATATGTGATACTTATGGCGTACCTTTGACGGTGCACCACATTTTAACTGATTGTGTGTTGTTTTTAAACTTAAGGGCAGGCGTTGGCAATGACAATGTGGTGAAGGTTTTAAAATTTTGGGAAGATCAGCCTAGTTTTTAGAATGGTTTGGTGGTCTGTCTACAACCACCAATCCATGCACAGACTTATTCATTTTGACTTATTTGTTTTTACTTATTTTTATTTATTAAGGATCGACATTTTACATCTGGGTGGCCCCGTTACAACCATCCAGATTGTCGTTTTAGCGTTGTGTAAGCTGGTTGGCCCTTTTACAGCCAACCAGCTAGTGTTATTAGTTTGTTTATTGATGGCCATTTTACAGTCATTGTTTTAGTGTTTTACTTAAATCTCCTGTCTGTATGGCCGACCTCTTTACAGTTGGCCATGTGGGCGGTATTTTAGTCAGTGGTTTCATATTTTATAATGCTGTCTGTGTGGCCGACCCCTTTACTGTCGGCCATTCAGACGGTAGTGAAATTTATCCCACATTGTCATTCCATGTTTAAGCTAGGGTGCTAATGAGCTAGACGTCGATGCGCCCTAAAGTACCACGAACAACAACAACATTGATTGCAGCTTTTCCTCCATTCACTTGTTCTGCAACAGTGTGGCAACATTTGGTAAAAAAAAAATATATCTATATAAAATTCAATTGTTTGGCTGTAATCGTTTGTCTTACATTTATAATTATTACTAGCAGTTACCCGCGACTACGTCCGCATTGAAGAGTGTTGTAATACAAGATTTTCTTGCGAGGTCTGGTTGCTCAGTAGTTAGGGCATCCAACTGGAGATGAAAAAGTCCCCAGCTTGAATCCCAGTCTCGGCGAGGATTTTCAAAGGTCCTTAGCTTGACCTTCACCTCGGTCATAGGTTGTTGTGTGATGTGAATTACGCCAGAATGCTCACTTAGTTCTGATTCCGTGTTTGAACTGTGAGTCCTCTATGTCCGGTAGGATTACTGGGTTACGTTAAGAGGCTACGAAAGGGGCTCATTGCAGAGACGTAAAGAAGCCTTGTCACCAGGTCAATACGACCATAAAATTTATTTTAGAGCTATTTTATTAGTAATAGTAGTAATAAATTTTGCAATAAAATAACAAAAATTTATTTATGTTCCACAACTACTTCACTGAATTTTTAAAACAATAAAAATATTCTGTTTGTTAGGAGTATTTTCACTTTAATATATCTATATATACATTATTGGGGATTTGTCTCCTAGGTTTTAGCTATTTTCATATCCCTAGTTTTCTTACATTTCTTTAAAATATTTGAATTTCGTTTACCCAGCATCTCTTAAAATTACTAATTTCATCTCGCGAATAAAACTGAATATAGTTTTAACTAATGGAAGCTCGAAACGTCAAAATATTAGCAATACATTGATGGAATCGACTAAATATCAACAACAAAAAATACTAACATCCAAACAGCAAATAAATACATAAGTGACCCAAGAATGTTCATTTCCGTTAAAAAGTTTCAATACTAAAAATGAATATTTTGATTTGCATTGAATATCTGTAAAAAATCTTTTAAAAAAATATAACTTAACTCTTTGAATATTGATTTTGTTTTGAGGATATATTGGTGCCATCAATAGATATTATAGTAGTATGTATAGTAGTAATTGATCCTTTTATCCATAATTATCAGTGGTATTGTGGTAATGGTTTCTCTATCTATGCCCCGCAGGGGCCTGGTACGCAAGTGCCAGGTACGGGTTTGGCGAACCCGCGGTGCCCGAGCTGGAAACTTGTGAGCGCCGCAAGTTTCCCACACCGTAAGCTCCTACCATGCTTCAACGACCACCGTAGGGCGTGGCGGTGGAACGTTGTGTGCCTAGGAGAACGGGGATCTTGGCTTCACCGCCCGGATCGTGAGGAAGGTACAAACCTCTATAAAAAACCCCTTAACCTCAAGGTCGGACTCGTGCCGAGGAGGTGCATGGGTGAGAGGCAGATCACTCGATAACGTGCAACCTCAGGGGCGCCTGCGCACCCCTGTTGTATTAGCGCTTCTTTTTAAACTGGTTTTACTCGTGGGACCAAAATTAAGTCTTTCACAAAAACCACCAAACCCTGCGGTACGGGTGTGCCGCAGGCTAAAATAAATACACCCAGTTCTAAGAAGCGGGTGAGGGTTGATAGCCCACCCGCTTCAGAAACTAAGAGTAACGGAAAGGTATGTTCGATTGCGAACGCCTTTGTTGTAATGATAAGAAAGGAAGGATCATTCGAAAAAGTGTCGCCGTTTTATATCCAAAAAGGATTACAGGGTCTCATAGGGACCCTAAACTCTGTAAAGAAGCTGAGGAACGGGACACTGCTGCTGGAAACAACCACCAGTCGGCAGGCTAACACACTCCTTAACTGTGTGAAGCTCGGCGAGTTCGCGGTTACCTGCGAACTCCACAAAACCCTGAACTGTTCTAAGGGCGTAGTCACCTGTCGTGACATCATTGACATAGGAACCGAGAAACTTGTTAAGGAGTGGGAAGATCAGAACGTGGTTGAGGTACGTCAGATTACGCGAAGGGTGAATGGCAGTATTGAAAAGACTGCCACCTTCGTCCTGACGTTTGGCACTCCAGTACTGCCAAAGAATATTAAAGCAGGCTACATAAATCTTAACGTCCGTCCGTATGTTTCCGGACCCGATGCGCTGTTTCCAGTGTCAGCGGTTCGGACATACGACGGCGTCATGTAAGGGCAGCCCCACCTGTGGTAAATGCGGCAAGGGGCACATGAGCCGGGTGTCAGTTGTACGCTACCACAGGTGTGCGTCAACTGCTCCGGATCGCACCCGGCCTGGAGTAGGGAGTGTCAAGTGTATCTTGAAGAGCACAAGATACAGGAGCTGAAGACCAAAGAGCGGATTCCCTATGGGGAAGCTAAAAAGAAGGCCAAGTCGCTCGCCGCTCCAATTTTTGCAACTAGTTTCGCTAAGATGGCTTCAGCTCCCGTCAGGAAACAAAGTACTGCTACCCAGACGTCCGTTGCAGACATGAGCACCAGCACAACTTGCTCATGCGAATGCAAATGCGGTGCAAAACCCGCAAAGGTCATAACATCGAAGACCGCGGACGTCGGTAGTAGTACGTCTGCGACCTCAACCACACCAGCAGCAGTCACTGAAAGCCCTACATCACCAGCATCAAATGTCAGACTTGCGCCACCTCCAATTCCACCCCGCACTTTGACAGTTGTGGCACTACCATCTGCTACATCTGTTAATGGAGGTGATCAGAAGATCCGGGGTCGGAAATTTAGACAGGCAGACCCGACCCAGTTTTATTAAGTCCCCCTCTTCGTCTCCTCCCAGACTTGCCCAGCAATAGGGAGGGGAAGAAGCAGAAGAAGAAAAAGAAAAAGGGATGGGGAGGGATTTGAGGAGTCCTCTGGGTCGGAGATGTCTGTCTCCGCTTCCGGTCAGGAAGAAACTGAGATGCTGGTGGACGAGACTGGTCCCGTTCCTCAGCAGACAGTGACCGAAGACCCACCCGATCCGGGGCGGGTGAAATTAAATCGGTAGGATGGCTCCCATACTCCAGTGGAACATCAACGGTTATATGGCTCACAAAGAGGAGTTACAGCTCTTAGCACGGTCTGATCCTTTGTGTCTCTGCCTCCAAGAGACACACTTCAGACCAACGCACCAACCTGTGCTAAGAGGCTATAATATATACCGAAAGGATGATACCGAGGGTGATCGAGCTAAGGGGGGAGTGGCTGTGTTTGTTCGGAACACAGTTCACTCTGAACCTGTTGCTCTCACCTCTAACCTACAGGCAGTAGCTGCTAAAATTCATGGACCGGTACAATTGACAGTATGCTCGTTATATCTACCGCCGGGGTCACCTGTTGATTTCGGTCAACTGGCTGACCTATTGCGGCAAATTTCCCGCCCCTTTCTCCTGCTAGGAGACTTCAACGCGCACAGTGTGCTGTGGGGGTCGACCACCGATTGCCCCAGAGGTCGGGAAATCTGTAGAATATTGGAGCGATGAGGACGTATGTGTCCTTAATACCGGCCAAATGACTCACTTTACTACTGCTACCCGGTACGTCCACTGCCATTGATCTCTCTCTTTGCTCTCCTTCACTGGCGGACTCAGTGCGCTGGGAAGTGGATCATGACCTTCATGGAAGCGACCACTTCCCGATAAGGCTGCACGTGGAGCTCGGCCGTGGAGAAAGTACTATCCACCACAAATGGAATGTCAGCAGAGCTGATTGGCAGCTCTATAGCCGTTCCGTCACTCTCCACCAGTGTGAGAATATTGAAGAAAAGGTGAAACACTTCACGAAGTATTCACCGGGCAGCTGATATTTCGATGCCTAGCAACTCAGGAAGCGCCGCGAAAGAACGCCAGTCCCTTGGTGGAGCGATAAGAATGTCGTTCGGCCATTCAGGGCCGCAGGCTAGAGCCTTGCGCCGTTTCAGGTTGCACCCGACACCTGACAACCTCGCGGCGTTCAGAGTTGCTAGAGCAAAGGCGCATCGAGTGATTAAGGAGAGCAAGAGAAGATCATGGCAGACCTTTGTGAGCATCATTAACCGTGCCACTTCATCAACAAAGGTATGGGAGTCAATCCGCCGTATAGCTGGAAGGTGCTCTCGATCACCAGTATCTGGATTACTGGATCAGGGGCGTGTAGTCATCGACGAGCGAAGCATAGCGCAGCGTCATTTGCTTCTATCACTTCCTCTGCCAGGCTGGAACCTCGGTTCCAGCAAGGAAGAACTGCTGCAGAAAGACATAATCTTAGCTTCGAGTCGCCGGATTTTCAGGCGTACAATTCCCCTTTTACATTTTGGGAGTTGGAGTCCACCCTAAATGGGACCAAGGACGCCTTTATTCGCAACCAACATCTTGTTCGCGTGTTCTTTGATATTGATAAGGCCTACAATACTACCTGGCGGTATGGTATTTTAAAACAACTTCATGGATGGGGTTTCTGGGGAAATCTACCCCGTTTCATACAATCATTTTTATCCCAGCGTTGCTTCCGGTACCGAGTTGGTATGGAAGTGTCAGATATTTTTATACAGGAAAATGGTGCTCCTGAGGGATCAATTTTAAGTGTGATCCTTTTTGCCACTGTAATTAACAGCATCTCAACTGTAATAAGGAGTCCGATACGGTACTCCTTATATGTTGATGATTTTTTAATTTTCTGTGCATCATCTAGCCTGAGAAGCGCTGAGTGGCAGTTGCAACTCGCGCTGAAGAGGCTGGATGAATGGTCAGTGCGTACTGGTTTTAAATTTTCTGCTGAGAAAACCCAGTGCGTACTTTTTATTCGATCTCGTAGCCTTTTACCAGAACCTCGTCTTACCCTGAGGAACACCATTTTGTCTTTTAGTAATAATATTTGTTTTCTGGGCCTCATATTTGATTGTAGGTTAAGCTGGCTACCGCATCTAAAAGATGTGAAAGCCAGAGCCCTAAAAGCCCTCAATATTTTAAAGTGCCGTTGTGGCAGGTCATGGGGTGCAGACCCGCATCGCTCTTGCTGCTCAATTCTATAGAGCCTTTGTGCGGTCACGACTTGAATATGGTTGTATAGTATATGGCTCAACACGGGACAGTTATCTGCGCATTCTAGATAGTGTCCACCATGTAGGAATCCAGTCACAACCGGTGCCTACCACACCAGTCCGATTATCAGCACCTGTGCTGAGTCAGGCGAGCCGCCGGTGCCCCTTCATGGTGCGACACTACTTGCCACATTGCCACAACATCAGCTAGTCCCGTGTACGAAGTATTAATTCGCCCAAACTACGAACGACTGTATACTAACCGCTTAAGAGCAACCAAACTGTTTACTTACGCACAAAGGCTATTATGGAGGAATATGGGTTTTAGATACCCCCTTTTTATCACCAGGGTTGGAGTAAATATCTCTGGCTTTTAAAGAGGCCCAGAACTATTTTAGAATTGTCAAGGTACAACAAGCTGTTTACTGCTGACAATGTTTTTATCAGAATGTTTATGGATGTTTTAAACCAGCATCACGATTTTACCCCAGTATACACGGATGGGTCTAAGCAGGCTAACGGAGTTGGCTGCTACGTAGTGTTCCCTCGAGCGACTTATAATTACAAACTGAATAACTATTGCAGCGTATACACTGCAGAGTGTTACGCTTTGTTAAAGTCGCTCTAGCATATGAAAGTAAGTCGCAGCATGAAGTACATCATATGCTGTGATTCCCTCATCTGCATCCAGGCTATGGGAAGCATGAACCCAGCAGATCGTCTTGTCAAGGACATACAGGACACCCTCCGATCCCTCCAATCTTCTGGAAAGAAGGTCGTATTCTGCTGGGTACCTGGTCATGTGGGAATCAGGGGAACGAGGCAGCTGATGAAGCTGCCAAGTTAGCCTGCAACAAGGTCCGAATTGACTTTGATCCCGTCCCAAAGTCTGACCTTGCCTCGGCGGTGAAAAGATTTGTTTCCGACGTTTGGCAGAGGCAGTGGCAGTGGCTGGAGGTAGAGCATAATAAGCTCCGGCTGGTCAAACCGACCGTGCAGCCGTGGAGCAGCTCCTTCCAGCGGGCAAGGAGGGATGAAGTTCTCCTTACTCGCCTCCGTATAGGGCACTGTCCTCTGACACACAGCTTTCTTCTCCGCCGGGAGGACCCTCCAGAATGTAATGCTTGTGGCATACCTCTGACGGTGCGCCACATTTTAATTGATTGTGTATTATTTTTAGACTTGAGGGCAGACTTTGGCTTGGCCAACGATCTGTCCCTCATTTTAAACAATGTGACCAGCAACGTGGCGAGTGTTTTAAAATTTTGTGTTTTGGCCGGTCTAGCGCCTAAAATTTTAGGCAGGTTGGCCTAGTTTTAAGATGGATGGGTGGCCTCTTTACAGCCACCCATGCATGTGCATTGTTATTATTTTTTATATTGTTTTGATTCATGTCTCGCTGGCCACTATACAGCCAGCGAGACTTGTAGTGTTTTTAATTCTGCTTTTAACCTTCTTGGCCCATTTACAGCCATCCAGGTGCTGTACGGTTTAAAGTACCGGTGCCTCTTTTAAAACCATGCCTGATTTTATAATTTATTTTATTTGCTGTCTGTATGGCCGACCCCTTTACAGTCGACCATGCAGACAGTATTTTAGAACTTCCTTAATCCACAGTTCTAGCTGGTAATTGTTAGGGCGCTAATGACCCTGCTGTCGACACGCCCTAAAGCAACAACAATAACAACAACAACCTAGCCAGTACTTCATGAGGAGCTGATGTATTCTCACTATGAATAACTGCCACACTATGGTTATATCATAGCAGAGTACTGACCTGCAGTGTGCTCATGCTAGAAAAATATAACAAATGTATGAGAATCACAACTGACACATTAAAATCCACTCTAGTCCCCTCGTTACACCTCCAGAGTTAAGACATCAAAAAGTGAAGCACCTGAGTGGATAAAGTTACACCATACTGACCATACACAGGATCTCCCAATCCACAAGGTCCTTAACTTCTTGCCCTCCGCTCCTATCTGTGTCAAAGACAAATTGCGAAATAAAAACTCTGAAAACATCAAGATATTGAAGATCCTACAACTAGGCTTCCTGGAATTCCATATGAAGATAGACCAGTGGCTTAAACTAAACCACCTAAGAGCAGACCATGCCAAATGCAATGAAGTTCATGTTCTGTTCATAAATAAGTAAAACAGTTGAGCTGCAACTATAGCTGTTGTCTCGTACGGTGTGAGCAAGGGGAGGGAACTGTTACCCTCCTGCTGAAGTCACATGCCCAGCTTGGCAAACATTCATTTCCAAACCTTGGCTGCGAGTCAAATATCCAGTTTTGGCTAACATCCATTTCCGAACGTTGGTTGGTGATGGTATCCCTGATGGTGCACCCTACTGCTATACTGCTCCTTCAACATTTTCATTGCTGGGTTCCGGACGATAGCTGTTAACGGGTTGACCAGTTCTCCTTAACTCAATGGCTTCCAAGTAACTACTTCTTCACACTTAAATCTTTGCTGAAAGTGTGACAGATGTACGGATGACTATCATAAATTAATGATTTGCTTAATAACTGATTCTTTAAATTTCCCTGAGCCACAGAATTACATGTGAAAGAAAGAACAGTAAGTGCAGTACAGTTTACAGTTTATGGAGTTGGAGAAGAAAGTAATAAAATACCAAACAGCAAGTGCTATTTACAAAAATTTCACTGTAAGCAATGTCCACCATTTTTCTAATGTGATCATATTCATGAAGATGTTCGGGCTGATAATGCAAGGGTAAACAATGCACAGCTGTTCAGATTCATTTACTTGCATGTCATGTCTGATTCTGTTGCACAGTTTTGTAGATGTTTCATAGCTGCATAATTTGCACATAAATCATGTCTGGCTTGATGTGATGTGGGTGTGGCTGCACTCAGAAAATTTACAAGTTCTATTTCCTAATCACGGGCATCATTTAATGTTCCAAATTATTTACTGAAATATATATCCACTCATTTCAATCAATTTTTGATAAAATGCTGTCTTGGCTTCATGCTTTTTGGCTAAAAATGGATTGCAGGCAGGTACAAAAGTGTTCTAAATGTTTTATTTGGAAAATATCCTCATGCAGAGAATAGGTTCCTATAACCTAGTTACTCAATGGATGATTTGAGCTCCTTATCTGCAGTGAACACAGTCAAGAATGATGTATGTGCAATCAGTAATCCAGTGAGGTCACTACACTTGGAAATGAGTTAAATGACTGATTTACAGTCACAATGATCTCCCAGTCTTTAAGAAAGAAAAGTAATATCTAGTGCCATACATAAACATCAGTAGAAATGATGGGTAAATCAACATTATTGCCCCTTTTTTTTTGGTGTCTCTGTTGGCTGCATTTAAATAGGACTATAACTTAATTCTGAATAAAATGATGCCACTTGTATTTTGAATTTAACTTTGTAATATGCCGTACCAGTAAGCATTTCAACTCAAAGAAGTAATTTATCGTTGGGCAATAAACTGTATCAAATGGATACTATCAGGCATTGAAATTTGCACAGTTTTTTTAATTTCTTACCTTCCGGATGGAGCGGTCTGATAGCTCAGTGGTAAAGGCGCTTGCTTTCAAAACATTCACTGCTCGTTCGAATCCCAGCAGGCGCAAGAATTTTGACAGTTGTGTTTGATGATATGGGCTACGCCAGGCCGCTCCGTGGTTCGGATTCCACGTTAAACTGTAGGTCCCAAAGGAAAGGAACTGGCCGCCCCACCTCTAACACAATGGTTCAGAATGCCTCCTTCGGGAGGATCCAACCAACCTTCGGGTTGTGTACTAAGTTAAGTTACCTTCCGGATGACTCATTATTTTACTCCACTGGTTTCTTCAGAATATCATGAAAATCCATTGGGTAGTTTTTGTATTGATCATATTTGATGAAATGGGCAGAAATTCATTTTATATATATATTTTCAAAAACATGTCCAGCATTACAATTTTTTCTGTTTACAGTTTTATCATATTTGTAAATTAGTGCTTGTATTTAAGAGTGCATTGCCTGTCAATGGTTGTAATAGATACTGCGTACAGTGTTAGTCAGTGTTGTTTGAAATTTTCAGATGTAACAAC
The DNA here is from genome assembly GCA_031002005.1 of Vandiemenella viatica. Lineage (NCBI taxonomy): Eukaryota > Metazoa > Arthropoda > Insecta > Orthoptera > Morabidae > Vandiemenella > Vandiemenella viatica. The sequence continues at coordinate 326,515,073 of JARYHS010008074.1, read as the reverse complement.
TTTTTTTATCTTAAAATGTGGACAATCAGTAACAGTTTACGCCTCATACGCCTTTTACAGAAATTAATCATGTGTAAAGAATTTCCTCTAGGTGCTTACACTGTTTTTCAGCACACTTGCAGACCCTCTGCATGAAGTTTGTCATCTCTCTTCACCATGATGGTAATGCAGTGGGTGCTGATGCATTTGTTGAGGGTTATGAACATTATGAGGGTTATTTAGGGTCCAATAATGACAGTTTTGTTTATTAACACAGCCGTTTAGGTGAAAATGTGCTTCATCTGATGTTAAACTCACAATCACAGGTTCTTCATCCAACATCTCACTCATTATTTCACTCACCCGATGGAGTAAATTTGATTGGAATTAAATGATTGCACCAGCTGTTGTGAAAAAATAATACGGTGATTGTGACGGGGTCTACTGCCTAATCAGTAAACACAGAGAAACTGATTCTTGCACCAAAGAACTGCCATCTTCTTAACACAGATGCACATAAACACTGTAGAATTATCAGTGTACTAAATAATTATTGTAGGAGTTTGGTACCAAGTATTTTTAGTAAATAGTTGCACAAGTCAAGATCTGGTTGAATATTATCTATAGAGTATTAACACACAAAAATATCTTACCTATATGCAGTAGTTATGATGTCTTAAGGTGCACATTTATATTTCCAATATTTCTCCAGGTGAAGAGCTACCATCAGAAATAAGTAGGCTTATGAAATGGAAATTGAGCCCAATTACTCCAATAGTTGTCCGCCGCACACTTGTGAATTCTGGATTCAAACTCGTCAGAAGTGAGTTTACAAGAGGTTTGCATGACCTGTTCATTCTTCCTTAGTTATAGTTTCGTATATAATATGTAGTAAGATTATATTAAATTGAGGCAAAAAAAAAATAGATTTTTTGTTTAAGAGGAAGAGCTATTGGATAAATATAGTAATTCCATTTTTCAAGTTGCTAGTTACATTTCCATGTCAAAAAAAGTTTAATTTTGCTTATTTTGTGTGCTATCTCCCTGATTTTGTGAAAACGATTCAAACTTATCCCTTAAGAAATTGTTATGGATACAATTATTCCATATGTAAACTTACGATGATGGTCCGGTAAGTACTTAGCCTACAAAAGAAAAAACAAAATTTTTGGAAAAGTGGCAATTTATTTCTATTCGTAGTCTCCTTTTAGCTCGATACACTTGACCCAGCGATGCTCGAACTTCTTAACCCGTCTGAAAAATACGTTTTCTGGAGATTTGCAAAGTAGGCCTCCGTGGCGGCGATAACCTCCTCATTCGACTCAAATTTCTGCCCGGCGAGTGTCTTCTTCAAGTTTGGAAACAAATAGAAGTCGCACGGGGCCAAATCTGAAGAATATGGTGGATGGGGCAGCAGTTCATAACCGAATTCGACCAATTGCATGTTGTCATGGTGCACTTTTTTCTTCGCCAAATGGGGCCGTTTTTTCTGCAATTCGGCATCGAATCGGCCCAATAATTCGGCATATTAAAGCCCTGGTATCGCTTTGCTTTTCTCCAGGTAGTTGGTGTAGATCACACCTTGTGAATCCCAGAAAACGGTGACCATCACCTTTCTGGCTGATGGGACAGTATTCGCCTTTTTCGTATCATGTTCGCTGGGTAAAGTCCACTGTGTACCAGTGGATCGATGTTTTGTCAACGGTAAGGTAACGACGCAGAAACTCCTTCAGATTGCGCTTGAACAGCTGTGAAGTGGTCTCATGGTTACGCTTGTTGTCTGGAGTGAGCAAACGCGGCACCCATCACGCTGACAGCTTTCTGATGCCCAAATTTTCATGCAAGATATGACCCTTGTAGTCTTTTGAGATGCCTACTGTCCCTGCAATCTCGCGCACCTTCAATCGGCGGTCTGCCAATATGAGATCTTGAATTTTTGTCACATTATCCTCCATGGTAACCGTTTTCGTGGCACCTGGGTGTAGCTCATCAAAAACCGACGTGCAACCACGTTGAACCTCATTAAACCATTTTTTGTCAGAGTCACCATACACAGATCCAAGTGCTCTTTGATTTTGCTGCGTGATTTTCCTTCCAAAAATAAGAATCTAATCACCGAC